>CM062820.1:292538573-293138573 GCA_031772625.1 Pinus tabuliformis
ATAATGACCTACTCTTCCACAAGCAAAGCATTTAAAAGGTAACTTACCTCTGAACCTTCCAGAACCCCTTTGAAGATTTCTGACGAAATTTGATTCCTCTTCTTCATCTTCTGGCAGGTGACTTGCTTCATAATAATCTTCTTTGCCTGAAGCCTTGAAGGCAGCTTCTCTTCTATCTGATGGACCTCCCTTTCTCATTTCATAAGCGGTTAGAATTCCGTGAAGCTGAGACATAGTAAGAATTTGCAAATTTTCCTTTTCTTCTATGGCAGATACTTTAGATTCAAACTTGGGGGACAAAGATCTTAGAATCTTTTCAACCACAATAGCCTCTTTTATTTCTTCACCCAAGTTTTGCATGCAATTGACAATCTCATCTACCCTAAGGAAGTAGTTAGCCACACTTTCATCATTATACATTTTGAGAGTCTCATACTTAATCCTGAGAGTTTGAAGTTTAGCACGCTTTACCTGATCGTCTCCTTCATAGCTTGTGACCATTTTGTCCCATATTTCTTTCGCAGATTTATAGTGCATTACCTTCATGAATTCTGATTGAGAGATGCATCCCAATAGAGTATTGACTGCTTTCGCATTTGTTTCATATTTCTTTTTCTCGGCTGGATCTGTAGGAGTAGCTGAAGGGAAAGTGTAGCCTGTTTCTATGATGTTCCAAACTTCTGTACCAAGAGATTGAAGATATGCAGTAACTCTTACCTTCCAATAATTGAAGTTTGTCCCATCAAAAACTGGTGGCCTGATTGATGCTTCTTTCTCGTAGTTGCTCATGATGATCGGTCTACCTTCAAGCGGTCAAGCTTCTCTGAAGGACTTGCTCTGATACCAATTGTTGGAAATAATACTGAGAGGGGGGGTGAATCAGTATTATCAGCACTATAAAACTTTTTCAATGCTCAGAAACATATACGCTACTTTTGTTAAGTGAACCAGCGTGTACACGCAACTGTGTCTATAGAAAACAGCGTATAACCAGAAATCTTATAATTCAGTCAGTTTATCTTCAGTTAAGTGCATAAGGACATTATTCACCATATTAAGAGTAAATAGATGCAGTAGAACAGATCACACAAAAACCACACACATGAACACCATGATATAAGGTGGAAACCCAATGTGGGTGAAAACCACCTGCTGCAAGTCGTCTCTATCTTTCTTTAATATGAAACTTCAGTTTACAATCATTTTGTACTGGTGCAACCTTATACCAGTACGCAGGCTACAACCTGCAGAAGGCTACAACCTTCTCTCGTTCTCCAAACTTCCTTGGAAGGGAGCTCCAACCCCCTTTGCTCTTGTACTAGCCAAGATACTAGTACGTAGGTGCTGGCCTACAATCTTCTTTCCTTCAGGTACCACCTTTCATACATTTTCAGACTGGATATTCCTGAAGCACAACGTTACAATCTGAAGACCACAATTCATTCAACTTTCACAACAAATCATTGAAGCACAAAACATCCAATACTAGCATCATCAATCACTGAACCACTGAAACCCTGTCAAACACCAGTTACTAGAACACAGAGCAGACTACAGAACTCTGCAATAACAGTCAGACCCAACTATAACTCAAAAATCAAGCTCCAAAATATATACGCTACTTCAATGAGAGCAACCCGCGTATACGCGCGCTTTTACCGAAGCCAACCTGCGTACAGATCTAAAAATAAATTCTCTCAACTTGCAGCTGTACCAGACATCAGTTAGACCCAGAAGATAGCATTGCATCAGTATGCAGATCTAGAAATATGCATAATCAACCATATCATAATAGTGTATTTCAAATCATTAGATCCCGATCTATCCTTAGATCTAGTCTTCCATCAACCGAAGTGATCTCTCCTTAGCTTAGATCAAGCAACCCAGAACCTGCATACCAGATCTCTTTCTTTTTCAGATATTCAAGCCTTTTCAAAAGATGATTTGCCTAATGATCTTCTCCTCCTTATATAGCCTTAGGCCTTGCTCAATACCAAGGGCCAAACCATAGAAATCCAATACCATCAACTTAGAAACTAGGGATCAACACGTCTGTCGAGATACTTTGGTCCAAATACATAGGCTCAAGTACCAAGGACTAACTACCATGGACCAAAGAGAAGCTTCCCGACATATACGCCCTTTTCTGTTCATATATCTGCGTGCATACGCGCCTCCATATATATATAACCTGTGTATACGCGACTTAGTATGCATATAGACTGCGTGTATACGCAACTTGGACTTGATTAACCTACGTATATGAGATTTCTCTTCATTCTGTAATCTGAACAGAGATCTGTCATCAAGGAGAGTTGCCATCAAGGACAACACCTGTATCATAGCGCCACACCTGTGCCAAAATGCCAACATGTGTAGGAGACACACATGCAACTAGCATGAAGGCATGAACAACACATTCAACCCATCTAGTCTGAGATTTGAAACATGCTCTGATACCACTCTGTAACACCCTCCTCCCACATGCACCCAAGTAACCATGCCAACTAGGGTAAACATGAGACGAGAGTCCACTATGATCAGATTCAATCTCCTTAGTGACCGTAAGGAAGTGGAATCGATGGAACATCACACACAGTCATCCATCATCATCAATAGAACCCTCAGGAAAAAATTCAATGTCTCGGACAGCCTGTCCCTAGGTCCCACTATTGTTCTGGACCTCTTAGGCCATAGTCTCTCTCATTCTATGGGCAAGGGAGAGACTAGAATTCCAAAGGCTCTCTCATAGGCCTACCTTGCAGTGACTGTGGAGTAGCATTGCCACTTTTGTGCCATTGACCTTGGGATTTAAGCAACTTTTTCAGAGCCAGAGCCCAGGCCACTGCCCAGAATGGAATGATAGCTCAAAATCAGTAAAAGCAGTGGGAAACAATGATGCAAAATAAATAAGCTGATCAAGATCTCAACCAGGCCCCTATTATCCATGACAACAATTTCATCAAACATATTGTCAACATGTAAGCTACATGTGTAAACAACAGAATTGAGTGTAGGGGTCTCATACTTATCTAAGAATCACGATGAACAATTTTTTCCTCATGCCAATTGTTGTGTTGTCCTCTATTAAGTCATAGACACATTATCCATTCATATACAAGTAGAAATATATTGAAAGCCATACATAGTTGTTGTCATAAAATATACATATAATTAGCTCAATACAAATAGAAATACAATAAACATGTTAGCCATCAAAATCCATATATACATCAGTTCTTTGCACATAGAAATCAAGGGAATGAATTTCTCATTAATGAATGCAATCAACCAACTAGAGATGGGAATACCACGTTCCACTTGACCGTAGAATATCTTAGCCAAATCTATCTTCATCCATTCACCCCTATGCCATACTCCAAGCATTAATGTGGGACTCAAACCAAAAGAAATCAACTAGGGCATAGCGAGGCTAAACCACCTCACCCTCATCAATAGAAACCAATCTTTACTATAATGCATCTTAGATCACTAGACCAAAAAAATGAGCACATCATAATAGGCTTTACTGTGATCTCCACCCAATCACTTGGCTAAACAAGAATGGATGCCACTGGATTTATCCACCAACAACCTAAGGAATTTTCTTGTCTCCTAGTTTCTTAGGCTTTACCACAATCCAAACCCAAATCACTAGACCCTAAGCCGAGACCCACTCCCTAGGCCCTTTCGCATATCCCAAACCCGGGATTTCTAGGCCCAATGAAGAGAAAACTACCTCTTGGATTTACAGTATAACCTACCATTCACTGGCAAGGATTCCTAGGCCCATCAAGGCAATACAATCCTGGCTTTACCACAACCCACACTCTGGCTGAGGGGTCACTAGGCTAGTGCCTTTACCATGATCCACAGTCTAGTTCAGGGGCCACTAGGTCATGTGCTCTATCATTGAGAGGTCCACCCTACTCAGCTATGGATCCATCCAACAATCTATCTCAACTGAAACATGAGAACCCCATCACACAATGGCTGTCCGAAAATGGCAAGGCTAGAATCAAAAACATTGTTACACGAGTCAAACAGATGCCATGATAGAAAAGAACCACATGAAATTCCATGCATGCCAAATCTATCAAGGAAAATACACATGCAAGTCAATACATGCAATGAAGCCTATTATAGCTACTTGATCATGCCTTTCCTTACTTGATATTTTCTTCCTCTTGCCTTCTTTTCCTTTCTTGCTCCCATGCCGAAGTGCTCCAAAAAAAATCTAAGGATCCAAGAGTATGACAGAGAGAGAGAATATTGAGAGTGCTCCAACAATGAACTGGAAAAAGGTTACCAAATGATCCTTAGAAGCTGCTTTATGAATGAGGCCTCTATTTTCTTCATTTTCCATTATTTTCCTTCATTTTCCTCCTCACATGCAACCTGTGACCTTTCAGCTCCCTTTTCTCCTAATTTCCATTATTTTCATAAATAACTATGCCAAAAATGTCATTTTTCCTTTCCAAATCCTTATCCATTGACTTTGTGAATTTCCTTAGCCATAAACAACCAAATGAACACACCCTAAGATGTCTTGCCCAACATTCAGCATGAAAGAAGTGTCTCATTCATCCGTGGGTATTGTTTTTAACTTTTATTACATGGAATTTTCAGTACGGTTGTTACAGGGGCTCCCATGACAAGCCTTCCATGGAACGAAGACCCTCTAGTTTCTCCCACAATAAGGCATCAATGCGATTGTGGCCATTTTTAGGCAGTTATGTGCCAACGACCTTGAATTTTGAACCACTTTTTCAGGGCGAGGACTCAAGCCTCTTCCCAAAAATTCATGTAACTTCCAGAATTGATAAATGGTAGTGAAATAAAGCTACTAATAAAAACACTTGAACAACGAAGTGATTCGACCCCTACCAGCCATGAAAGACATTTTGTCAAACATATCATGATCATGTAATCTACAGGTCCTAAGAACATATCTTAACATAGGGATCTCATACTTATCTTAGAATCATCAATCAAGAATGATGTCTCCACACAATAGCTACATTTTTATCTATTAGGTCATTCATTCATTAATATTTCATCGTCTAACTAGAACATGATTAGAAACGTTCATAAAGATTGTCATGAAACATGCTTATAACTAGCGAATAGCCATAGATATATCAATGATGAAGAAACCATAAAAGCCACACAATGACAAGCAGATTTACATATGAATTACAAAAGGAAAATGAGCTCTTATTAACACATGAAAATACAAGCAAGTCAGGGACTTCAACGTACCACTTGACAATAGATTGGGGCTAACCAAATCTCTCTTTTAGCCAATCATCCCTGTGTCATATGCCAAGTATGAATGTGGGATCTCATGGAATAAACTAACAACAATAAATCGGGGCTTCTAGAGGCTAAACTACCTCAACCCTAAACCAATTATTGCACCTCACTATCAAACATAACTAACCATCACCAGACCAATATCTACCCAAGTTGTCCAAGCTTCTGTAGATTTTGTTCCAACAAAGGCTTGAAGGACTACTAATTCAACCCAGAGTTGATGTCAAGGTGCAGAGTATTTGTCCAACTAGGGCTTCCAGGACTAGTAAATCACCCCACCAAGGGCTCAAGATCATTTTTCCAACCAAGGCTTCTAAGACTAGTAACTCAACCCAAGTTGTTACAAGGCTTCCAAATAATTTTACCAACCAAGGCTTCTAAGACTAGTAACTCAGTGCAAGTTGTTATAGGGCTTCCAGAGCATTTTTCCAACCAAGCCTCCAGGAACTAGAAACTCAACCCATATCCAAAGGAACATGCGCACCAACCAGAAAATAAATATAAAAACCACAACACCATGGTTTTCCGTGAAATCGCAAGGCTAGGAAAAACCATTGTCAATCCAGGCAATCCTCCATGACAATGACATATCATAACAAAGAAACCACATGCATGCCAACACTAGCGAGGACATCATACATGCAACTTGGTACCTGCAAGAAAAACCTATTGTAGTTGTTGATCACATTGTCCTCTTATGCTTTCCTACTTTTCCCTTGCCTTCGTTCTACAAATCCCAAGTGTGCCACACTCCTCCAAGAGTGCTCCAAGAAAACTCTAAGTGTCCAAGTGAATGAGAGAGAGAGAAAAGAAGAGAGACATCCAAGCTAAAACCAGTAAAATGTTGTGAACTGATCCTTAGAAGCCTTTTTATCAATGAGGCCTCTATTTTCTTAATTTTCCATTATTTTCTTTGATTTTCCTCCTCACATGGAACCTTTGACCTTTGACCTTCCTTTTCTCCTATTTCCCATTATTTTCATAAATAAAATGCCAATAAATTCCTTGTGCCTTTCCAAAGCCTTTCCCATTGCCTTTGCTAATTTTAGTATCCATTAATTAATCACAAGTGATCCCTATCACTATGTTTTTTTTTGCCCAACATTGAGCTTGGAATATGTGTCCCGTGACCTTGGTTATTATTTTTCCTTTATAACTTTATTACATGTATTTTTAACCTAGGGCTGTTATAGACCACTCCCTCTTCGGCCAACACTTTCCTTAGTTTTCAATGACACCTACAACCAACAATACCGTCGAAAAATGAAAACATACTACCTATTGATATTTATAGTCTTAGCTCATTGCAACATTTGTAACGAACAACCTACTGAAAAAGAAAACCAACATGAAAAAACTAACAATATGATACCTATTGTAGCTCATTCTGGCACAACTAAAATATCAAATATCTTGAAGAAAATTTTCAGGTACGCGATTAAACTTGTAAACTTGATGGCGTCAAGTAATACTTGCTGACAACTCTATAAAGGGAAGACATTCTTGCTTTTATAGAGATGATTAGAATGATGAAATGCCTCATAATTCATTTCAAATGTTTGGGAAATGGGACATTTTTATGGTAGTTACTTAATGTCAGTAACAAACACAAGCTAAGACATTGTGTCTATGAGCTAATTGAGCACCCAAATTACAATTATTTTATTGACCTTATTGTTATTCGGCTAACCTTTGTTGTAGTCAAGTTTCATGCTCATATTCTCTGGTGAAGATACTTGTAGCCTTGCATGTTAAGGAGATGACTCCAGTGGAAATTCTTCCACTGCCAAAGTTGCCTTGGGTTTATTTTCATGCAGCTAGCTAGAATTGGTAACAATCATTAGAATTTGAGACTTTTCTTGGTTATCTTATCAAAAGAGACATGGTTGTTTTCTGTCATTTTGGATGGTATGTATTCCTTACATTATCACCATCTATAAGTTTTGATCATGTTAGTGTTGCTTATCATCTTCTGTTTTCATGTAGGGATGGTGAATTTCTAGGTGGTGGTGCATCTAATGATAACAAGAACTAAAGAACCAATGATAGCTTAAGTGGAGCTATCAACACTTTAATTTTGAAGATAGTGACTCAGGGACATACTCTAAATTATACTCGTGTTGCAAAACTTATAATTCAGGATCAAACATTTTTATCTAAGTTGCTAGATTTGTTCAAAATGTGTGAATATGTGGAGAATGTTGATGGGGACATGAAAGAGGGAAATTTGCTTCATGATTTTGGCATGGATCTTGTTGTTTTTGTTCTTATTGGGGACAAAGGTGAAATGAAGCACCATGGGATGAGTGAGGATCAACATACCAGGGGACTGGGAAAAATATATCAATTTCAAAAAATGGAAGAAGATGGAGAATATGAATAAAAGCATCTAACAAATTAACAAAATGAATCCATTAATAGAGAGAAAATAGGCATAGTCACTACAACAAAACCAGCAATTAGCGTCCCTTTTTACTTCTTTTTTTGCATCTAGAGCCCATTTTTGGTGCTATTTGCATCCATTTATCAAATATGGTGCAAAACCTGACACAAAATTTGCATCAAGTTTTGCACCAAATCTTACACCAAGTTTAGCACCAGGTATTGCAATAGGTTTTGCACCACGTTTTGCACCAAATTTTATGCCAAGTTTTGTGTCATCCTTTACACCAGGTTTTGTTCCAGGTTTTGCATCAAGTTTGGCACCTAATTTCGTTTGACATACTTTTGCATCCTCATTTGCATCCACTTTTTGCACCTACACTTGCATCAACTTTTGCATCGACTTTTGCATCCTTTTTTAAATCATTTTTTGCATCCATTTTTTCATCCATTTGTGCATCCCTTTTGCGCCAAGTTTTACATCGAGTTTTGTGTCTAGTTTTGCATAAAATTTTGCATCTACTTTTGTTGCATCCACTTTTCCCTCTTGTTTGGCATCCATATTTACATCCTCTTTTGCATCTATTATTGTACCCACTATTGCATCTAATATTTTTGTGCCACAATTAGCGCCTGGTTTGGCACCTCCTTTTGCACCCACTTTTGATTATAATTTTGCATCCATGTTTGCATCCTCATTTGCGTCTAGGTTTTCATCAACTACTACATCTATTTTTGCATCCCTTTTTGTATCCAATTTTGGACTGGGATTTGCATCGGGTTTTGTGTCTCGTTTTGCATCTACTTTTGCATCGACTTCTATTGCATCCACTTTTGCACACAATTTTGCATCCACTGTTGCACCCATTTTAAATTTCACTTTTTGCATCCCTTTTTACATCTTCATTTGCATCATACTTTGATTCTTTTTTTGCATCTATCATTACATCCACTTTTGTTATGCCACAATTTGCACCATGTTTTGCACTCACTGTTGTATCCACGTTTGCTTCCAATGTTGCAACCATGTTCACATCCTCTTTTGCATCAAATATTGCATCTATTTTTGCATCCACTTTTATGTCAGGTTTATGCATTGGGTTTTGCATCTCGTTTTGTATCTACTTTTGCATCTACTTACATTATATCCATTTTTTGCATCCAATTTTGTTTTGCCTGTTGCATCAATGTTTGCTTCCACTTTTACATCCATTTTTGCATCTTATTTTGCATATTTTTTGTCTATTGTTACATCCACTTTTGTTGCACCATATCTTGCGCCTACCATTGCAACCACATTTTCTTCCACGTTTGCATCCCCTATTGCATCCACTTTTGTTTCATCCATTTTTGCATATACTTTTGTTTCCGTTGTTGCATCTGCATTTGTTTCACCACAATTTGTGCCAAGTTTTACACCTACCATTGGACCCATGTTTGCTTCCACTTTTGCCTTCATGTTTGCATCCAAGTTTGCATTGACAACTGCATCTACTTTTGCATCCACTTTTGTGTCAGGTTTTTCATGTTGTTGTGCATCTACTTATGTTGTATCCACTTTTCATCCAATTTTATTTCTATTGTTGCCCCCATTTCTATGTTCGCTTTTGCATCCCTTTTCCAACACTCATCATATTTTCTGCATTGATGATATTCCTTATGGCATTGACAATTATGAACAATTGATGACAATGTCAATAATATTGACAATGATGAAAATGAAGATGATGGCGATGACATGAATTGTGATTATGATGATAAAGACGATAATGGTTACAATGACAATGATGTTGATGGCAATGATTATGATGATGACGATGCTAATGACGTTGGCGAATCTTCCCAATTTTAGATGTTGTCATTGTCATAATCATAAGCATTATCTTTGGTGTCATGATCATCATTTTCATCTAGGTCATCATCAAAAACAATAATGGCATGAATGATGATGATGCATGATTACAACAATGTCGATAGAAATTACATTAATGATGATGATGGGGATGATAAAAATGACAATGACGATGATAATGGTGGTGATGATGATCATCATCGATCATCTGTCAAAAATGGAGTTGTTATTTCTCTTACATATATCAATGTGTCCTAAACAACCCTTTTCTAGCACTGATCACATTTTTTGGGTTGATGATATTTCTTACAACATCTACAATTATGAACAATTGCAAACAATGTCCATAATGATGATGATGATGGCATGAACGGTGATTATGATGATAATGTAATGATGGCAATAACAATGACAAGGATGATGGTGATGATGATGACAATGATTATGATAATGAGAATGACCTTACAATCTTATGGATTCGTGAACAATTACTAGTTTCAATACCATCTTCTGGATACGTATTGCTATCATACTTTTAAAATTTTCTGTCTCTCTTGAGGTATCTTACTATAATGGTGTTGTCAACACTAGAAAGATATCTTGTTGTAATGGTGGTTCTAATGTTAGCACTAGCAAAGTTTTTGTTAAATTTTGGTTAAAAAAAACCGATTTATGCAATTATTTTGACAATCTATGTAAAAAAGTAAATAACATCCAATTATTTTGACTGTAGTCCCATTGATTATCATGAATTCACCAGTCTGAAGACCATCTTCTACATACATATTATTATTAAACTTTTTGCATTATATCCCTCTTATATCTTGTGGTAATGGCAATATTAGCACTAGAAAAATATCTTGTTGTAATGGTGATGTTAGTATTAGCACTAAAAAAATCACTAAATTTTGGTAAAAAAAGTTTATCATTTATTTATTTTTAATTTGGGAAATTTTTGTTTTTATATTTTTTGTTTTTAATTCTATTTTTATGAAGTAATATTTTTTTTGGTTGAATTTTGGTAGTAACTAGTTTTTGGTCTAATCATATGTATTAACCATGTTCTTTATGCTACAAGTATAATTGTTGGGACAAAATTGCTCTTTCAAATAAGTTGCAAAAAGCATATAAATGGAAGAATAGCGATGACAACTATTTTCATTGTCCAACTGTTCAGTATATCATGTATGAAAATATTCAACATTTTTATAAACAATGGATTAGAGGTGAGTCTGTAATTGTACATAATGTTTGGATGATACATAAAAACAAAGTTTGTTTCATTCATGTGGTTAGGATCTACTTTGGATACGAAACCCTAGGTTTGGAAGTATGCAAATAATGAATTTGGTTTACCTTTGATAACAAATGAAATTTTATTTCTTTTTCCTCGTAAAACCAAGGAAGATATGGCAATAATTCTCATTAGAAAACTACTTCTTGTTGAAGGTTTATAATTGGTTGCAAAAGTTCAACAACTGGGTATAGAAGTTTTTAGTTTCTATTAAGGAAACAATGTGATTATAGGTTTTAGCAGACATAGATCATTCTTGGTATTTGATTCACTTTGACGATGGCCTCTTCTGACTAATATATGAGATTGTGAATTTGTTGATATTTTTTAGATTACCAAGTAGATATAGTTGTTTATAGGAATTTTGTAAAACCTGAAGTATTGACAAATGGTTTTTCACTGTTAAGCAAATTTAAGTCAAATTGGGTTGCAAAACTTAAGGAGAAAGCAAAAACAATTGTTAGTAGTTGTGAATTGATATAGTCATTAAATAATTCCCAACCATTTTCTTTGTGCTACAAGTCTAATTTTCAAGACAAAATTAATAATTTTGTTCAGTTACAAAGAGCATATAAGTAGAATAATATCTACCGTACTGGAAACTATTTGTAGTGTCCATTAACTATTCAGTATATCATGCGTGAAAATATTTAACATTTTAAAAAACAATGAAAATGACAAGTGAACTTGTAAATATACAGAATGCTTGGATGATACATCCAAGACAAAGTTGCATTCATGAATGTGTTCAAGATCTACCTTGGAATAGAAACCATATGTTTTGGAAGTGTGCAAAAAAATAATTTGATCTACCTTTAAAGATAGTCTAGTATGGTAACCTTTTATGACCAATGATTTTTTTTTTTTTTTCTCATCATCATCATATACATATATATATTAGAAACCAAGGAAGATATGATGATAATCGTCATCAAAAATGACCTATGATAGTGGTGGCGATGGTGAATATGATGACGATGACAATGGCAATGAGGATGATGATTAAATGATGATACCGATGACAACAATACAATGATAGGGACCCTATGCCATTAGGGATTCCCTATATGGGGAAAATATTACCTGCGTGTGGGAAAGTTATTATTGATCACAAAAATGAATAAACTCAGTAGAAAATTTGAATCACCTTCATTACCCATCCAAATATCCTTAATAATTCGAATTTTTATTGTAGTGTAGTTTAATATATTTGTGTTAATTAATTCCATAAATTCAACTTAACAAGTTATATTTGTGTGTTAAGCTATATTTGTCTATATTCACAATATGTGACAATTTATACACACATAAATTATTTTCATTTTGTCTCAGTCATAACTTCATATTATTTCTAACCATTTTCAACTAATAGATGAAACTAACCATAGTAACTCTTATCTAACTAACTGAGCTTGTTATTTCCAACCAACAAACCATATTAACTAACATACATTTTAATGACATTAATTGCATCAAGTAATGAGGATACCTATAAGAATATTCAAAACACCAATTTAGATTATGAGTTCTAAACATGGTAATTAAATGACTATTACAACCAAATAACAATGAATCATTTCAAAATGGGACATAATAATTGTCCTTATTTAAACATGAATGACATACCCTATAAATTATCTAGAAGTCTTCATTTATGTTATCATCTGCATCTATGTCTTCCAATGCTTCCTTGTCAATGTTCATATGTTCTTGCAAGAAATTAATATTACTCTTCCTAAACCATTCTGCTAAAGTCATATTGTGATCATCCTCATCTTCACCTTCGTCATATTCTGTATCAATAAAAGTTGTTTCGTCATCAAAAATATCAGTGTTACCAGATCTATTAATTTGATCTTCATATTGTATATCATTAATATTGCCTTATTCTATAAGATCATTTGCCTTTGGAAATTGTTGGTTGTCATGGTGAATTGCCTCATCTAATTTATCATTTTGTGAAAATACACCTCTAGCCCTGCTTGTCCATACTGCTAAAGGAATGTTGTCACCATCATCTGGTTCACAGTCCTCTGGTTGAACATCATCATTGATGCCAATTTGTTCTATGTTCCCCAATTCTTGAACTATATTTGGTTGGTCATCATTACTTTTCTCTGTATTGATTGAGGCATCTTCGAATATATGCCTTAATCTTGGATCATAATGAATGACAAATATCCATTTTGGATCCAAAATATCTTCATAGAAAAAAACCTGCATGTGAAGAAGATAAATATATTAGATCTCCAGTGGTATCAAATTTTATTATCAATGAGAATGTATATATCCACAATAAAAAATGAATTACAAAATTACATACAACCGTTATTTCTTATATTTCTTATATTGTTTTAGTGAAAAAATACCTGCTCACAATGAATTGGTAGAACATAGGGCTCCTTATCCAGTGGTAGGTATTTTGATGAATCTATAGAAAACAATCCACTATGGATATCATGTCTCCGTGTCCTGTCAAATGCTTCATACCATTTACATTTAAAAATACTACATTTGAAAGAGCGGTAATCTAACTCAATAATTTCTTGTATTTTTCCAACGTATTGAAGATTCCCTTCAATAACATTTTTATCTTTTGAACTTGCTCGACTTGATTGCTTGAAATCAACCATGATCCCACAATCAAAGGATCGTCTTTTTGCATCTACTCTTTCTACACGATAATGATGACCGTATGCCCACATTGCAGGATACTTCCTCACCTGTGACAAGCCATTTACTTGAGTGAAATTAAATATGATTGTGCATAGTTAAATAGTTAACAATGTGATTAATGTATTCAAGCAACATTTTGTAATAATTCAAAATTTACCTTTTTTTCACATCCTCTGCACATGTTGATCTCATCTTCTATTATGTTTGCATCTATTCCTTCCTCATCTATTTGGTTTTGAATTTGTTTAGAAACCCATTCTATTGTGCATTCTTTTCCCCATTGACCGGAAATATTAGTGGGAAGTGGGGTATTCCTTGGGTTTGATATCTTAAATTGTTTCCTTGCTTCTAACACTTCTTTCCTTTTTATATCATACATATCAATCCATTTATTCATGAATTCCATTTGGTAGAGGACAAATTTGTTGAGCACAACACTTTCATCAACACCTATTAAAAATCAACATGTATAATTCAAACTTAAAATATTATTCTTTCAATTCGGGAAGCCCAAAATGATATAGTAAATGATTCTAAAATAACTATAATAATGAATATTTTACATACCAATTACTTCTTGAACACCATTAGTTTGAGGCTTTTCTCCATCTATAATATCAGATGCACGTTCTTGATCCCAAAATTGTGCACCATCTTCAAAATCTTTACCAAGGAATTCACATAGGAAGAAAAATGCTTCATTTAGTACATACCCTTCAGCCATGCAACCCTCTGGATGTGCCTTCTGTCGGACATATCTTTTTAGGGTTTTCATGTATCTCTCAAAGAAAAACATCCATCTTGTTGAAATGATACCTGCCATTTCAAAGTCATCAACTAGATGTATAAGTAAATGGACCTGTAGGTCCATGAAACTTGTAGGGAGCTCCTTTTCAAATACACATACAATTTCTGTGATTTCTTTCTTCCATCTTGGCACTTCAGACTCATGGATCTCTTTAGAGGTCACCCACCTAATTAGATATTGTCATTAAGTTAGTATGAATTTTTAGTGACATTTAGAATGAGATATAATATATCATTGTATCATATAGAGGAACATTTCATACCATGTAAAACCTTGTAAATATCAAGCGACCACATACCTCGTAAAGGCTGACAATCGACATATGGCATTCCTTAAGTCAGTTGTAAGGCATGAATCCCCTCTTATTGCTAGTGGCATGATATGCTATCAAACCAAATTATTATAGTTCATTACTTTTGATTTATCATAATATATCAAAATACGTTTTAGTAAGTAAATGATAAGAATAACAATTAATTGATGTTAATACCTTCATAAAATTGTGATAATCATGTGTTTTGAATCCTGTGATATGTCCCTCTACTGTAAAAGCTTTATTCAATGATGATCCATATCCAGTGGGTGTTCTTATTGAACGAATCACATTTTTTAGTTGATCTAACTCTTTCCTTTTTAGTATCCATGGAGCTTCTGCATATGATTCATTTTCCTTACTTGGCCACAAATGTCTTCTATCAAATTTGGTACGTGAAAGAGCAATATCCCTCCTTGATGACAAAGTGTCTTTATCTTTGCTAGATATATGTCGAAAAATAGAATCAGGGACATTTTTGAAAACATGCATAGGATCTATTAAATGAGATATTAATAGATCCTTCCAGTAAGGGAGATCATAAAATATGGATTTCCTTTTCATTCCTTTTGGCATTTCAACCATAACTTTTTCTGGTTCCTCAATTGAATGATCATGACGAAAAAAATGGTTCCAAGCTTTTGATTCAGCATCTCCATACATTTTAAGCCAATCAGCTGGACCCATAACCTTGGGAGGAGGTTTATTTTCAATTTTTCCATCAAATTGATTCTTTAGGTGGCTTCTGAACTTATGGTCAGGTGGTAGAAAAACCCTGTTGTTTGCATATATAACTTTGTGTAGATCTTTAGAATATCGCCCCTCAAATTGTTCTGCACATCTTGGACATGCAAAAATCCCTTTTGTTTGTAGCCCTATAATCAATAACTAGCTTACATAAGAAAACAATAATAATGTAATACTTATATACAACTTGAATTGAAAATAAATTATGATGTACTACGAATATGCAAATTATTTGATCTCTTACCAGAACAAACACCAAGTCCTGGGAAATCATGAATTGTCCAACATAGTATTCCATAAAACATGAAGGACCTATTTGATGGAGGACGTGATATGTCATACATTCTTATGCCTTTCCATAACAATTGCATCTCATCAATAAAAGGTGCAATGTAAACATCCATTTTTTTCATTTGATGTTTTCCTGGAACGATGAGAGTTAGCATAAGGTGTTCCTTTCTAACACTCATCCATGGGGGAATATTGTATACTATCAGTCCAACTGGCCAAACACTATAATTTGAGCTTAGGAAAGAGAAAGGGCACACTCCATCCATTGCAAGTCCTAACCTAATACTGCGAGGTTCATCCTTGAATTTTCTTGGCCATTTTTCCTCTATATGTTTCATTGCTTTGGAGTCCATAGGAATTCGCATGAATCCATCTTTACTCCTATTCTTTGCATGCCAATCCATCAATTGTGCAAGAGATTTACAATGAAACATCCGTTGTAGTCTAGGAATAATTGGCATGTGTCCTAAAACCTTATTTGGAACTGTAGAACCTTGTACATCCGTACGATATCTTTTCTCTTTGCAAACAGGGCATTCTTCATTGTCTTTATATTCATCTCTATATAAGATGCAATCATTTTTACATGCATGAATTTGCTTATATTCAATCCCCAACTTGACTAACAATTGATGCGCTTCTCTACAAGTTGATGGCAACACATTATCTTCAGGGAATATTTTATCCTTTAGAGCCCTGCAAGTTTTTTTTTCAAACCTACACATTAAAAATGTCATTTATAACGTTGTTTATATACCATAATGTAAAATCCACCTCAAATTAAATTAAATGAAGTTAGTACTTATATTCTAATTGAGGACACAAATTGACAGTGCAAAACTAGAAAAATAATTCAAATAATTACTTTAGTAAGGTAGTGAAGCTCTTGTCTGACCAACCAAATAATGACTTGATTTCCAATAATATTAATGTGCATGAAAGCTTGGATGTTCTACTTGCACCCGATTTGAACACCACTGTCTTTGCTGCTTGCTTAATTGATGCATTGATGTTGATATCATCATAATTATGTTGGCGGTAGTTTCCCTCTATATCAGCATCATCATTATTATGCATAGGATCATCACCCTCATCATTGTTTCCATCCCCAAAGAAACTTGTGAGCATTTCATTCAATCCTTCTTCATGCATTACATTTCCATCGACATCTCTACTCTGAGTAGTGGATGGCATGTCATCAATGTATGCTAATTTCATCAATTCCTCAAATTTTTCACGTGGTAGTGCTCTCTTCAATGCTTCTCTTCTTCTCCTAGTATGGTTTAAAGGATGAATTGGATCATCTCGTTGAATTCTTAATGGTCTAGTTGGATCTTGATCATTAATAGGTGTATCATCAACATCGTTTACCTATAATTAAATGCAACCATTATTTAATGTTAGATAGCAATTACTGTATAGAACATGGATCCATTTCAAAGATATACGCAATAAATTACTCAACAAAACAACATTATACATGTATACAATAAATTAAAAATATTATTTTTGAACACATTATTTTAAAAACAAGCCACATTAATTTCATATTCTTAGATTTTCTACCTTAGGAACATCCAAAAACAACAATTGTCTCAAATTATTCATCTATGCATGTAGTATCATCATGACCAACCTCTTGTTCATTGTGTTGATTTTCTATTTCATTTACAAACTCCATTGTCATATCCTCTTCCACCCATTTCTTTTTGCGTGATTTAATTGTACGACGTAGGCCACGTCCATATGCAGGTATTTGTATTGGTCTATCAAAATGATTAAACTCCTCATTTGTTCTGATTCCATTGCCAACCTAAAATAATTGATATATGCATTATTTTTTCCAAGGTTAGAGATTAGACTATATGATGTACTTATATCGTCCATTAATTTATAACTGAACTTATTTATAACACCCACAAAGTATAACAATTGTATCAAAGTATTCATTCCATGTATTATCATCATGACTAACCTCTTGTTCATTGCCACCAATTTCTATTGTATTTGTAGAGTCAATTGTCATATCTTCTTCCACCCACTTTCTCATGCGATGTGCTTTAACAGTATGGTGTCCACCCTTGTGTACATATTTTGGTTGTTTTACAGTAAAAGGGTTCAACTTTGTATTTGTTGAAAACACATTTTCCACCTAAAAGAATCAACGACATGCATTATTTTTTTTCAAGTTTGAATAATAAACTATATAAATTACTAGGTTTAGGAAAACAAGGATCAGGAACTAAATTTCATTTTATTATATTTCATAAATTAATGTAATATTCAAGTACCTGATGCCCTAAATCATGTTGTGTGTCTTCATTGGAAATAAATTCATTTGTTTCCATGGCCTCTCCTAGCACCTGCAATACACAACAATGATAACAATTTTTATTAAAGTCATCTATGAAATTGTTATAGTCTTATTTCTTATTCCATTGTTTCAACCATTATATTTTTCATGTTAGCTATTTTCATTTTCAATAATGAAATTCTCCACCATTGTTGTGACACTCTTATGATAATGATTGAACCCAAGTTGAAGTCTTAACTTTTCATGCAGATCTACACTTCTGATTATTAGGGTCATATCTATTGAATTTTGGATATATACTAGTTTTTAACATGGATATCAAGTTGCCTATCTAGTTTGAATGTACATTAGGAACATAGCGTTGTTTGAATCCTATGGAGATTTCAATATTTAGCGAACATTAGATGTTGAACATATTATACTACCATGTCATACATGTGAAGCATATTTAATATATGTTAGATGATCTAAATTACACCTTTGCATTAATATTAATACACAAATAATATTTTTTTCTTATTGGAAAAAAAACACTATGGCATTTCCAACCTAAGTCAATAATGACTAAAAGAATTATTGCATAAATAAATAAATCCTAAAATGATGCCTAAGTGATCTATTCCTCCCAAAGAGACAGGAGTAAAGTATAAATGGTACAACTATGGGCACTACAATGTAAACAACACATGTTCAAACCTTTACAGGGGTAGAGCCTCTATGCACTGTGCATGAGGGAAGGTGTTTGATATCTTATAGTTGGTTTCCCTTCATCACCAAAGTGGATTAGGTTATGAGTGGATTGGCACAACAACCCTTATTTGTTCCTTTTAGTTTTTGAGAAATCTCAAGTTCAACTAGTGCTAGTAAATCTTCTGTTCTCCTAACATATAGGCTTCCCAGATCAAAGTACTGGTTACCGGGGGTTGTGGGTTTCTCTATTGAAGGCATTGAACCTTGCCAATAGAGCCAAAAAGAATAGACAGAATAGGATGTCTTATATACGTATTAACAACTGAATCGGAAATGGGAGGATGAAATAAGAAAGAAAAGAATAGATATATATATATATATATATATATATATATATATATATATATATATATATATATATATATATATATATATATATATATATATATATATATATATATATATATATATATATATATATATATATATATATATATATATTGTTTATACGTATTATTAACAAATGAACTTTAGAAAGAGTTCTTTCTGAGGCGGCTATAGCAGGAGGCTTGGATGCGTGAGAGAGTTAACCACTCTTACCTGGATGCTCGGATGCCGGTAGTAGTGCATCGATACCATATCTTTATGCGTGTGTGAAATCTCTCGCTTCTTAATTAGTGGGCGGATCATTTGGTTACTCAACTGCAACAGGATAGGGGTTGGATGGTGTAGTTTCACTGGCCTCAACTGCTTCTTCATTAGCTGGTAATCGTGCTCCAGAAAACCCCGATCCACCCCTCATTTCCATGTTCAATGGCCTGACCAGAGCGTTCACTCCAGAAAACCCCGATCCACCCCTCATTTCCTTGTTCAATGGGCTGACCAGACCGTTCACTCTAGAAAACCCCGATGCGCTCCAGGAAACCCCGATTTCGAATAGGATAGAAAGCGGAAGGAGGGGAATTGGGAGGATAACCCGAAAAAGAGGCGGCGGGAATGAAAAAAAAGCCAGTGCTGGAACCTATGGATCTCACTACCATGTTTGATGTGCTGATCATAGATCATTCGCACACGAAAACCCCGATTCGCTCCAGAAAACTTCGTAGATCATTCGCGGCAGGAAACTCCGATTCGCTCCAGAAAACCTCGATTTCGAACAGGAAAAAAGGCGGAAGGAGGGGAATTGGGAGGATAACCAGAAAAAACGCGGTGGGAACGAAAAAGGGCCAGCACTGGAACCATGGATCTCCTCCATCTTCAATATGCTGACCATAGAACATTCGCTCTGGGAAAACCCTGATTTGGAATAGGAAAAAAGGTGGAAGGAGGGGACTTGGGAGGATTACCAAAAACAGAAAAGGACGCGATGGGAACGAAAAAGGGCCAGCAATACCAGATCATCGTTAGATTGAAGTTATTGAAGCTATTGGTGGCAGGAGAGAAGGAAAGTGCACGGGTCAGGGAGGCAGTGGGATATGTTCCCTTGTTCAGGTATAACTGATTCTATTCTTGAAACAGAAGCAGACATTTCAATCGATTTTGTAGACTGCAAGAATGTATTCTCTCATCAAGATATGTATGATTTTGTTCCAGATAAAAGATGGATTGTCTCAGTAATGATAGTATTGATGTGTTGTTCCCTCTGATGTAATGACTGGTTACAAAGTTTGTAGGTTTTTTTTACATGACTCTCGCCACAGGAAGTCTCTCGCTCTAAATCTTTATTGTTCTTAAGGGACCTTGTTATTGCTCTCAGTTACAGTCTCCCATCTCTTGTATACTACATTGTACACTGTTCATCCATTCATCAATGGTCACATTGACATAGAGACATTGTTCCTTTGCGACATAGTAGGCTTCACTGCACATATGTGTCTCACTATCCTCTGTATATATATAGATGTGTCTTTGGCTCTACACATAGATGTTCCAACATGCAAAAGTGCACCTTGTGATCTTCCTATCAACTTCTTTTCCTTCACTGTACCACATGGCATCCTTTCTGCCATCTGACTACTGTTCCTACCTTGCTACTTAGACAATCAGAGGTACTTGTTGAATGGTGGGTCCTCCTTCTAGGGGATGCATTCTCCTTGAGTTGCTTTGTTTGCAATTTCGGCTTGGCTTGTGTTTCTTATATAAGGCATCCTGTTCAGCATGTTGAGTGTATTAGGGTGGAGCTAGACTCCATGACCACTCATGCAAAAAGTGGGCCCTTATGGGAGTGCAAGACTCTTGGAAAAACTTATCACTTTGTGACAATTAAATTCGTGTGTTCTTCCCTTGGCCTGAGAGTCAATTTGGTGGTATGGTGACAAAAGAGGATAATTACTTTGAACAATGGGGATTTAATGACTTGGCTAGCACTTTGAGATGAAGATGTAACCATTTCAATGCTGGAAATCATTGGAAAGTAACCATCAACTGCTGTTGCACTCATAAACTTGTTGGTTGCGCTGATAAACCTACTAGTTGCACTCACTACCTTACTGGTTGCATTTTATGTTCTACATCTGGAGAACAACATTTCATGTTTTACATGGCTTTTGTATCTGTGTTATTTTGGTTACCATTGCCTGTTCTACAACTGGAGGACAACTTTTTACGTTCTACATGGCTTTTTTGTCAGTGTTATTTTGGTTGCCATTGTTTAGGTGTTCAGGTTTTCTTCCCTCTTTTGTAAATTAGTGATAGGAGTTGCTTTTTCGTAATAGTAATCAGAGTTGCTTTCTCATATTAGTAATGTAAATGCCTAATAAATTTGAAGTTACAAATTTAGTGGAAGTAATTCATTTTTCTACTCCTAAAAGCTTGTGTTAAGAGTAAGAGGGCTATTAATGGGACATGCCACTGTAGCAATAAGAATTGCAGTGATTGTGGATATGGATATCACAAAGATAATTGAGAATAGAGACTAAGAATGTCTATATGGATAACCCCCAGTCTCCCAATTTGCATTTATCTGTTCATCAACCATTCGTACAACTTAGGATTCATAAGAGGCGATGCATCATCTGCAAGGTACATCGCCCTAAACCAGTCTTATGGCCTGGCGAGAGAATATTGGTTAGGCCCTTGGGGTATTGTCCTTAGCAGAGAACATTGTCCTACTAGCTTAAAATATAAAAAATTTCCATAAACTTTGTCTTCCAGTATTCAGCTGTCAAGTTTGGTCTTTCAGTAAAAAAGCTTCGGCATTTTTGATCATCAGCAAATAAAATTTAAAAAACAGGGTTCAACAGGGTTTTAGTGTTTCCATTCAATTTGTTTTATAATCTTTGACTTAATCCTCATTATTTGAATTAAGTTTGTTTACTATCAATCTTTGTTCCCTCCATTGGTCTTTGCCCGCTAGCAATTGAGAATAAATTAGCCATCCATATTCTCTCTTACGGCTAATGGCTGCATGCATGGAATTCACTATTACTGTGTTTTTAACCAACATACAATGTGATGACTCTATCACATTGTATTTATTTTTCATATCACGTTTGGGCCATTGCTACGTTAGCTGGTAAAGATAATTGTATCCATAGTTACCAGACTCAGCTGAGTTAACTTGGCTAGTCTGACTCTGCTGGGATCTAAATATGAGCAGATCAGACAGAGTTGAAGCTTAACTTGGTCAGAACTCAGGGTCTAACTCAGACTCAAACAAAACTTGAGAGTTATCTTAGGATCTGACTTGGGCTTGGCAAGAATCAGGTAAAACTTGACAACTAGAAAATAAAAGTTTTGTCCAAGTTATTTTCTTTTGCCCAACTTTCCTGAATTAAGTCTTAAGTCTTGCCTGATTTTAAGTCAAACCTTGATTCTTTGTCCATGCTGAGTTGCACATAATGCTTTATAGAAACAGTTTCCCTAATGCTATTTTTTAGAGACATATAATTGAGTTCAGGATCAACTGATGCTTCCTTCACTTTGTTTAATGAGGTTGTTTGTATTTCCAGAATCTCTTTTAGGAAGTAGCTATTCCCTGAATATGAAGTTATGCATTATTTCTCAGTTCTCAGTTTTCTTTTTTGTTATGGATAAAAGATGTAGTGAGCATGCTATGCCAAGTTTATTCATAGAGATTAGTAATGAAAATCCAAATACAACATATAGAAGATTAGGTTGACAGTGGATGGTTGATTGGCTCCAAAGATACTATAATTATATTTTCCTTTCCAGTGATCACTTTGTTGGTGGATTTTTTTGGTATTTTTCACTTGTCCATGCTTCAGTCCTGTGTTGGTGGATTTTTTTGGTATTTTTCACTTGTCCATGCTTCAGTCCTGTGTTTCAAGCTTTGGAATATAATTTCCTTCATTCCATTGTTGCTCAAGTTCAACAGCTTTATTGCATCTAAGCTTCACTCACTTACACACAAACATAGGAAATGCATAGGAATTCGTTTCATTCAGAA
This sequence comes from Pinus tabuliformis, assembly GCA_031772625.1. NCBI lineage: Eukaryota > Viridiplantae > Streptophyta > Pinopsida > Pinales > Pinaceae > Pinus > Pinus tabuliformis. The sequence continues at coordinate 292,561,665 of CM062820.1, forward strand.
ACGGAACTAGAATAAAGAACAAAGGAAGAAAACATCTTTATTTATCAAAATTGTGCTGATTATTATTGCTAAGGCTTAATACCATCAAGAATGACTGGTGAATAGGACTACAACAAGAGAATGGAAAGCAAAATTTGGGAATTTTACTTCCATGAGGAATGACTTATGCATAAAACAAAATTTGGTCGTTCTCATTATTTACTACTTACAATCACAGTATTCCCTTTCTCCCCATCTCGATGCTATATTTAATGGAATTTAATATTGTTTTTATGTTGATCTTGAACAACACCATAGGTTGACTGATTCGAATTTGGAAAAAAGTATGAAAGGTATAGCCAAAATTATGCTAGCAAATCTAGGTCCAACATCTATAGTGTTCTGGGATATAAAAGCGAACACGAATTCATTCTTTTATTTTTTAAACAAGAACAATTTATGTTTATATTACGAAAGATAGTTTACATACTGTGAAGTCTTGTTTAGAGGCAAAACATACTTAGAGTGACACTTAGCTACATAAACAGCTGCATTGAAACCGACTTCCTGAGACAGTCATCCTTATAGTTTGTAATTTCTCAATACTGCTTTGCCGTGATTGACAAAACTATTCACCACTTGTTAATATGTCGAAGTATATCTTTGTCTGCCTTACAGGAACCCCCAACAGGGTATCCTCCAGAGGAGTGTCATTTGGAGTAGAGTAAGAAGTGCTTGAATCAAAGCCTTCGCTCCACTATGATGGGAGGTACTTCCTTGAAAGCTGACCATAGATTCTAGCATATTGGGATAAGAAAACAGAGTTATTCGATGGAACTTTTCTGTTGCATAATCTCTGTACAGAGGCCTATTGAAGCTGGGATTTCATCTCTTGAAGTTGAGAGCCTTTTGAGGCTAGGATTTGGTCTCTTGATGTTGAGAGCCTTTTGAATCTGGGATTTGGTCTTGTGAAGTTGCTTTGTAGGGAGTGAGAACTTCAATAGTTGTTGGTCTCACTTGCAAGGAATTAATGCTGGAAGCCAATCCTTCACAGAGGGTTGAGAACAGAGGAAGCACGGAGAGAAGGAAAGCGTTCCCAATATAGCCTGCTAGCTGAGTCATAATGTCATATGTTGAAGCAAGGACACCACACCTCTTCCAGCTCCTTGTTTTTTGTGTTTCATTTTCATGGAAAATTCAGACATGTTTATATTTTTTTCCAATACAAGGTGCTTTCCCTCCCAAACGTGGAATTTCCTTAGAGTCTCTCTAAATCTGTTTATGTTTCTTTCTATCTCGACATTCAAAGAACTTGAAATTCCCATTTATGAAGCTACTACTACTTGTCAGTCTCTAAGTACTGTTAGATCTTCTGAGGTGTTCTTTTGTAAGTTTTAATATAAGTATTCCTTTTGAGTGATGCCAAGGATTCTACATAGTTGTTGGTTGCTACTCCAATGTCCCAAGTTAAATTTTCAAATAATCTTCCTTTTGTTGTTAAGATTATCCATGCCATGAACGAATGGCTTGGATCTCCTTTTGATGTTCATCAAAGAGCATTGTTAAAATCTTCGCATCCAATCATTAATATAATCAAATTTGCAGGAGATTACTTAAATGGGATTACATTCATGTACTTTTTTCGGTGCTGGTTTCCCTCCCTTTCTCTTCCCAATTTGCCAAATCATAACTATTCTTCCAACCTTTTTCTTGTTGGCTTAATTCACTCTGCCTAATTTTTGAATTTTTCTAATCAAGTTGGCATTGATTCTTTAGACGTATTGGGAATATACCTATTTTCATTGAATATCTTGTCATTTTGATCAGCTGTATCTTCGAAAGAGAATAATATTCCAAATTACCTTTATAATTGGCTTGTTTTTGAATCCTTCAAGCAATAAAAGAAACCAGTTACTGAACAGTTCTTCTTTAGAAGATGCTGTAATAGAGGAGGGGAGACTCATTTTCTATAACAGAAGAACGTAGGAAAGGGGGTTTCGTTGTTTACAAAACAATAGTCACATCTTGAAGGATCATTGATTCCTTGTTTCACCAGGTTCTCCTCTGTTAAAAGTGTCTCATTTGGCCAGACATTAAAAGTCAAGTTTGGAGATGGAATAGCTCAATTCGATCTTGTTTCATTTGATTTCTAGAGAGAGGAAGGATCTGCTCCTTCCAAGAAGTTTGAGGTATCCTTCTTTAATAATCTATTTTCTTGATTAGGTGCCCTATTTTACTTATTCCTTTCTTATTGGAGCTTTCCCATCCGGGACTTGGGTCGAAGTTTGAGGTATCCTTCTTTAACAATCTATTTTCTTGATTGGGTGCCCTGTTTTACTTATTCCTTTCTTATTGGAGCTTTCCCATCCAGGACTTGGGTCAGAAAGGTCCAAAGGGTGTTCAGAGTATTAAGAAGGGAAATGGGATAGATCCACTTCGTTTAAAGGGGAAGAATGTGAATCAGCCTAGGAGGATATATGTGCCAAAAATGAAGGATTGTTAACTTTAGACCATCTTCTAAATGGAGAGAATTCCAGATTTGATATTTGAAGGGTTTCCAAGGACACGATTTTCGAAATCTTTCCACAAGAGGCATCCTTTGGCTGTAAAGTTAGATAGTTGTATATTTATAATTTATTTCAAGCTCATGGCCTAGCTAGACACTAAAATGATGTATGAGACCCACTTGTTTGTGAGACAAAAAACCCTCTCCACATAACATTTGCATTATTTAATTTATAATAGTGTATATCTAGACTAACTCTGGTTGTGCCGTTTTCATTGTTTAATTTACAGTGGTATACATACCGTAGCTTTCTAGAATAACTCCTATTGTACTTGTATTTATGTTTGCTAATGGTGTCCCATGCAAAGCTTTCTAGAATATCTCCTATTGTACTTGTATTTATGTTTGCTAATGGTGTCCCATGCAAATCTCCTGTTACATTTTAGTAAAAACAATGTTCACATATTTGTGTGGAGATGATGCTAGGTACCAATTCTGACTTCTTAATCAAAGGGATACTTTCATACTTCCTAAATGCTTCCAACACATTATATTATCGTGCAAAGTTGTTGTTTATTGTTGACAACTATTTGTGCAATGCATTTCCATTTAAAAAAACAACAAAACAGAACTCAAAAAACCTTCATTGAATTCACATGCATATGATGGGCGTAGAGCCGTCACATGCATTTCATAACATATAGTTTGAGTGGGATGTACTAATTATAAGTAGCGTCTTTTATCTTGTAATCCAAACGATAAAGTTTCATAATGTAATGACATATCAACCTTCGACTTACTGGCTGCCATTATAACACCAATGGTATATCCAACAATGCAAAAACTGGATATACCAATAATTTATGACTTAGAAAGGGTTGATATGTCCTTTGTAGTGAGGGTGCCTAACCTTCTAGCCTTATCACAATAGGCGAAACATGCCCCTTGGAATTGAACCTGGGTGGATAGGAGAACAAACTATGCTCCCAACCACTTGAGCTACTAAGACAAGACAATAACCTTTGTGGTTATTGATTGGCATGGATGGACATGACAAAAGGTTGATAGCTAAAAATAGTTAGCTTATAGGTACCCTTGTTGATGGCAAGGTGCACCATGGACATGTCTATTTCCCTTTGTCAAACTTGGCACGTTGCAAATTTGTGTAGCTCCCATTAGTTAGGCCTACTAAGAGAAGCTCGGAAGGGAACTTGGTGATTTGCAAGTATGACGCATGATGAACAAGATTGGCATAAAGAACTTGATTAGATTTTATAGACTTGTGATCCTAGGATACATGTAGATTCCAAGAGTTGGGGATTTGCTATTTTAGGGTTGCAATGGATGGGTAGAAGTGCCCTAAGGCGTAAGCATCCGAGAGTACAATTGTACAATGCACTAGTTGGGTTCACATTCATTTGGCACACATCCACTAGATGAACTTCTTATGTGCACCATTGCTAAGCACACTTGGGTGTGATGGGCACATTTGTTGGGTGTGTGGCATCTCGGGCCCAACGTGATAAAGATGTTTGATAGTTGATGGAACAAGAATGAAGTGGGAAAATGCACCATTGGCCACACATTCGTCAGGCACACATCAACTGGACACACTTGTTGGGTGTACCTTTGTTGGTTGTGCTTGGGCACCTTCAGCACAGCAGCATTGGATGTCAAATAGTGGATGGACAAGAAGGGGCAGAGACTAATAGGCACACATATGTTAGACATGCTTACTGGGTGCACCCTTAGGCACCATTGGCTACACATTCGTCAGGCACACATCAACTGGACACACTTGTTGGGTGTACCTTTGTTGGTTGTGCTTGGGCACCTTCTACACAACACCATTGGATGTCAGATAGTGGATGGACAAGAAGGGGTAGAGACTAATAGGCACACATATGTTAGACATGCTTACTGGGTGCACCCTTGCCATGTGTGCTTGGGTGCCTTGGGCACACTTGTTAGGTGTGTTGTGACTTAAGCACAACACCATTAGATGTTGGACAATTTGAAATCAAGTAATGAAGGGGGTTAAATGCATCATTGATCATAGAAGTGGTGATGTGGACACTTGAGTCCACTTAAGCATAGAGAGGTTTGTAATATGCCAAAGAAGGATGCAAGTGTGAGACAAGTCTTGTATAAGTAGTGGACACCTCAAAGTTGCTAAGGCATCATCCATTGATCATTCACCAAGAGTGTAAATGAGCTCGATTATCGTGCTAAGTTCAAGGTTGGCATGGTAGGGTGAAACTGCACTAACTGAGTGAGAAGAAAAAGAAGACAAGAATTACAAGAGGCAATATTTCAATTTTTTAAAGGGTTTGGATTGTGAAAGTCTATTGGGTAGTAGTTAAGGCAATACTTTCTTTGACTCATTGTATATCTAGAATAAAGTTGCAATTATGTTGTTATATATCTGTGACATTTTTTATATGATAACAATAAGGCACTTGCCTTGGATGCTACCTCTACTTTGTGTGTTGTTATAATATGTTTACTTGAATGAATGTTATGTTCCTTGCAATGTATTTTGTTGGTTAAGTGTTAAGTATTGTTGGGATGTTTTAAAGGTTGTGGTGGGACATGTGCCTATTGTTTAATGAATTTGATTAAGTTGGATTCATTTGCATTTGATACATTGTAGCTTACAGTAGAGTTATGAGTAGACCTCAAGTTAAAGTGTGTAGTGTGGTTGTTGTAGGTGTATGTTGGCCAACCGACTGTGGTTGAGTAAAACTAGTGTCACACAACCTCAAGAGTCAAAACAGGCTTGGGGAAACTTAGGTTCTTGTAGAAAAATTCTAGCAAACTGTAGGTTCATGACAAATCGTATCAAAGCAGTGCAAATGTTCATTATGTTTGACCAAACTTGAGGCAAGTAGTAGGTTTGGGGACAAAATCAACCACAAGAGTGACTTAAAGGTTGGAACAAAAACTTTGTTCCTTTTTTAATCAAGCAATCAAGACTACATTTTTGCACAAAAGTTGAATACTTCAACGTCTCTTAACCATGACTTAGAAGGGCGCTTCAAGCTTCGGTGGAAAGTTAAGCAGGTTGACAAAAGTAGGCTGAGGTAGTAAAGTAGATTGAGTCTTTGAGACTTCGGGTAGATTCTTTGCCCATACCTATATGCAGATGGATGGTGCAAAAGAAGAGTATGTGATGACAATGAAGCAATTGAAATTGCCCATATCTAGTGTTAAGAATGTTGTTTGTTTCCTTTATTATCAGAATCATTTTGCTATTGATTTTCCTTTGAAGAAGATGTTGGAAGACTTGGAAGTACTCCAAGTGCAAAAAATTTAGAAGATAAAAACAACAGTGTTGGGAGGAGCCCAAGTGTACCAAACTTCAAAGGCATAGGTTCTTGATAGGCAAATTTAGGGTAGTAGTTTGGTAGGCAAGTGTACCAAACTTTTGCATGTAGTTTAATATATTTGTGTTAATTAATTCCATAAATTCAACTTAACAAGTTATATTTGTGTTGATGGGTTGAATTTGTTGTTTGGATGGACTCTATGGTATGTAATCTTAGTTGGATTTCCAATATACTTTTAAACCATATTTTCATTTTATTTTTTAGTACTATTAGATATTATATCTTACCTCATTTTATGGTTAACATTGTATAACAAAAACATGCGTTGTGTTATGTAATTAATACTAACATGTAATATTGATTTTTTTTGTCAGAATGCTATAGGTAATGATTGCCAAGACGATGATCCAAATTATGTTCAACATATATCAAGAGATGATGAGGATGAGGATGAGGATGATGGTGGTGAAGGAGGAGATGATGATGATAGTTGTGGTGTTGGTGATGATGTGGATCAGAGTAATGAGGATGGTCAAGATGATTATGAGGATGATCTTGGTGGTGGTAGCTAGGCATGCACATGCATTGTTTTTTATGAAGAAATTATTGTGTAGAATGACATTGTTATGTTTAGATGGGTGTTGTGAATTTACCCTATATCAATGAGACATTTTGATTTTGTAATCATACGATGAGTTTGATTTATGTGTGTTGTTAATTTATTGTAGAATAACGATATTCATGAAATATTTTGATTTGTTAATCATATTTGAATTTTAGTTGTTTTGATTAAAAATAATACTGATTTTATTAGTATTATGTTGCTAGTTTATACATGTTTTGAAAATTGTTAATGGCACAATGTTATTTTTTTGGATGGATGTTGTCAATTTCTCTTAAATTTCTTTACAAATGATTTTGAATTGTGATATCTGCTTTAATGATATTTAGAAACTATCATATATTTCACTATGAATCTATAAAGGGGGTCATATATGTAAAGAAAAATATACTCTATATAAGAAGTCAAATGCGGATGTAACCATGGATGCAAAATTGAAAGTAAAATTGGATGTTAAACTAAGAATTAATACAAAATGCAAACAATTGACATACAAAGTGTTTTAAATTAGAAGTGAAAAATTGTGCAATAGTTGACACAAAGAAGGGAACAAAACATGGCATACAAAAGGATATCAAATTGGGCAAAAACAAGGACACATAAATGGGCACCAAATTAGATGCAAAAAAAGACAACAACTAGATGTAAAATAAGATGCAAAGTTGAGCGTTAAAAAGAAGCAAAAAACATTACAAATTAATATGCCAAATGATGATGCAAATAATGGTGTAAATTTGGGATGCAAACTTGGGTGCAAAAAAGGAAAAAAAAAGATGTAAGAAAAGACATAAAACAAGATGCATAATGGGGCTGAAAAAAGGTGAAACCAAGGATACCATATTGGATGTAAAAAATGATTCCTAATCACATGCAAATTTAGGCTCGAACTCAGACACAAAATTATATGCAAATGTGGACACAAAATGAGGCAAAAAAAGATGCAAATTTGGATGGTGAAAATGATGTAAAACTAGACACCAAAGAAATGCAAAATTGGATGAAAAAGTCGGTGTAAATAATGGTGCAACATTGGACACAAGTAGACAAAAAATGGTGCAAAAAGGGGCATAAAATAGCTTAAAATTGGATGCAAAACTTGGTGCAAAAACAAATACAAAATTAGACGTAAAAAATGGCTCTACATTGAATGTACCATTAGACACAAAATAAGATGCAAAGGTGGACACAACACATGACTCAACATAAGATGCAAATATAAATGCAAATTTGGATGCTCAAAATGATGTAACATTAGATGCAAGAGATGGTGTTAAAAATGATGCAAAATTGGATGAAACAAATGACGCAAAATATGGTGCAAAATGAGATGGGAAAAATGGAGACAAATCAAACGTAAATGTGGATGTAAAAAATGGTCCAAAAAATGATGCAAAAATGGGCACAAAAATGGATGCAAAATTTGGTGCTAAATCAAATTCAACACATGGTGCAAAGATAGGCACCAAAGCTGGTGCAAAAATAGAAGCAAAAACTAGTGTAAGACTAGATACAAAACCTGGCGTAAGATTAGATGCAAAAACTGACACAAAATGGATGCATAAAAAGACGTTATATTGGATTCAAAATACTGTGTAAACTTGATGTAAATGATGGTGCAAAAATGGAAGCAAAGAATGACACAAAATAGGAAGCAAAAGAGAATGAAAAATAGATGCAAAAAATGACACAAAACTAGAAGCAAAACCTGTCATAAAATAAGATGCAAATCTTGGTTCAAAATTTGACGCAATAAATGATGCATAGTTTGGTGTAAAAAATGATGCAAAATCTAGCGTGAAAAAGGATGCAAAATCAGGTGCAAAAAAGGACGCTTTAAAAATTGTACAATAGAGCCAGATTTAGCGCCAGGTTGCTCATCACAATTACAAAAAAAATGCACTAAAATCTGGCGCTAAATCTGGCGCAAATCGCTGGTTTTGTTGTAGTGAGTTTCTCATACGCTAGTTTCTATATCTCCAAGTCAATAATTTGGAAGTTCTAGTCACTTTTAGCCATTTGTACCCGATTTCAAAAATATCTCTGAAATGACTAATCTAGAAAGTCCTGCATTACAATCGCCACATAAATCAACCGCATTGGATGGATATAACAAGGCTTCGAACCCGACCCTTTTCGACGAAAGATCATTGTCTCCATGCTTTGCTCATGTTATTCCTATAGAAACTAGTGCACGTATCACAATTAGTTCAACTTTTCCAAATAGATTCGGGAAAATTCTTGCTCCTCATCATTGGCACGATTATAAGAAATAATATGGATGGATTGATGAATTTTTAACTTCTCATACTGAATTGTTTGTATTTGAAGGGGATTTAATTCATCTGGGGAAAGGATCCCTTGCTACAATATATGCAACTATTATTGTTGAAAATTTTACAACTGCAGCAGTAGTTGTAGCTTCCCCTATAGGAACAAGACAGCTACCAACTGTAATAGTCACTCCTGTAGCCCAGTCTCAGGTGCATCAGTTAAGGAGGGGCATACTTATCAATCCAAAAGATGTGAAAATAAATTATTTAGATTACTCGGCTATGGCACAATTGGTTCCAACTTCTAGCATTCAATAGCCACAATTACATGGGGGGACATTAAGTCCAAATCAAGGTTCAGTAGGTAATGGAAGCAGTGACCAGAATGTTGAGTTAGCTCGTGCAAGTATAGAGACTTCCTCCCATTCCAAAGGATATAGTTAACAAGTAGATGGATTAGCTATAAACTCTAGGATATATGAATTGGCTGTAAAATCAAGTATTTGATCTACAGTAAATTTTGACAAGGAAATTTTAAATGGTTATGAAAGTACAGGTGGAGCAATACTACAAAATTGTTATGACGAATATAGATTATTTGTGATCAGTGGAAAAAAATTACTAGATAACTGTTTAGAAAATTTCATCGCAACAATCAATGCTCCATATCTTATTATGCGCAGATCCAATGACACCCCAGTGGCACAAATTGTACGGATTTTATGACAAAGGATGGCCCCATAAGTGGATTTTTCAAAGCTACCCAGGAAAATGTCAATGATTTAGATTTGTTACGGCACCACTCGGTCTATATTCCAGAAGCCGCTCAAATTCTCTCATGGAGAAGTTTATCATTTTTTAAGGTGCAACATGTGTTTGGTTAATGTGCATGTGGAAATTGTGACTGAGGATGCACACTCCAACTATGATGAGAACCAAGTTTCCTCCAACTCAACTTCATGAGGCTTTAAGCAAAGGTTGGGGCTTGTGTTTATCATTCCTAGCCTAGTAAAAATTAGTTGAGATCCAAAATGTATTGACAGGGGGCAGGATTTTGTTTTGGTAACCAAGAGAGTATATATTATATTTTATATATAGAGAGAGATATATAATATTTAAAAGTTTCATCTTATTTGTAAACTATTTTAAAAGAAAAGAAAAACAAAATGAATAATTTGTAACGGTGTCAAAAATAAGTTTTAGACACTGATTGAAACAGTTAGGTTAGGAGGCATAGATAAAAACCCAGAATAATATTTTGAGTGGGTTCAGAAGGTCACAATCATCCATGACTTGCAATGTAAACCAAACATTCCCACTGAAATCTAAATATGAAATTGTAGTTTGATTCCATCATTGGGAAGTTGCAGTGATTGTCTTTCTCTTGAGTTTCAACATTCATATTTATGTATTTCCCTCTCTTGGATAACGTAAGATGTAGCAAGTGCCTTGGTTTATTTTTTGATGATTTTAGTTAATTGTACTCTTTAAAATTAATACAGAAGCCCTTAATGGGAACTCCACATCTAGGAACCATTCATGTTTTCTTAGTCTTACATCATTCTTTCTACAGAGTTAAATCATAGATTCTTAATTGCCTATGTTAAAATTTTGTTTCCTCAATTTTTGCTTTACATCTCCACCCTACAACTCTCATAGCCTCTCTGGTCATTCTCTTGTGGAAGGATAGGGTGTCAAAATTGGAAGCTTTTCTTTCAAGCCCTCATGGCCTGTACTTCTGGCCATAGAATTAAAATTGTTTTTAATTAATCTCAAAATGTCTTGGCCACTTGTTTCCCCAAAACCAAGAATTGCCTCCTAAGGTACAACATTTTCTAGCACTATGGGTATTAAAGATCTATTTCTTGATGGTGAATAAGGCTTAGATATAAAATTGGTTGTTTATTATTCACCTAGTGACTCCACTGATGAAGGCTTCATTGAAGTAAGATTTTGCTGGAAAGAAAATGAGGAAGCAACATGAAAGGTTAAACTATTAGGTTGTCAAGTTTTTTAAGGAAATTTTATTTTTTATTATTAGCTCTATGGTATACCTTCCCCTTCACATTAAAAATATTATTTCCTGCTTTATATTCACAAAATATTGTAAAGTCCGAAAATAAAATTCATTATTGGCAAAAGAAGACCTTTCTTCTTCTTGTGTTATTGATATAGACACAACTTTATCTCCTAAAGTGAGAGGAGAGATGATTGTTGGATTACAATTCCTAAAGATAATCAATCATAGTCTGGGCATAAAGGTGATGATTCATCATATTTGGGAGATTAGACTCTACCTCATAAACAACTCACTGTTGTCTAGGTCAAAACTAGGGAAATATTTAATCCCTTGGTGCTGCCTATAGTTCATCATCAATATCCTTCAAGAAGCTTCAAATTTCTGCCAAGTTTCTCTAGAGAGAACAAGGATGTTACAACTGCACAACGTGTCTTAAAATTTAAGTATTTTCTGGACAAATTTCAAATTATTCTTGAAGATGTGGCTTTTAAGCGGGAAGCTTAGCAATGGTTCCAATATTTCAGATGATTTCAATTAGTTCATGGCGGGATTTTCAGGATATCTTTCTTAGATATTGGGGTTAGCGGAATTCATGTGAAAAGCACCTATTGTAATTACATATTATCCAGTGGCAAAGTAGTGAATGGGTCATTGAGTTTAATAGGAGGTTTCAAAAAAATTATTTTTGCATGCTCAAAGAAATTTAACCCTCTAAATTTGTTGCCATGGTGTATTATTTAGAAAATCATCCTCTTGACTTCTCATATTTTATTAGGGAAAGGAAGCCTTGCGCTATGGAGAAAATGTTTCTCTATGCATAAGAAATTGAGGATAATCTATGGACCAGTGAAAAACTTCCTTATCAAAATATTTCTACAAATCTAGGAAGAAATCAGTAGAAGGTGGAGTCAAACAGACAATCGTCTAGTCTAAACTTTCCTTTCTCAAAATTTATAGGTTGTAAGTCAAATTCTTATGAGTTAAACAATTTTCCTTACCAAAATAATTTTACTTATGTAGCATATGATTTCCCATTTCCTGAATTAATGAATGGATTTGAAATGGTGTTCCTTGAAGGAAATGTTGTGAAAATTAAAAGTGAATGCTCACATTATATAGAGCACTTTGCTCACAATAACGAAAATTTCTTGGTTTCTAGAAAAAATTGTCACATCAACAATTTTCTAAACCGGAGCACATGGCACCATCTTCATTTTTTTATATTTAGATCAATTGTGCTTCTATGGAAATGCGTGAAATGTTGGACATAATTTTGTATAGGAATATTTCTAAAGAAGAAGTTCTTTCATTTGATTATGCAAAGAAGTGGGTGGTTGTACAACCCCATGTTCAGGAGTTAAAAGGTGAGTATAACTACCTTGTTCAAGAAAATATGTGTCAACAAATTATTGAGGAGAGGTGGACAACTAGAATATTCTCTAATCAACTTTATGATCCACTAGTTGAATACATGGAAGCATTCTTTGGTGAGCAACAAATATCATATCTGGGGTATGTAATAAAATTTTTGTCTAAAAATATTATATGGTGCATACCAATTTTACTTTTAGAATCCCAAAAGTATGGAGGCATAAGGGCCAGTACCCAGGTGTTGGGTTGGTGCCATTGAAAGTTTGACTTCACTTGAGTGAGATCAATTATGTGCATATGTAGGAGCCTATACATAAATAAGCTATCAGTTCATTTTTAAGTTAATGAATAAGTGTCACACTCCCAGTTGCAAAAATGTTTCCAAAGGTTTTTTAGGTTAAAAAAATGAGATATTTTAGTTTTCACATTTCATGATTTTCAAAATTCTAGAGTCCAACTAAGACCACTGATCTACAGTTCTTAACACTTTGCGTGCAAAGTTTTGTTCCCAGTTGGATCTAGATGTTGTAGCTCATTTCGACACAACTAAAATATCAAATATCTTCAAGAAAAATATCTAGTACGGGATTAATGATGCAAACTTGATGGCATCGAGTAACATTTGCTGATAACTCTACAAAGTTAAGACATTCTTTCTTTTATATAAATTATTAGAATGATGAAATTCCTCATCATTTCATTTCAAATGTTTGGAAAAAAGCACAATTTTATGAAAGTTTTTTAATGTCAGTAAACAACACAAGCCAAGAAATTGTGTACATGAGCTAATTGGGTACCCATATTACAATTATTTTACTGAACTTACTAGTATTCATCTACCCTTTGTTGTAGTCAAGTTTCATGCTTAAATTCTCTGATGAAGATACCTGTAGCCTTACATGTTAAGGAGATGACTCTAGTGGAAATTCTTCCACTTTCAAAGTTGCCTCGAGTTTATTTTCATGCAGCTGGCTAGAATTGGCAACAATCATTAGAATTTGAGACTTTTCTTGGTTATCTTCTCAAAAGAGACAAGGTTATTGTCTATAATTTTGGATGGTATGTATTCCTTACAATATCACCATCTGGAAATTTAGATCGTGATAGTGTTTCTCATCATCTCATCGCATCGTGTAGGGATGGTGAAGTTCTAGGTGGTGTTCCATCTCATGATAACATAATTATAGAACCAATTCCTCCTTAAGTGGAGTTGTTAACACTTCCTTTAATTTTGAAGGCAGTGATTGAGGGACATATTCTAAATTATATTCGTGTTGTAGAACTTATAAATAAGAATCAAACACTTTTATCTAGGCTACTAGATTTGTTCAAAATGTGCTAAGATGTGGAGAATGTCGACACGAGCAAGAAAGAGGGAAATCTGCTTGATGATTCTAGCATGGATCTTATTGCTTCTATTCCTATTCGGCACAAAGGTGAAATGCAACAACATGGGATGAGTGAGGATCGGCATACCAGGGACTAGGCACAATATATGAATTGAAAAAAATGGAAGAAGATAGATAATTAAACAAAGTATTTCATTAGAAATCACATGAGAGAATTTTTTGGCTGACGCGTTCCAAACCAACAAGTATGGTTCATCATCAGGACCAGATGATGAATTAAACAAAGTCTTTCGGTATAAATCACATGAGAGAATTTTTTTGCCTACGCATTTCGAACCAACAAGTGTGGTTCATCTGGTCTTGATGATGCACCACATTTTTTGATTCGAAATGCGTCGGCCAAAAAATTCTCTCATGTGATTTCTACTGAAAGACTTTGTTTAATTCATTATGCGTCATAGAAGCTTGAATAAAATAGATAATATCCATCACAAAATTTAACAAATCAACAAAATAAATCCATTAATACAGATAAAATATGCACAATGTCGCATACATAGGTTTTCATATCTCCAAGTCAATCATTTGGAGGTTCGAGTCACTTTCAGCCATGTGTACCTGATTGCAAAAATATCTCAAAAATGACTGATCTACAAAGTCTTGCATTACAATCGCCACATAAATTCTCTGCATTGTATGGAAATACTAAGGCTTCGGACCCAACACCTTTCGATGAAATATCGTTGTTGGCATGCTTTATTAGTGTTATTCTTGCAGAAGCCAACGAATGTATCAGAATTAGTTCAACTTTTCCAAATAGATTAGGGAAAATGCCTGCTCCTCGTCATTGGCACGATTATAAGAAACAATATGGTTGGATTGATGAATTTGTAGCTTCGCATCCTGAATTGTTCATAATTTAAGGGGATTTAATTCATCTGCAGGAAGGAGCCCATTCTATAATATCTGTAAGTATTGTTGTTGCCAAATTTGTAGCCACAGCTGTAGCTTCCCCCATAGGAACAAAAGGACTACCAACTGTAACAGTCACTCTTGTAGCCCAGTTTCAAGTGGATCAGTTAAGGAGGGCCATACTTATCAATCCAAAAGATGTGAAAATAACTTCTTTAGATGCCTAGGCTATGTGGAAGTTGGTTACAACTTCTGGCACTCAATACTGACAATTATGTGGGGGTACATTGAAGCAAAATCAAGGTTAAGTAGTTAATGGAAACAATGGCCAAAATGCTGACTTAGCTCATGCAGGTATGGATAATTCCTCCAATTCTAAATGAGACAGTTAATGAGTAGATCGATTAGCTATAAACTCTAGGCTAGATGGATTGGCTATAAATTCAAGTAATGGATCTACAATAAATTTTGACAAGGCAATTGCAAATGGTTATAAAGCTATAGGTGGAGGAGTACGATTACAGGAATAAGTACCCTAGGGCTTTGGGTTGGAAGCCCAACAGAGAAAGAGCAAACTATAGTAAGAAACACTCATACAACTCAAGCAACATGCTTATATAAACAAACTATGTGATAGCGACCATACCCAGATGTCCTTCGTTTGGGTAGTTCCAGCAGGGTTTAGACCCTCTGCAACTGCTGATGATCTTCGAATCTGCAAATCAACCAATTCAAACATACATAGCAGAATATAGATAAAGCATTTTAATGAAACTAACTTTATATCATATAAGCAAATGATTAGTTATACATCAAAATAACATTCATAGATGAATTACAACAATATCTAATGCATAAAAAAAGTTAATCTCAGGAACAAGACAACGTTTCTTTTTATTGTAGAAAGCTATAGATAACATGGAGAGAATTTACCTGAGTCTTCTTCTTCTGGCTCCAAGTGGAACTGTCCCTCAGATCTGTCTAGTCCCAGTCTTCAACAACCTCCTTCCATAACCAATACCATGATATCTCAAGAAAGTGTGAGAATATCAACACTCAAGGAAACAAGGGTTTCCTGTAACATGGGGAAGTGCTTGAAGCACAAGGAGACTTCAAACTCAGTCAGGGATAATCTCACTATAATAATTCTATCTCTTCTCCTCCTTAAGGCCTTCCCATAAAATTCTATTTATACCTCTCCCAATTAGTTTTTAGTTGGGAAATAGTTGGGCCATGGGCACTAGGAGGTATTCAACAGGTAAAACCCATGAACTCCGCCCATAACTAAGGAAAATTAATATTTTTAATTGTTTTAAAACATATACGTGGGCTGGGTATTGACTAACCCATGTGTACATGCTTTTATTTTAGATAAAAGTAGAGTACAGGGAATAAAACATTGTTTTTAAGATACTTGCACCAAGTGTGGAAGGAGGGGTTTCCCTAGGCCATAAACCAAGCATCACAAATACAAAGGGTGATAAATGGAGCTATAACAAGTACTGCAACATTGTTATGACGAATATATATTAATTGTGTTTAGTGGCAAAGAAATTACTAGATAATTGTTTAGAAAATTTCATCGCAACAATCAATGGTCCATACCTTATTATGCCCAGATCCAACAACACCCTAGTGTCACAAATTGCATGGATTTTATGATAAATCATTCCCCTGTAAGTGGACTTTTCAAATCTAGCCACGAAAAGATCAATGGTTGATATTTGTTATGGCACCACTTGGTCTATATTCCACAAACTGTTTAAATTTTGTCATGGAGTGATTTGTGGTTTTTTAAGGGGTAGCATGTGTTGGGCTAATGTGCATGCAGAAACTGTAACCTGGGACCCACACTCCAACTACAATGAGAACCAATTTTCCTCCTATTCGACTTCATGAGGCTTTAAGAAAATTTTGGGGCATGTGCCTATCATCCTAGCCCAATAATAATTAGTTGAGATCCAAAATGTATTGAAAGGGGGCAGGATTTTATTTTGGTAACCAATAGATTAGATCATATATATATATCTATATATATATATATATATATATATATATATATATATATATATATTAATTAAAAACAAAATGAATAATTTGTAATAGTGTCAAAAATTAGTTTCATAAACTAATTGATATAGTTAGGTCATGAGGCAAAAATAAAAACCCAGGAATAAGGTTTTGAGTTGGTTCGAAAGGTCGCAATCGTTCATGGCTATCAATGTAAACCAAACATTCCCCCTAAAATATGAAGATGAAATTGCAGTTTGATTCCAGTATTGGGAAGTTGCACTATTTGTCTTTCTCTTGAGTTTCAACATTCATATTCATGTATTTTCCTCTCTTGCATAGTGTAAGATGTAGTAGGTGATTTGGTTTAGTTTTTAATTAATTTACGTAATTGTAGTCATTAAAACTAATCCTAAAGCCCTTAATGGGCGCTCCACATCCAATAACCTCATTCATTTTTTCTCAGTATTACATCATTCTTTCTACGGAGTTAAAGCACAAATTCTTAATTTCCTATGCCAAAATTATGTCTCCTCCATTTTCTACTTTAAATCTCCACCATGCAACTCTCATAGCCTCTCTCACCATTCTAATTTTGGATTGCTAGGGTTTCAGAATTGGAATCTTTTCTTGCAAGCCCTCATGGCTTGTACTTCCATCCATAGAATTTAGATTATTTTTAATTAATCTCAAAATGTCTCAAGCATTGGTTTCCCACAAGCTAGGAACTATCTCTTGAGGTACAACAATACCCATACCGCTTATTGGAGCTTTATAACAAAACTCATTACAGTATTTACAATGTAAACCATATATAAATTTGTACATATACCAAAATATATTTGTCTCAACTAGAAAACAAGTAAGAATACGTAGCTCGCATCTGATAAACCATCTCCCAGGTAGCTTCATCAGGCCCCAAGTGCTTACACTGCACATTAACCTTATGGATTGCTCAGGTCCAAATCATGAGCAGCTTTCTCTACAAAATGCACTGAGGTTCCAAATAGAATTCTCCTTCTAGTTCCACTTGCAATACAGACCAATCAATAACATGATCAACATCTTTTACATTTCTTTTAAGGGAATTTCACTATCAAAGGCAGTGCAAGTCGATAAGCCATTGGTCCAACCCTCTCAAGGATCTTGAAAGGACCACAATATAACCAAGGTGTCAGCTTCTCACATGACCCAATCATAAAGGAGCTCTTCTTGGCCTTGATGCGCAAGTAGACATTTCCCCAACCTGAAAGTCTTTAAACAACCTATGCTAATTTGCATAACTTTTCTACATGTCTTATGCTTCCTGTTACACTAAAAAATGTCACCATGACTATTTGCAGTTAGTATGGCTCCATCCACTATCATACTATCCTCCTTGGCAAGTCTCATGCCTCTGCTCTTCATGTCAAACTTCAAGAAAGAGAGAAAAGTCATTTAAAGTCAATTATCTCTGGTACGCAGTTTCTCTTAGCCTTACCTGCGTGTACGCAATCTAAGTTCACAATACCTGCGTACATGTACGCTCTGTCTGTAAAGCAATGGATGCGTACTCCTGTAAAGGTCAAAAGGCACAAGTTTCACTCCAAAAAAGTTACTTGTGGTCATTTCTAGAGCATTCTAGAAGCTTGTTTGACGTGTATGAAGCGCCTCCAGATGGTTCATGTATCCCTACCAAAGAGGAACTTATTCCATCAAGAGGGGAGTTATCCCATCCAAAGAGGGGCTTATCCCATTGATGGTGGACCTGAATAACTTCCTCTAGAGCACTATAAATACAGGCATTGGGCCAAGGGGAGGGGAGGTTGAAAGCTGAACATTCCTAAGGGTAGATGCTGCTGGAATTAGGACTTCCTTGTAGAAGCTTGTGAGGAGAGATTACCATCTTTGCTTGTTTCATTTGGAAGTGGGTGAGTTGCTTAGAGTAAAGGAGAACTCTTCTAGACCCTGGGAGGGACCTGCACAACACCAAGGCTCAGGTTGTAATGGTTCCTTTTGTTACCTTTTAATACAAATAAGTCCATTCTTCTCAACAATTTGTTATTTATGAGTTGTTTCATATACTCCTTGGTCTATATGTTAAATATGTTTCATTTTATGTGATATTCAGGTGCTATTTAATCGTTTGATTGTTAGTGAATGCAGGTTTCGAAGAGAAGGAGGAGCTCATCCGGATCAACGAAGCTGGACTACTACAACAGCGTTGGGTTACAGGTAGGATCTAAACACTTGATTTCTCATATTGTAAATGCATATTTAGAGAAGGATTGCTCTTCTTTGTCTTGTTTGTCACTAGAAAGTCTTAGGCTTCTAGGGAGGTCGGTTGTGTCCGCACTAACGACTCTTTCCGCATGACAAAATGGCGACCATACTGGGGAATCCATGAATGTGTTTGAGTTCTTTTTGATTTGATATTTTGGTCTGAGAAAAATCGCTTGTTTTCTGATTTTTGGCTGTCTAACTGTGTGTTTGGGTGGGTTAGCTTAGAGTCAAATTAGATTTTTATTTTTCTTAGCTTTGCCAGCAGTACGCAGCCTCTGAGTTAGGCACAGTGCGTACTTGTACGCACTGCGTCTTTGTGCACAGGGCGTACCCGCGCCTGTGTCAACAGATCACCTGCGTACCCCTGTCAAATTTGAGAAAATTTCATTTTTCCTCTTTTTGCTCTTTAGATTTTGTTTTAAATTTGTTTTTACTGCCCAGATCCATTGGTTTACTGTCAGAGATCTTCACCTGAACTTGTCCCGTTAGTGTCGAGGGTTTTGGTGGAATTCATAGGGATTTTGCCTTAGGGTTTGATTTTTAACTGGTCCTGTAGTGACTTTGGCGTTAGAGATTGTCAAACTTTGGATCTCCTTGGTTTTGTTCAGTCCTCTTAGGAGTCGGGCCTGTCATAGAAGTCACCCTTGTGAGAGACCTACCTTTGTGTCTTCTCTTTGCGAATCTTGAAAAGTTTGTTGGTTAAAGCTTTGAATTTCATCCTTGAGAAAAAAGAACAAAAAGATTTCGATTTTGTTTTTTGATTAGTTTATGATTCTGCATGAACTGATCCTTAGTTGCATTTTGACTGAGTAAAACATCCGGGAATTATCCTTGTAGGCTTTTGTCCTCATTATTTTTTTCTTTTAGGTAAATTTCCTTTTAATTTGCTTTTGAGTGAATTTGATTTGATTGTCTTAGATTTGTTAAATTTGATTTGATAAATAGTTTTACATGCTTTATTAATATAGAAAAAACACAAAAAATTCTTTTGGAAAAAGTTTGCTTTGGTAACATTTGTAGTCTTTTGGAAGAGAAAGGAAATTTCGTGAAGTAATTAGTGGTCATGAGTTGTATGTTTTGAAAATATAAAGAGATTCTTTCTTTGATTGTCTTTACCAAGAAAGTTGTTTTCTATAAAATTTTGCATTTTCCAACTCTCTTAGCTAGGAGATTCATTGAAAAAGAAAAGTATTGTAAATCATCTTAGGTGCATCTTTGTAGTGGTTGCGAGTCGAGTCTACACACCACCAGTTTCATCTCCGCTACCTTTTGTCTTAAAGAAAGCCATAAAATTAACGCTTAAAGTAAAATCAGCTTAGTAACTTTTATTTACTAGGGCTCTGAAACACCAATATAGATTAGGCTAGTGTCTTGGAGTAGGAGAGTAATTAACTCTCCAAGACAACAAAACCAAACAAGTAGCTTATCATGTGATAGAATAAATCCAATTGTTTCATTTGTACTCTGGGAAAGCTCCTCTTAAAGGAGAAGCACGAGCTCGTGTCCGAACCAGTGAGGGGATCAATCCTCCCTCATTAGGAACGACGCCAGACACGCACGTATTACAAACGGTAAACCTCGGATTAACCATTGTCGAGGAGCCAGGGGTCACTTGTCGGTAAACCTTGGATTATTGTCAAGGAGCCGGCAAGGGGATTGAGCTTGATACTCTGCCCTTGCGTGCTGTCGAAGTGTAGACTGTTCCCCCAGGTGCATTTGTTGTTGTTGGTAACCTTAGTGACCATTATCTTTAGGATTATACCGAGGTGACGGTGGAGGGAAGATCCCACTGTACCTGGAGCAGACGTCGGTTAGACTCACTTGGATTTTCCGGGGGGTTCACTTCACTCGAGACGGTTAAAGTGGAGGAACTTGTGCCGGTCTATTCATTAAGCAGGTTGTCGGGGTAACTGTTCCACCCGCCACTTCTGTACTGAATCCGGCGATGTTGGGTTTCATCTCCAACTAGCGTTTTTGGTCCAGAATGCTACTGTTTGTGCTTGGTTTGATGCCCTAGATTCTTTAGGCATGTGATTCAAATTTTTTTGGTTCTTTAGAGACTTTAGGCAGTTTGCTTTGAGATGTTACTTTGTTTGCGTGTGCAGTAGTTAAAAGTCTTTAACTGTGGCTGAATTACCGAGACAGTCCCCTAGATCTCGGGGCAAGTCTCCTGAAGTTGTCACCGTGGCCGATTTGTTGAGGAGGTCTCGTAGACTTCGAGGCCAACCTCTCGAAGAGGTTCCGAGTCATTACGAAGGTTTAAAGGTCCTTGTAACTCCTAGTGGCAGTAAAGTAGGTTCACCTGAAGAAGGAGAATCGTCATTGGTAGTCCATTCAGATTATCAAGGTCTAGAAACAGGTTATAATCCTGAAGCAGTTGCAGTTTCTGAGCTTGCTGGTAGTTTTTCATCTACTAGTGATATAGGCGAAGAACCTGAAGTATCTGAACCTGTTACTCCAACTTATAGTGCACCTGATTCACCTAGGGTAGAAAGAGTCATCACCGAAAATCTTCCTGCTGGTTTGATAGCTATTGAAGAACTTGCTCCAGAGGAAGAATTAGGCGTATCTATCCTTGAAGATCAACCTACTATTGATCTCAGAGAGCGTGAATCTATCTTTTACAGTCCTCCTAGAAGTACTACTTGGTACCTTTCTTTAACCAATTATTTAGACAACTCAGGGATAGGTTTTTCTCCACCTCGAACTCCTTTTCCACCTGGAGGTATTTATACTCCTGTAAATATGTCTGGTCAGTCGTCCGTGTTCACTCAATCTCCTGAATCTTTCTTGTACGGCGGTCCTTCTGTTCCTTCCGGGTATCGGTCACTTTCTGGTACTTTTGCGGGAGCATCTCCTCAACCCATTGAACATGGGTTATTAGCTGGAAACAATGGTAATAGACCGTTGGGTGTAGGAGACATTTATATGATGTCAGGTTCAGTTCTCGGTTCTCAACCTCAAGGTGGCCAATTACCGCCTGGGGGGCAACCTCAATTAACCCCTGGGGGGCAACCTCAAGGTACACAAGTTGCGTCTGGGGGGCAACCTCAAGGACAGTATGTACCCATAATACAATACATTCCTCACGTTCAACCCCAGCCTCAATATGTACCCCAGGGTCAACCTCAGTATCAATATTTACCTCAAGGGTATCAACCTCAAGGTCAAGGTCAACTCCAGTATCAGTATTTACCTCAAGGGTATCAACCTCAAGGTCAATACTCGAGTCAAGGTTATCAACCACCTCAAGGTCAATCATATGTTCAAGGTACGGGAACTGTGCCTTTCAATTATCAATCCTATCCTCAATCCGGTTATGGATCTCAATATCCTCAACCTGTTATGGGTCAATACCCTGGAATGAACATAGTGTGGGATCCATCGCAAGGTCAACAAGTGTTGCAGCCAAACGTACAGTTGTCATCTCAAGCTGGAAAACCCTTAGTTGCTGGTCCATCCCAGCAACCAGTCCAGTCTAATGTTCAAACTTCTGTACCTTCGGTAGTTACTCAGTCGCCAATTGCACCCAGTACTCCATCTCAAATGACTGTTGCAACTACCGCAACATCTGCTCCTTCCACCACACTTACTTCTGGAGTATCGACAGCTCTGGTTTCTACTGTCTCTGCAACTACTCCTCAGACATCTTTACTATTGTCTGGATCTACGATTCAAACTACGGTTCAGATGCCTGTAGGATAGCCTGGTTTAAGTACGGTTGTCACTAGTCAACCACAATTCGCTTATCAACCATACCAGGGACAGTACCAATATGGGTCTGCTGTCCAACAGCCGGTTTACCAGTATCAACCGTATCCTGGGTACACTTATCAACAACCTCAGCAACCCCAGTACGGTCCGGTTAATCCTGGTTTTCCAGGAGGATATAATATCCCGAATGCGATTCCTATTCCAAGTTATCCTGGATATCCTCCTCCTGGGACTGGTCTTGTGACCCAGAGTTTTAGGGATCCTAATCGACAGTTACTGTTTATCGCAACTTTGGATTTACCAGACTTGTCGCGCCTAACGAACGATCCAATACAATATCTTCCATTCTGGCCGCCAATGCCAAATAAGTTGCCCAGCGATATACCCAAGTTCGAAGGTAAGTCTGGAGAGGATCCGTCCAATCATGTGATGACTTACCACCTCTGGTGTGCTTCAAATTCCATCTCGGATGATTCAATCCGCTTACGTCTTTTCCAGCGTACGGTCATTGGTCTCACGGCCAAGTGGTACATTGAGTTACCACGGTCCTCTTTTTACAATTTCAGCCAGCTAGCTACCTCGTTCCTAACTCATTTTCAGTTGCCGGTCAGATACGATAATGGTACTGAGCTATTAACTTCATTAAAACAATCGACGTCCACTTATATTTCCGATCATATCCATGAATGGAGACGTCGAAGGTGTTTAGTGAAAGTTTTTATCCCAGACCAAATCTTAGATGAATGGTTTGTTAAATCATTATTACCGAAGATTACTGAAGACGTAGCTAAGGCCGGAGTAGTTACTGAGGAGCAAGTCATTGCTCAAGCCCAGTACCTTGACTTAGTTTACACTCAGTCGAGTATGTTGCACGAGAAGATCCCAGATCTTCCTAAGTCGAATCAAATCGCTGCTGCTCCTTCAGGGTCTCATGCTGCTGATGGCATGATTGGTACGGTGAATACTAAAAGTAAGAAGAAATCCTCAAAGAATTCTTCTCCAATAATAACCTTACCAGACTCCCCGACAGGAGAGTCTTCTCCTGAAATTACTGCCGACGTTCACGCTGTAGAGTCATCTACGGCTAAATCAAAAAACGGTGGTAAGAAGAAAGGCAAGAAGAAGGATAAAGCAGATAAGGCTCCAAAGGAGAAAAAAGAGAAGTCGGAATCTAATGACGAAAAGCACAAACCTCGCTATCCTTGTTTAATTTGTGAAGAAGATCATTTCACAAGAGATTGCCCTCATCGGGCAGAGGTTGTGAAAATCGTTAAAGGTTCCCCAACTCCTGCTGTTTTGAAAGATCCATTTCCAAAGCAGGAGAGTAAAATGATAGGTTCTTCCTCGAGTGCCAGTGAAGAACCCATATTGATGATGTCTCATGTACGGATTGTGACTCGATCGCAAGATTACGGTAGTAAGAGTCCTGTTGATGGCAAAGAAGCAGAATCTTCTCATTCTAATCCATCAACCTCAGCTCCCGGTTCCGATCCACTACAGATCGAGAAACCTAACTCAGACTTGGTAATCAAACCGCCTGCCAAGGGTATACTTCGAAAGTCTGCTTTCAATCCACATGCGAGAGCAGCTCAGAATTATAACATTGTTGAGGATTTAGCTGTTTCACCCTCAGCAATGTCGGCTTTGGAAGTGCTGCAATCATGTCCAGCACAATGAAAATTACTCTTGTCGGCTATAGGAGCTATTGATATTCAGGACCCAAACCTGATAATCTTTGATCTAGAAAATAGTACACCGCGTCTCCCTCATCAGATGGCTTTCCAGATCCCAGTGATAGTAAAAAACAGGCCTATTCATCGGACTGTAATTGATGAAGGAGCTTCTACGTGTATTATGTCGATTCAGTGTTGGAGATCGCTTGGTTCTCCTTCACTGAACCAATCCCTGACGATTCTTAAGGCCTTTGATGGCTGTGGGTTCCATCCGTTTGGCATTCTACAGGATTTGCCTATAGGGGTTGAAGGAAAAACCGTTAGTCTAGATGTGGAGGTGGTTGATGCCCCTCTAGACTACAACCTTCTTTTGGGTCGCAGTTGGTCTTACGCTATGACAGCGGTCGTGTCATCGGTCTTCAGAGTTATAAAGTTTCCACACAATGGTAAGATCGTGATGATAGACCAACTGGCTTACTTTTCATCCGACCCAGCCTCTTCAGAGAGTATCCAGCATGTCGGTAAATCAACTATCCCTTACAAGGATGTTGGTGTAGGATTAGTTAAAGATTCCAGTTTACTGGGAACTTTTCCTTTCCCTCCAATCAACGCAAACCCTTCATTTGCTTTCATTCATATGATTACTTCAGACACTATTATTTACGATGATCCTTGGATTGTCCCATCTGAATCTGAAATAGACTCATTCGGTGATGCAATGCCTTTGAGTCCATATGAAATTGCCTATGAAGCTGTGCAGTCTTTTACCGACTCGCGCTCAACCCAAATCGACCAAATGAATGTGGTCCGTGAGGAATCACTTTTCACATCAACCTCAGAACGGATAACGTTTCCTGAAGTTGTGTCATCTGACGAACAGCTTCGCGAAGTCCTAAGTGTAGACGATCTACCATGGGAAGATCTTCATCATAGATCTTCGTTTTTACCTGAGGGTGATGACTTTGAAAATGATTTTTCATCAATTTTTACAGCTAAATATGTCAAGGACGCTCAGAATCCCATGAAACATCCTGATTCAGAGTTGAATTTGGGAAACATTTCCCAAACTATTGCCATTGACATTTCAGTCAAAACCAGAATTATTGAGAACATTCATATAGGTGCCTCGTGTACAGATGACGAAATTCAAACATACAAGGTCCTATTTCAAGAATTCCACGACGTGTTTGCTTGGTCCTATGAGGAAATGCCAGGAATTGATCCCTCCATTGTTGTTCATGAGATTAAGACCTACCCAGACGCTAAACCCGTTCGGCAACGTCTGCGTCAGATACACCCTAGGAAAGCAGCTGCGATTAAAGCAGAAGTCGAAAAGTTGTTGAAAGCAGGTTTCATTTATCCGATCCCGTTAACGGATTGGGTATCGAATATTGTTCTCGTTAACAAAAAAAAGGAACAATAAGAATATGCATCGACTATATGGATATAAATTGTGCCTGTCCAAAAGACAACTATCCCACGCCCTATATCGATCAAATAATTGATGATTGTGCCGGCAGTGAAATATTTTCCTTTATGGACGGTTTTTCCGGTTACAACCAAATCAATATTCTACCTGCCGATCAACCAAAAACGGCTTTCATTTGTCCCTGGGGGACATTTGCTTACTGCAAATTACCTTTTGGACTTAAGAATGCCGGAGCCACTTTCCAACGGGCGATGTCTTACGCGTTTCACGACATCAAACACATTGTGCAACCGTATCTCAATGATTTGCCTGCTCATTCTTTACATCGAGTTGATCACCTTGTCCACTTACGTGCTATTTTTATGAGGTGTCGGCATTATCGAATTCGGTTGAACCCACACAAATGTGTCTTCTGCATAGAAGTGGGACGATTGCTAGGATTTTTCGTTTCAAAAGCTGGTATCTGCATCGATCCCTCGAAGGTCGAAGCTATCATCAAATTGCCTCCTCCTTCGAGTTTGCGCCAACTCCAAAGTTTGCAGGGGAAAGCAAACTTTTTACGTCAATTCATTCCTAACTACGCCGAGGTTACAAAGGGTTTCACCCAGTTGTTGAAACAAAATGCTCAATTATATTGGGATGAGATAGCTCAGAAATCTTTTGATGCACTTAAGCACGCGTTGACCCATGCACCGTTGCTGCATCCTCCCAACTACAACCAAGACTACTTTTTGTATCTCGCCGCCTCCCACTCCACCATTGGAATGGTCTTAGTTCAGGAAGACGAATTCAGAACGGAACATGTGATATATTACCTCAGTCGGACGTTGAATCCAACCAAGCTAAAGTACTCGTATGTGGAAAAGTTGGCACTGGCAGCCGTTCAAGCTATCCAGTGATTTCATCACTACATTCTTCTCCGTAAAACTACAGTGATTTCGGATTCCAACGCTATGACCTGTATTCTCACTAAACAATTGCTAGGGGGCAAGTACTCCAGATGGATTGTTATCCTGCAGGAGTTCGAGAAGTCCAAGTCTAAGAAATCCTTAGTCTTTGCAGAGTTAACGTGTGATTTCCCGCATGCTGACACAGAAACAGTGGCAAAGGAGCCCATTGCGGACGAATCTTTGTTTCTTATCAGCACTTTCGATCCGTGGTATGGGGATATAATTATCTATCTCCAGAACCAATCCTTTCGGCCCGAAATCTCAAAGTCGGAGCGTCGGAAAATTCGATTCTAGTCTCAACAATACAAAATCATTGGAGATACTCTTTATTGTCATGGGGCGGATTTGATTTTTTGACGTTGCTTAACTCATGAGGAAGCTGAGAGGGTTTTGAATGACTGTCACTCTGGAGCGTGTGGCGGTCATATGTCTGGGTATGCCACAGCCCAAAAGATATTGCGCGCTGGCTATTTTTGGCCGTCCTTGTTTAAAGACTGTATTATTGCGGTCCGAAAATGCCACAACTGTCAGGTGTTTGATCGAAAGATGCGCGCGCCACCTGCTCCTCTCCACCCTATAATTGCCGTTGGTCCTTTCGCCAAATGGGGTATCGACTTTATTACTTGTAACCCTCACTCGGCTGGGGGGCATGCGTATATCATCCTTGCGGTTGATTATTTTACTAAGTGGGCCGAGGCAATGCCTACATTCGAGGCAGACGGCAAGACAGCAGCAATTTTCATATTTAATCACATTATTGCTAGGTTTGGTGTCCCACAAGCGATAATCACTGACCATGGGCGCCATTTTCGGAACATTATGATGACAGAACTTACAGGCCAGCTTGGTTTACGTCATGATAGTTCTACTCCTTATTATCCCCAAGCGAATGGTCTGGTTGAGTCTATCAACAAAGTTCTAGTTATCATGATCCGACGGATCATTGGTATTCATCGGTCGAATTGGCACAACATGTTATTTTCAGCACTTTGGGCATACCGAACCTCAGTGAAAACATCAACAGGGTTCACTCCTTTCCAACTAGTTTATGGTTTGGAAGCCGTGCTACCCATTGAATGCGAAATCCCGTCACTGCAAATAGCCATCGAATTACTTCCAGCTACTTCCGAAGAGGAGAAGCGTCTGCTATACTTAGCTAAATTAGATGAGACTCGACATGAAGCTGCTTTAGCAATCGAGACTCACGCGAAACGAATGAAAGCTCAGTATGATCGGAATGTGACCCCTCGAAATTTTTCGGAAGGAGACCTAGTGTTGTTATATGATCAAGCTAATGATAAGTTTGGTGCTGGAAAATTCGTTCCTATGTGGCATGGGCCCTACATTGTCAAGCGCAAGCTAGCAAAAGGGGCCTATGAGCTGGTAGACTTTGATGGGGACTCTTTGGGTAAACCCAGAAATGGACTTTACCTAAAGAGGTATTATGCTTAAATGTTGGGTATGGAGATTTTAGTTAGGTTAGTTTTTTCTTTCTAGCTGGTATGTGTGCTTAGTTTAGACTGTGTGTTTGGTTTAGACAAGTGTGCTTAGTTTAGAGAGTGTGTTTTTCATCGTTATTCTGGCTTATCTTGGTTTTACTCTCGATATTGCAAATGTCGACGCCTCTCCAAACGTACATTGGATTTGCTGATGGTGCTTGTCGTAGTACACGGAATATCTCTTCCGCAGCTTGGGTTATCTATTCGCCCTCTGACAAGTTAGTTTCTATGCATGGGGTGAGCCTCGGTCAAACAACAAACAACATTGCAGAATACAGTGCAGTGATTGAATTATTATCTAAATCTATTTCATTTGGGATTCGGAGTTTGATAGTGAGGTTAGATTCTGAACTCGTTGTATTACAGCTTAATAGAGTCTATGCCATTAGAAATCCAGTGTTATTAAGATTGTTTTTGAGGTTGCGTCTCTTGGAATGTGAATTTGATTACATTGAGTATCAGCATATTCCAAGGTCTTTAAACACATTAGCAGATGCAATGGCGTCTCGAATGTTAAATAGACATTTGTAACAATCATAAATGTAAATTTATAAACATTTCATCACACATGTTTAACAAAATAAGCCGGTAATAATGATATATATAGATAGGAGTGTGTCAAAAAATATACATCGTCTTCGATCGTAGGTTGAAAGACACCTTATGATCGGCAAAAATGATAAGTACAAAAACCAAAATGTCACATGTGTCTACAAATGACCATCCAATCACTGGTGCTGCTCCCTATACGACACCACTGCACGGGCTACTCTACACAAAAACCTCCTAAAAGGTCCTGGGACTGCGACTACGTAGCGCTGAAGTCTGATAGGAATATCATCTATAGTAGCCTCTGGTATACCCGCCGTCAGACGCTCTAGATCCTGCTCCAACTCAGCTAGTGTCTCTGTAGCCGCATCCTGTGGGGCCGGTGCCGGTGCAGCTGGATGTCTCCTCTCAAAAGCCCGGAGATTGGCCGGACGCCGTGGGCCTACATCTGCATTTTGAAAATTTTTGCTGTCAGTTTTGAGACGATATATAAAAAAACAAAACAAAAATAGATAATTTAAAAACTTGTGAAAAATGAAGTACCTCTGTCGTCCCATTGTTCTCCCTGTGGAAGAACCATGTCCGGATCATTGCGAAAATCCATTCCGGCATAAGGAAAATCCTGAATCGCAAAGACCTCGCTCTCCAACCAGTGAAAGTAACCCGCAGGAAATCGGACAACTCCCGCTCCCTCATCAAGATGCCGGGCCATTACCGAAACCCATCGCGTCAACTTAGGCTCCCGAGGAGGCCCAACTGGAACAGTAAGATGCT
This sequence comes from Pinus tabuliformis, assembly GCA_031772625.1. Classification (NCBI taxonomy): domain Eukaryota; kingdom Viridiplantae; phylum Streptophyta; class Pinopsida; order Pinales; family Pinaceae; genus Pinus; species Pinus tabuliformis. The sequence continues at coordinate 292,590,883 of CM062820.1, forward strand.
GAGGGATCAGCATTGGAACTCTCTCTAGGGCAAAGCTCACAACTAAAGGCCCATATCCAAAGGTCTTCAATTGTCCGTTCTTTGCCCTAGTCAGTTGGCCTTTCATATTGGCCAGCACAGCATCGCACCAGTTGAAAATGGTGCCTCGGAAGCAATCTATAGCCATCCGCATTTGGGAACCAATGGCTATGTGCAAAGCAGCAGCACCGCAAAGTCTGGTAACTGTAAAGGCAATTACCATAAGTTCAGGTCGGGATATGTATTTGATTTGTATCCCCTTCTCCTGGTTTTGATTGTTGCACCACTCTAGCTGGAGACTAGCAAGGGATTGGCCACCCGGCCTAGTCCCGAATAGAGACAGTTGCTCGCCCCTGTTAGGCAAGCCACTGAGAAAATATATGTCGGAGGGCTCTATCTCGAGCTGGTGTTCTCCGATATAGAAACATTGATCCTGAATGTTCCACCTTTCAACCAGCCACTCTAAGAATGGCACCTGGGCCCTCATGCCAGGTATGGCCCAGTACTTGTAGAGACCGCATGCCTTTAAAGCATCAATGGAAGGTTGATGACCTATTGTGGCCAAATTGACATCTTCGTGTTCTCTTTCGCACCAATCTAGCATGGTGGATAATCTACACACCAAAAAACATTGATTAGAATTCATTAAATCAAATTTTGATGGTTAGGTTTTGAGTTTGGGTTTTGAAAATCCGCTTTGCGCGGAGTACGCACCGCGTTCAGAAAACAGAGCGTGGGTACGCAGCTGTTCTGAAGGTGGGCTGCGTACTCCAACCATTTTCCCATATACGAAAATGTCGGGGTACACAGGTCACCCATAGGGCACCTGCGTACCCCAAAAAGCGGACCCTAAAACCCCAAACCCTCCAAAAAATCAAATTAAAACTTAAAATGGAATTATAAACGGATGAAATTGAAGAGGAGGATGTTGTGAAATACCTGAAAGAGACGGCGCTCGATTCCGACGATCGGATTCTCCGCAAAGTCCACGGGAAGTTTCTTGTCAAAAGCCCTTTTCTCACCCTCAACAGTAAAATGGTAAAAATGACATGGTAAAAAGTCTTTTTATAGGTTTTTTGGATAAATGAATGCTAAGTTTGTTTATTTTTCACCATGAAAAGATATTTTTCAATGAATTTTTTGCCCATCTTAAACAGGTATGAGTAATATGTTGTTTTTGTGAAGGACAAAAGGACTTTAGGGTAAAATCATCATTTTTCACGAACCAAGACATCAGAGTCATCTTTTAAGCCCTTTTCTGACTCCTAAAACATGAAAAGATTGCCGAGCGTTTCTTTTATACTCGTTAAAATGAAATTAAAAGACGGTCCTCTTATAGCCCTTTTCTGACCGTAAAAACAAGAAAGATTTCCGGATTTTTGTCGTTTCAAATTCGATACTGGAAATAAAACGACATGCCTCTGATCGCTTTTTACTTTTCAGATCAAAGGCATTAATCATGAAAGTACTCCTTGGTTGCAAGATCAAGCGGTTCTCTCAGGTATTATTTTATACTTTTTCGGGCTTGGGAGACACAAATTTATGAAAAAGTTCACCATCGAGTCTTCTTTAGTTTTTTCAGACTCTCTAAAATTGAAAAACGCCGAGTTTCTCCTATACTGGACTCGTTAAAATTTCACAGTAAAGGACCTGTTCGATTACAAACAGGAATGGAGCACTCCTTCTTAGGGTCCGAATCTAAACTAAGTTGGACTCATCCGAAGGATGAGCTTATAATCAAGCATATGTTATCCTCCTCAAGCTTGTAAAAAATAAAGAGGTACTTGCCAGAAATGGTGGGGGAAAAGAGAGAAGAATGAACCTATTTGTTATCCTTTGTTACAGAAGAACCTTACCACCGCTCTTGAACATGACACTTTTCATTCACCTGGGTTGGGAAATCCTTTGCCTTAAAGCTGATAAAACCACTTTGAAAGTCTTCAACCATTTCTGGGTATTAACTTTGGGTCAATCTTCGCCAAGCCATCTGTCGTGTCGTTATGTGTTCAAGAGGTCTCTGCAAATAAACCATTCATATGCAAAATACTTGTCATCCATTTGACCATCCCTGAGTCAGTCCTTACAACAACATTTCTTCAACTTGAACAATGATTTCGTGTTGTGGGCTTGCCTGCAACGGGTCGCTTTCTATTGACATCAACACATTATCTAGAAAGATGACTTAGAAATCGTTAGTACCTTGAAGTCTGCATGCATCAATGGCAGGTTTCTTGCCTTTGACGACAATTTACATCATTGACTTTCGATCAAAGGATTCCGTGATGTGTTCGACATCAACCCATTCATTCACATTTCATGGATTGTACTGGGTACTTTGAGAACCATTGACATCACTGGTGGTCTCTCTCACACTTGTTAACAGTTTACATCATCGACTGGTAATCAAGTGGTTTCTACCATGTTCGACATCAACTCATTTATTCGCATGGATAGAATCGTACCAATTCAAGAAGTAGAGATGAAGACCCTAGATCTAGTTTCCACCATCCAGGCTGCGAGGAGTTTTGTATTCATTATATAGTAGACTAACCATAAACAGATGGCTGCATCCATACTGTGTCTACAAAAGTCTATGATTGTGATGTACTGCAAAATCATTCTTGTATCAGAGCAGTAGTTAGATTGTTAGTTAAAGTTTTCAATCTGAGTATGGGAATGCCTACCTCAGCGATGATATCATCTTATATATGTATTTTGTGTTGAATATTTGCAGGTTCTGACCGGGCTCTCCGCAAGATACTCCTTGAAATGATAAAGTACTTCACCCTTCCTAGATCATATAAAACCCTAATCTACTACAGGCTTCGCACTTTAGGGGGCAATCTGTTACACTAAAAAATGTCACCATGACTATTTGCAGTTAGTATGGCTCCATCCACTGTCATACTATCCTCCTTGGCAAGTCTCATGCCTCTGCTCTTCATGTCAAACTTCAAGAAAGAGAGAAAAGTCATTTAAAGTCAATTATCTCTGGTACGCAGTTTCTCTTAGCCTTACCTGCGTGTACGCAATCCAAGTTCACAATACCTGCGTACATGTACGCTCTGTCTGTAAAGCAATGGGTGCGTACTCCTGTAAAGGTCAAAAGGCACAAGTTTCACTCCAAAAAAGTTACTTGTGGTCATTTCTAGACCATTCTAGAAGCTTGTTTGATGTGTATGAAGCGCCTCCAGATGGTTCATGTATCCCTACCAAAGAGGAACTTATCCCATCAAGAGGGGAGCTATCCCATCCAAAGAGGGGCTTATCCCATTGATGGTGGACTTGAATAACTTCCTCTAGAGCACTATAAATACAAGCATTGGGCCAAGGGCAGGGGAGGTTGAAAGCTGAACATTCCTAAGGGTAGATGCTGCTGGAATTAGGATTTCCTTGTAGAAGCTTGTGAGGAGAGATTACCATCTTTGCTTGTTTCATTTGGAAGTGGGTGAGCTGATCAGAGTAAAGGAGAACTCTTCTGGACCCTGGGAGGGACCTGCACAACACCAAGGCTCAGGTTGTAATGGTTCCTTTTGTTACCTTTTAATACAAATAAGTCCACTCTTCTCAACAATTTGTTATTTATGAGTTTTTTCATATACTCCTTGGTCTATATGTTAAATATGTTTTATTTTATGTGATATTCAGGTGCTATTTAATCGTTTGATTGTTAGTGAATGCAGGTTTCGAAGAGAAGGAGGAGCTCATCCGGATCAACGAAGCTGGACTACTACAACAGCGTTGGGTTACAGGTAGGATCTAAACACTTGATTTCTCATATTGTAAATGCATATTTAGAGAAGGATTGCTCTTCTTTGTCTTGTTTGTCACTAGAAAGTCTTAGGCTTCTAGGGAGGTTGGTTGTGTCCGCACTATCGACTCTTTCCGCCTGACACTTCCTTCAAATTCTTATTGATTACCTTTATTTCTTGTTTCATCTTTGCCAACATGTTCGGTCCTATCAATATCCTGTTCATTGGATCACTCCAACTAATGAGAGTATCAAAAATCTACCCATAGAGTGTCTCAAATAGTCTCATCCTCAGTGGCTCTTGATACCCATTACTGTAAGAAAACTCTACGAGTGGAAGATACTCTTCCCACTTTCATTTCTGATGCATCACATACATCCTCAAAATCTCCTCCAAAATTATTTTTACCCTCTCTATATGTCCATATTATTTGGATGATAAGTTGTGTTGAAGGCAAAATCTATACCCAATCCTACAAATAACTCTTTCCAGAACATGGAAGTGAGCTTAGCATCCCTGTTTGGCACAATCTTCTTTGGAACAACATGAAACCTCACTACATCTCTAATGAAGACCTATGCCACATCATTAGATAAATAAGTAGACTTCACTGGAATGAAGTGTGTTGCTTTTTTCAACCTGACAACTAGAACCATAATAGAATCATGTTGTCTAGATGTCCTCGGAGAACTTGTAATGAAATCCATGGAAATGACCTCCAATTTCCACTCTGGAATTAGAATCAAGTATAGTAGACCACTTGGATGCTTACACATTTCTTTTACCTGTTGACAACCCAACCAACTAGCCACAAACTTTGCCACTTCCATCCTTAAATTTGTCCAATAATAGAACTTCTTCACCACTGTCAATTTATTCTGACACCTTGGGTGACTTGAGTATGGCTTAGCATGAAATTCTCTCAAGATAAGCTTCTTGAGATCATTTTTTTCCAACACATAGATCGTGTCCCTAAATATGACCAAACCATCTGCTATGAGATGATAGTCCACATCCTGATCACTTGTATCCTGTTGTAACTTGTGCCTAAGCTCCCTGTTAGTGCTCCTTAGTTTTCCCAAGGTTGAGAAAGCAAGCCAGGTAGGTAACCTCAAACCATAATTTGACTATGTATCTATCCCTACCAAATCATAGAGGGCTCTCCCTTTATCAACCTCACAGATAATGAAAGTGACTGGAGAAAACTAGAGTTTTCAGATAGGCATCAGATCAATAGGGTTTGATTAGAGTTTGTTGGATAAAGACCACTAGGTGTCAGAACTAGGTCAAGTAATCGTAAAGGTCAATTACAAACATAATATGGGGAAACTTAGGTGAAATCAGTGACTCAAAAGGGTTATTCATTGTAGTGTGGTGAGGAAGATATAGCAGGAATTAAGTGAGAAAAGGTATGAATTCACTTGTCTAGAAGAAAAACACTTAAATTCTTATCTTAAACAAAAACAAAGCATTAAACAATCATATATGTTTCAACTCTTAAAAGATAAATCATATGGAGAAATATAAATGGTTGGTAAAAATATCTAATCATCAAATATATAAGAAAATACAGGAAAAATATAGCCACTAGTCACAACACAAGAATCCCATAAAAATAGCTACAACTATCTGTTATATTTTTTCAATAGTCAAGTACACTAGTTCAAGAGTCTAAGCTTCAAGTATCAAACCGTTTATTTAACTTTAATTTGTCTACATATAGATGAAAAACAACTTTCCCCATCCAAGGGATCGAATCTTACCTCCTAGGAATTGATTACATGATTCTCTCTAACCATTCCCAAAACCTAGGGGAGTTAGAAACCACTTCCCCATTTACACTAACTGCATGAGTTTGTTTTTGAAAGCCTTAATTAAAATATTATTTTACTATTTAACACATAACAATATTAATTACATCATATTATTTCATGAACTAACAATTTACATCACTCAAGGTTGGAAATATTAATATGTCTAATACACCATGGAGTCATCAAGTATTGGAAAAATCTTCTCCAAACCCCTGAAAATCTGCATTGAAGCCAAACATTCCTAGAAGCACAACGAGCCGTCTGAAATAATGGTAGAAGCGTAAAAAATATGCACTATTTTGCCAATTTATGCAAATATATGAATCTCTAAGATTTCCCAGGTACTTTTCTGACATCCCTGCATCATTAGACATTTCCACATGCTTGAAATTGTGCATTTACACCTCCTGGCTAAAAGAATTGGATGTACTCACTACGTTTCTGTACAATACTTTTTCCTTTGTGAAAAAAAACTTCAAAAGTTTCAAAATTTTACAAAAAAAAAATTCTATTCGTTATTTAGGTCATGGGTTCAAGAAAGTAAGGATGCATCAACCAAGATATCAAGACTATCCCTCTTTGTGAGTCTCCTCCGCATTATTTTTATCCTTGCTTTGTAAACCATGTTCCTAGCATAATAGTGTCTTTCCATATTTCTTTGCATGGTGGTATCCCTGTTTTCATTTTTCAAAATCTTCTCTAAGTGATCATTCACTTTCTCAACCAAATATTTCTGGTTCTCTTCAATTTTAGCCATCAATGAGTCATATAAGGTGTTTGGGGTTTGAGAAGGAGAAGGATTTTCTACTTCTTGTCCCTGTTTGACAATGGCTCTAGTTGTAGGCTTGCTAGGTTGTACCTGTGTGTCTTCATCCTATTATTCTACACCAATGACAACCTTACCTTTGTCCTTTGTCGATTTTCCTGTTGATAGACAGATTTCTTGTGCTTTTCTTTACTGCACTAGGGTTTGTTTTAGTTGCCTATTCTCTTGCTATAAGAAAGCTACCATGTAGTTGGCTTCAGCCAGGTCAACCTACAATTGTTTTATTTTAGCATCCTTCTTCCTAATTATGTCATCTGCTGCCTCCTTATCTCCATGATTTTCTGCTAGGTCTGCCATCTCAAAATCAACAGTTTCTTATTCTTCACTTTGCAAAGGAACATCATGTCTGCCTTTTGATGTCTCATCTATCATGGTCCCAACCTAAAATTCTTCTCCACTTACAACCTTCCTAGTTAGAATTTTTGCTTGAGACCTAGTTCTAGGTTTAGTTTGAAGCATCTCCTCTATCTCATGGGAAAACAACAATCTCTTACCTCTGCTATAGGTCTTTGAAATATCTAGCCTTAGCTGTGTTTTAGTGACTGATGGCTTACTTGCTGACCCAACCCTTGTTGTTTAGATGATGTTAAGGGAGTACTCTAAATTTTTGGTTGACGTGAGTGAGGTAGAAGAGTAGCTTCCTCCAAGAAAGTCTCCCATGGCATGTTGATCTGTGATAGACTGTGGAGGACTATTAACTTTACTAATGCATGATGAAAAAGACTAGCTAAATGATCACTTCCCTTTGACTGCACCTTTTCTGTCATTTATACCAAAGTTCTAAAAATGTAGTAAGGTAGGTTCAGGGACTTTTGAGAAGTGGAATGCATCAACAACCTAATGTGGTACTGATACAACCTACTGAACCTGCCCTCACAAGTGAAATATTTCATGATAGTTGTCATCAAGGGACTGTAATTTTCCAAAAATTGCCTTCTAGGAAAGATATGAGAAGGGGACTCCTTGTACTGTGGTTTGAAGAAGGTCTTATAGTGCTCGATGTCTAAGTTTATCCCCTTCAACCAAATTTCTCCTTGATTAGGGATTGTGGTTACTGAAGATATGATATTTGTTAACATCATACTATAGTGACATTATCCCTCTTGAAACTGAGGGCAAATAAACTTCTTCGATCCTGATTATATCCCACTTCCTACACTTTCTTACAAAACCCTAGGCAACCTACCTGCTCAAATGACCTCCTTATAAAATTTGATCAATTAACCCCCTTCATATGAATGGGTTCATATCATGAGATCTCTCCTCCTTTGAATTTATTCTTATCACTAGTCTCTTCCATGTTTAACTTTTCCTTTGACAATAAACCCCAGTTTCAAGGAAGAATGGGCAAAGGGGACTTAGCTGCAAAAGAGGGGTAAAAGTGCATCAAGTTTGGATAGAAAATGAAGGGGAAGGGAGATAGGATAATTCCTAAGGAAATTATGGGGTGTAGAAAAGTTTTTCAGGAAGACAATGAAAGTATAATTCCTCAATTTGAGTGAGGGAAATGGGGTGAAAGAGGGAAAACATAGTCTTAGTCTAGAAGTGCAGCAACTAGCTAGGGTTGTGTGAGAAAATGATCAAATAATTGGAACTGAGTGAGGGGAATGGTGGCGAGTGTCTAATTAGGTATATTAGGGATGTATACACTTAGAAACTAGGAAAATTCTTTTCCAAGTGAAGCAAAACCAATGAAACTGCAAAAGCGTAGCAGGAAACCCTAGGCAAAGATTTTATCAATTTTCCAAAGAGATTGACTAAAGAAAGGGTTTTTAAGGGTCCCACTTACTTGTTTGAAGCGTTTTGAAGCTCTATAACGAAGTTTTCACCTGTTCATTCCCTCCTTATTCCTCCAAAACAAAATCACAACAACCCTACCAGAAACACAATAGAAGCACAACCAGCTTGTGAATTGAGCAATTGATGATGGAATCTGAAGTTCTGATGGTTGTGGCCAGTATCACAATGCCTGAGAGGAGCTCTTGAAGACTTGGAAGGATAAAATGACGTCTTGAAATGTTTTATTTCTCCTTTATAACTCATAAAATCGATTTGTCTCATGACATCATATGTACTTTTGAAAGAATGACTATTGACTGATGTGACTATAGCATAATTTCTTCAAAAGGAAATGTTACCTTCTTTCACTTTATTCCCTAATTTTCTAACTCCCATGATGGTGATCAAAATGATGACATGACTCCCTTGCTTACTTTTGATTACTAACATAATGATGAAAATCAAAGGTGAATCCTAAACCATCACCTATATGATGGCACAGTAACTCTTTTGATGACCTAGGACACAGGATGATGACATGACCATGATGGGTGATGGTCACCTTGAGAATGTCGAGGGAGTATCAATGACCTAGATAGTAACCAATGACCATTTGACAACCAAGAGGCATCAAATTTTATTTGAAAATATAATTTGAAAATATAACAATTTGACCTAAGACTCTATCAACTACATGAAAAGTGTACATTTCATCACTATAACTATTGGACACTAGCATTGGATCTAATGGGGATGGAATCTCTTTTAGGAGTTGTCAAGAAAACTGTAGACCAGGTATCCTTATCCATTGGGAAATGGAGTCAAAATAAAACACTTGACACTCAAATGACTGACAAACTAAACTAAAGAAAAACTGAAAGTGACTTGACTTGACTCACATATGGCAGCATACTATTGGGATCTTAGGGCCTTCACCTCGGGCTTCAAATCCAAATGATAACCACCCATATGCTAAAGATATATATACAATCATGTGAAATTATCCCTCTAATGTAACCAATCTAGAAAATGGCTACTTGAATCTTTCTTACACTTTCCTTAAATAGGCAGAAAAAACAAAAGATAGGAAACTCAAAGTGTCCACTGAACACGTGCTCATGATGCATAAATACAAGAAAATTCATCTTTCCAGACGACTACAGAAAATTAGTAAAAGGATCCTCAATAATCTAAAATGTTACCCTATCTTGAAATCTAGTAGAAATACAAGCACTCATTTTATTTTCCAATGAAAAATCTTTGTCTAAATGAAAGAACGTAATATGTTCATCTTGTTTTTCACTTGCGTTAGGGAAAAGAGAAATTTGTCCTTGAAAATATGCATTTGACTCAGCCATATTATCGATAGAAAAAATGTTCACATCCATAGGATCCTGGACAAACTACTCTTCTTCAACATACCCTTCATTTCTAAACTTGGAGGAAAACCATCATGTGCAAGAGGCTTTAAAACAACCCCTTGCTTTCCGCTACTCTCTTCTTCATAATCTACTTGCAATGTTTGATGATTATTTTCTTCCAGAATTACATTGTATGAAACCTCCACACATGCCAATTCAAAATTATGATTTGCACGAATATTCCCTTTGAAATATTGCTTCAGAAAATGGATGAGCTGGAGAGACATATGAGTGGTGAATCTCTAGATATCCTTGTTCATGCATTTCATCAGAAACCTCATCTTGGTCTTCACAAACCTAATCTTGAAATAAAAACCCATAGAAATAACAATTTTATTGACTATCCTCATCCTTTTCTTTGTGATTTGAAAATTGTTCAAGATGTTCATCAATATCAAGAGAACAAACCCATTGTACATTATTATTGGACTCAAAAGATGGAAAATGAATATCATCATTAAAACCTTGTTCAATTTAATTTTCAGCCATAGAGGGAAAAAAGGCTTGTTGACAAGATAAGTTAGTTGGTTGAATTTCTTGATTGTATGAAGTATAAGGAGGAAGTTGTATATCCTTATCTAACTTAATATAAGAATCAAAAGCATCTTCAAGAGGCTTTTGATTTATTTCATTTACAATCAAAGGATAAACATCTACTGGCTAGAAATTCTTATAATTGATTTCTGATCTCTCATCTTGATACAGAGATAACTCAAGCAAATCCTCTTCAATCTCATTAGTCATTCTATCATTATCATCAATATCAATCCCTATGAACTGAAAAGGGTCCTCAAACTTTCCACTAAAATTTTCTATCAACAATAAAGAAGGGTAATGCGACATATAATTGTCACGAAATTCTATATGAAAATATTTAAGTGAATATAGACTGGTAGCAGGAAATCCATCATACCATTACCTAGCATTATCCTCTAATGTTTCCATGAACATCTTCATCAAACAATTCTCAGGAAACTGAAAACCTAGCATATGTATATGTATATGAAATTTAATCAAATTTATAACAACATTGTCATCTCTTACATCTCTGAACCTAGCCAGATTTGTTTGCCAATCTGCTTTAGGTATCCGATTTGGAAAACCTGGAATATGTGCTATGTTCATAGCAGCATACCTTATAGATATAGAAATCATCTTGATTCTTCGATCCTTCTAGCAGTTGAGTCTTCAAATCAAGTTGAAAGTTGATTAGAGTCGCCAGGTGAATAGTTTTCGTCCTTCCTGTGTCTGATCACTATCCACCATCAGTAATCAAATCTGATCCTTTTCATTCACACACAGGGAAAATGTGACCTTTTGCTCCCCGAAAATATTGCCAAAATGTTAGCGCTCCTTATTTTTCCCAAGGCTGAGAAAGGAAGCCAAAGAGGTAACCTCAGACCAACTTTTCACTTTGTGCCTAGACCTACCAAATCAGAGTGGGCTCTCTCTTAATCAACCTCATAGCCAATGAATGTGACTCAAGAAAATTATGGTTTTAGACTAGGTATCAGCTTAGTAGGGTTTGATAAAGGTCAGTTGCAAACATAAGATGGGGAAAGGTATGTGAAATCATTGAATCAAAATGGTTTTTCATTGTAGTGTGGTGAGGAAGATATATCAGGAATTAAGTGAGCAAAGACATGAATTCACTTGTCTAGAATAAAAACACTTCAATGCTTATCTTAAACAAAAATAGAGCATTAAATAATGATTTATGTTTCAACTCTTAAAAGATAAATCATGAGGAGAAAAATATATGGTTGCAAAAAATATCTAATAATCAAATATATAAAAAAATACAGGAGAAACAGAGCCACTAGCCACAACACAAGAATCCCATAAAAATAGTTGCAACTCTCTGTTATATTTTTGCAATAGTCAAGTACACTAGCTCAAGAGTCTCAGCTTCAAGTATCCAACCTTTTATTTGACTTCAATCTGTCTACATATAGACGAAAAATAGTATTCCCCATCTTAAGGGTCGAATCCTACCTCCTAGGAACTGATTACATGATTCTCTCTAACCATTGCCAAAACCTAGGGGAGTTAGAAACCACTTCCCTATTTACACTAACTACATGAGTTTGTTTCTCAAAGCCTTAATTACAAGATTATTTTACTATTTAAGTCCTAAAAAGCTTAATTACATCAAATTATTTCATGAAGTAACCATTTACATCAATCAAGTTTGAAACTTGACAATCACCAGCAATAAAACTGTGAATTCACAAAAACATGGTAATTTAGTAGAAGTGCAACATAAGTTTGGAGGGTGATTTGGAGGCCTTCCCGAAGGATACTTTTGCTAAAAATGGTGTGGATGGAAATCTTAAGATATATAATATACCATGCAGTCATCATGCATTGGAAAAATCTACTCCAAACCCCTGAAAAACTGCTTTGAAGTCAAATTGCCCTAGAAGCGGAGCAAGTGGTCTGAAATAGTGGTAGAAAGGTAAAAAAAGGACCTATTTTCCAATTTATGAAAATATATGAATATCGAAGCTTTCCAAAGTACTTTTCTGAGATCCTTGCATGATTAGTGATCTCCACATGCTTGAAATTGTGCATTTAGACCTCCTGGGAAAAAGTGCAGCAAGTGCTCGTTGCATTTATGTACACTAGTTTTTCCCGTGTGACAAAAACTTCGAAATTTTCAAAATTTTGCCAAAAATTGTTTCCTTTCCTTCTTTGCGTCATGGCTTCAAGCAACTAAGGATGAATCAACCAAGAGATCAGGGCTATCCCTCTTTGTGAATCTCCTCTTCATTATTTTCATCCTTGCTTCGTAAACCATGTTCCTAGCATAATAGTGTCTTACCATATTTCATTGCATGGTGGTATCCTTGATTTCCTTTTTCAAAAGCTTCTTTAACTGATCATTAACTTTCTGAACAAACTATGTTTGGTTCTCTTCAATTTCAATCATTAAGGAGTCATCTAAGGTGTTTAGGGTTTCAGGAGGAGAAGGATTTTATGCTTGTTGTCCCTATTTGACCATGGCTCTAGTTGTATGCCTTCTAGGCTATACTTTGTCTCTTCATCCTGCTATTCTACATCAATGACAACCTTACCTTTGTTCTTTTCTGGTTTTCCTACTAATAGAGGGCTTTCATGTGCTTTGCTTTGCTTCCCCGAGGTTTTTTTTAGTTGCTTATTCTCTTGCTATAAGAAAGCCTCCATATAGTTGCCTTGAGCTAGGTCAGCCTACAATTGTTTGATTTGACCATCCTTCTTCCTGATTATGTCATCTGCTACCTTCTTATCTCCATGCTTTTCTCCTAGGTCTGCCATCTCAAAATCAAAAAGTCCTTGCTCTTCACTGTGAAAAGGTAGGTCATGTCTGCCTTTCAATGTCTCATCTCTCATGGTAACAACCTAAAATTATTCTCCAACTATAACCTTCCTAGGCAACATTTTTGCTTGAGAACTAGTTCTAGGTTTAGGTTTAGGCATCTCCTCTATCTCACGGGAAAACATCAACCTCTTACCTCTGCTATAGGTCTTTGAAATATTTTCTCTTCGCTATGTTTTGGTGACTGATGACTTACTTGATGACCCAACCTCTTGTGGTGTGGATGATGCTAAGGGAGTACTCTAACTTTTTGGTTGACTTCAAGAAGGTAGAAGAGCAGCTGCCTCCAAGAAATTTTGTCGTGGCATGTTGATCTGTGATAGCTGGTGGAGGACTATTAGATTTATTAATGCATGATTAAAAAGACTAGTTGAATGATATCTTCCATTTTGCTGCACCTTTTCTGTCATTTTTACCAAACTTCTAAAAAGGTAGTAAGGTAGGTTGAGGGACTTTTGAGAAGCGAAATGCATCAACAGCCTGATGTGGTTCTGATACAACCTGGTGAACCTGCCCTCAGTAGTGAAATATTTCATGATATTCATCATCAAAGGGGTGTATTTTTACAGAAATTTCCTACTAGGAAAGATATGAGAAGGGGACTCCTTGTACTGTGGTTTCAAGCAAGTCTTATAGTGCTCAATGTCTAAATCCATCCCTTTGAACCAAATTTCTTTTCATTAGGGATTGTGGTGGCTCAAGATATGATCTCTGCTAACACCATAAAGTCTACCCCTTCTATAGTGACATGATATCTCTTGAAACTGATCGAAAATAAACTTGTTAGATCATGATTATATCCGACTTCTTGCACTTTCTTACAAAACCCTAGTTAGTCTGCTTGCTCAAATGACCTCCTTATAAAATCTTATGAGTTTACCTCCTTCATATGAATTGATTTATATATTGAGATCTCTCCTCCTTTGAATTTCTTCTTTTCACTGGTGTCTTCCGTGTTTGACTTTTCTTTTGACAGTAAACCCTAGTTTCAAGGAAGAATGGGCAAAGGGGACTCAGCTACAAAACAAGGGTAAAAGTGCAGCAAGTTTGGGTGAGGAAATGAAGGGGAAGGGAGATAGGATATTCTTGAATAAATTATGGGGATTAGGAAAGTGTTTTAGGAAGACAATGAAAGTGGAATTCCTCAATTTGAGTGAGGGAAATGGGGTGAAAGAGGGAAAACACTTTACTAGTCTAGAAGCGCACCAACTAGATAGGGTTCTGTGAGAAAATGATCAAATAATTGAAATTGAGTGAGGGTAATGGTGGGGAGTGTCGAATGAGGGATATTAGGGATGTATACACTTAGAAACTAGGAAAATTATCTATCAAGTGAAGCAAAACCAATGAAATGACAAAAGCATAGCAGAAAACCCTAGGCAGAGATTTTACCAATTTTATGACGAGATTGACTAAACCAAGGATTTGTAAGGGTCCCACTCACTAGTTTGAAGCTCTGTAATGAGTTTTTCATATGTTCTTTCCCTCCTTGTGCCTCCAAAACAAAAGCGCAACAACCCTGCCAGAAATGCAGTGGAAACACATCAAGCATGTGAACTGAGCAATTGATGATGGAATATAAACTTCTGATGGTTTTGGCAAGTCTTAGAATGGATGAGAGGAAATTTTGAAGACTTGTAAGGATATAATAAAGTCTTGAAATGTTTTATTTGTCCTTTATAACTCATAAAATTGATTTTAGCTAATGACATTATACGTACTTTCGAAAGAATGATTATTGGTTGATGTGACTACAACGTAATTTCCTCAAAAGGAAATGTTACCTTCTTTCACTTTATTCCCTAATTTTCTAACTCCCATGATGATGATCAAAATGATGACATGACTCCCTTTTTTACTTTTGATGACTGATATAATGATGACAACCAAAGGTGAATCCTATATCATGATCTATATGATGATGCATTAACTCTTTTGATGATGTAGGATAGGGGATGATGATGTGACCATGATGGGTGTGGTGACCTTGAGCAAGTGGAGGGAGTAGTAATGACCTAGACAGTAACCAATTACCATTTGAAAACTAAGAGGAATCAAATTTTATTTGAAAATATAAAAATTTGACCTAAGACTCTATCAACAACATGAAAAGAGTGCATTTGATCACTATGATTATTAGACACTAACACTCCCTACACCTTTCATCATGCTAACCGGCATGTAATATTGGATGTTGTAAATCCATCCCATCAGAAAAAATAGTTACAATGTGATTTACTTATAGTCTCCTGCTAAGAGAATCCACAACCCTATTGTGTTTACCTTTAATGTACCTAATCCTAAAGACTAACTCATTGATCGTGGCCAACCATCTAGCTTTCCTGGAATTAAATTTTGATTGGTAAAAAAGGTATCTCAATCCACCATGGTTTCTCATTAGTACAAACCTCCATCTAAGAAGGTAGTGTGTCTACATATTCAATGCATGTATGATCACTTCCAACTAAATATCATGTGTAACATAATTATTCTTGTTCTCATTCAGTTTTCTTGATTCATGACATACCACTTATCCCTCTTACATCGAGACTCCACCAAGTCCTCCATTGCAAGCATATGTACACACTACAAACTCTTTATCTAGATATTCAATCTTTAGTATTGGAGAATTTGTCAACAACTGCTTCAACTCCTCAAAACTAGTTATACATTCTTCTGTCCATTCAAATTTCTTACCTTTCCTTTGCAACGATGTAATAGTATAACCAATCTATGACAATTTCCTGATGGACCTCCTGTAATAACCTGCTAACCCCATAAATGACCTTACCTCATCGACATTCCTAGGAGCTGCCTATTCCATAATAGCTTTTATCTTTTATGGATAATTCCCTCCTTGGAAACCACATGTCCCAGGTAATGTAACTATGTATGAAAGAAACTGCATTTTTTTATCTTGGCATAGCACTGATGCTCTAGTAGTAATCTCAACATTGTTGCTTAATGTTCAACATACTCTTACTCATCCTTAGAATATATCAATATATCATCAATGAACACAATAATAAACTTGTCAAGATCAGGACGTAATGCACTATTCATTAAGAACATAAAAGTAGTTGGAGCATTAGTTAAACAAAATGAAACTACAAAAAACTCATAATTCCCATACCTAGTTTGGAAAGTTGTCTTATATATGTCCTCTTCTTTAATGCATACCTAATGGTATCCTGATCTCTTATCAATCTATGAGAACACTTTTTCTCCCTTCAATTAGTAAAAAAGACAGCAATCCTTGGCAACAAATACATGTTCTTCATGGTTGCCTCATTCAAATTCCTTTAGTCAATGCATAACCTGAGAGTACCATCCTTCTCATTTACAAAAAAGACCAGTGCACCCCAAGGCAACACACTTTGCTTGATGTATCCTTTGTTAGGAATTTCCTTCAACTCCAACTTCAATTCCACTAACTGTCATGTGCTCCTCCTATATGGTGCATTTGATGTTGGTGTTGCCTTTGGTACCAACTCAATATAAATTTTATTGCCCTGTGATGTGGTAACTTTAGAATCCCTACAAGAAATACATCCTAAAACTATTGTAAAACTAGATTCCTCTTCGAAACTTCTGTATCCTCAACATCCTTACCTTTATCACTATAAATATGTACTACAAATAACACACACCCTTTCAGCGGATGTGCTCTTCCTGCATAGTTGTCACAATTCTAACTGACATTGCATTCTTCTAAACCTGCAAGATCCTATGTTCTCCATTGTCATCTAAGCACTCAATAGCCTTGTCATAACAATCCACCTTCATCATATGAAGATATAGCTAGTCCATACCCAACAACATATTGTATGATCCCAATGGAAGCACATTCAAATGTGATATTGTAGGCATACTGTTACAAGGAAAAGTGTCTATTTAGAACTGCTCTATCCCACTAAGGTGTGACAGCTGCCTTAGAAACAAACAGAGAAAAACTACTTTTGTTTTTCCTTTATGAATTATAGATAGAGAGGAACAGAAAGACCAACCTCTGTCTTGCGCTAATCCTTCGATTTGATCCCTCTCTTCTTTGATAGTCCCCAGCTACCTGCTCCCTTGCACGCCTAGCTTCATAAAGTACCTGTAAGATCACAGAAGCATGGCACTATACAAAGACATGGATCTATAATCATAAACAATCTAGGATCAGATGTAAATTGACCATACAAATGTAACAAGCATCAATGATACAAAAGCATGGAGGAAAACTCAAATAGCTTTTATTGATAAACAAGAAAAGATCCAAGAGGAGTTACAACTAGTTGTTCCGACCCAGCATCAACCTCCTAGCAAAGAAGCCCCTCTTCACCTCAAACAAAGCTTAGATCACCCAACAATCTGATGTTTGTCTCTAGAAACCAACAGCAATTCCTTACAATATCCAAAATTCCAGCCTCTGAATCTCTGGGATGAGGGATCCATATATAGATATCTGTAAGGGGGATGAGTCAGCTTGTGATTTGATTAGTGTCTTCTCTCTGACAGTGCTTGCTTCCACTTGGAGGCTGAGGGCCTCTTACTCATCCTTGGTCAAATTCAGTGAGGCAAGTGTCACAGGAGAAGATTCTGGAAGCTTCCATTGCCTCTCCACCTCACGGAATGACACTGCCATTTGTCATTTCTCGCCCATCGCACCGCATAGAAGGGACTTTTGAAATGCAACGCACCCTCACAGTGTATTTAGGTGAGATGCAACGCATTTAGCCAGTGGAGCAGCTGCAATGATCCTGTTTTAACCAATTCTGAGTGGTTTCTCATGGAGAACTTTTGGGAGAAGCTATAATCTGTTGACCTTGTTCCTTTAGGGGTTAGAACAACACTTTTAGGGACTTAGGAGCCCTTGGTTTATGGACATTTCATGCTTGGGGTTGTAGGGCACAAAAATGTCTATAATAGTTGCCCCCTAAAGTATGAGGCTGTTAACCTTTTGGTGTTGGGTGAAATGCTTTATTATGAGGATCTGAAGTTTTTTCAATGCTGGGAGGAGACCTGTAATACAATACATTATCTTCATAATATTTTCATGATGTAGCTGAGGCGGGCATTCCCATGCTCAGCTTTATAAATTCATTTTCATGTACATAGGATAGACAATCGTCTGAGTGTAGACTGATGATTCTGATAGAGCCATCATCCTTTTGAGTGGATGATTATCTGTGTGGCAATGATGTACATTTAATGTCTTTATTTCCCTGAATATATATCGCAGCCCGGATGGATGAAACTAGATCCAAGGTCTTCAATCTCGTCTGATCTTCACTCGAAGTACAAGTCAATCCATGTGAGAAATGTTCTGAAGTCGAACATGGAAAGACATCACTTGATTACCAGTCAATGATGTAAACTATTAACAAGCGCGAGAGGAATCACCGATAATGATAATGACCCTCAAGGTACTGCAGTACAATTCACGTGGTGTGAATAAAGGACTTGGCGTCGAACACCACACAAAATCTTTCGGTCAAAGGCCATTGATGTAAACCTGTCACCGGAAGTGAGAAACTTGCCATTGAGGCATGCAAGCTTCAAAGTACTGAATGGGGTGTTCCTAGATCAACTTCTTGGATAATGAGCTGATGTCGACAAGAAGTGATCCGTCACAGGAGGGCCTTAATGAATCCCACATCAATGACACGGAACGGAGCAAAAGATTTTAATGGGGGTGAAAATGATCTGGTGATATAAGGTTCAAGATGGCGGTCATTAAAGAATAGAGTATAATGTATGGTAGTGCGTGAGACACAGGTGAATTCTCTGAACAACTTCTCTTGAACATATCGGAGACACTGATGTGATGGATTGGTAGCATTAACCCCAAATGTGGATGGTATGGTGTGACCATGGTGATGTGACCGGTGAATGAAACAACCCAACCCGACTCGGACACGGAGTGGAAGTGTCATGTTCAAGAGTGACTTGCTACCAACAAAGTTTCTTTGAGTTTTCTTCCCAATTTTTCCCCAGTCATTGCTGACCAGTACCTCTTTATTTTTGTCAAGCTTGAGGAGGATAACATATGCTTGTTCTATAATTTGCCCTTCGGGCAAACCCATCGTTATGTTTTAAAGAGCCTAGCGATAGTGAAACTCGTTCTCTTTTATAGACAAGTTTGTCACTATTAATCTTTTTAACGAGTTTAACGACAAAGATAACTCAGTCCTTTTCAATTTTAGAGAGCCTGAAAAGGAATGTAAAGGTAACTCCAAAATTCCTTTTTCATCATCTAATCCCTTAAGTCCGAAAAAAGTATAAAACAATATAGAAGGGATGAATTTTCGATACTTTTAACGAGACGAACAAAACAAGCGCTCGATCTTTTTGTGTAATAATCCCTCTAGTCCAAAAAGATTAAAATCTAGAGGAGGGATAGCACTTCCTGTCCCTTTAACGAGCTGGAGAGGCCAATGGCTCGGCAATCGTTTCATATTTTACGAGTCAGTTGAAAAGAGCTTAAAGGAGACTCGTCTTTTGAGGAACGAGTGATAAAACGAGTAGCAGCTGATTCCAGGTAAGGTTTGGAATTTTCCAATCACGGTAGTGTCACAAGGATGGCTAGTGAAATCACTCTTCGCAACTGTTCCTCAAAATGGGTAAACAATCAAATGGAGGTGAATGATCGGCCAATGAAAAAGTGGAGGTGACGGTGCAAACATGACCAAGGCTTTAACGGCTGAAGTACTACATTCACGATGGTTATTTACCGGAGAATAGTTCATTTTCTAACGAGCTTAAACGTGGGGGGAAACATTTTCTCATGTGTTATGTTTATTTTTTAACGAGCTTGAACTATGTGCTAAAACTGCTCGATGCGGGTTTATTTTTTAACGAGCTTGAACCTTGCGGTAACACTGCTCGATTAATCCAGTCGTGTAATAAGAATGTCTCATATAAAACGGAAACTTTTAGAGTTTTTCCCCACATCCTTTCTTTATGAAAGTTAGGAGACAACCAATCCTACGAGTTTAAAGGGTTAGAGGTCCTACAAATTAAAAAAAATAAATAGTCACTCTTTGCTTGCACGCCAAAAGGCTTGCATGCCCCCAGGTATAAAACAGAGTTTCAAGGTTACCCGTACTTTAGTCCGTTAAAACATTTGTTTTACCGAGAGAGACCTACCTCTTACAGGTTAGCCAAAGATTGTTCTATTCACAGCACAAACAAAACACTTCTTCGGTGATGTCTACCGAAATAGACAAAGGTGAGTGAAGGAGGCTACTCCACTCACATAACTTTGACAAGAGAATCTTGTTCTAGAATAACCCCCTCTTCCAATCACGGACGGGGGTACAGACTAGTCATAGTCTCTCGCGGAAACCTACCCTATACTCGAAGTTTTCCTGCCGAAGCAAACCAGGGTGCATGCCCCCTGGGTTTCAGTCATGTCCCCTCGAATCACTCGCGCTCATCGGGAGGACGAACTGAAGATTGAGACATTTCTTGCGTGAAAAGACCATTTAGGGATGGTATATGACTATTTGCTATGCGTGATCCGGGAAATGAAAGCTGGTCTACGAGCTTGACCACTCTTCCTTCGTGCGGAAAACACATCACTCTAAAGAGTGATGAGACAATGGCTCTCATGCAATAAATATAGTCTCTTCCAAGGAGTAGATTGTAATCCAGGGGTCCTTGAACTACCATTATGTTCATGTGAACGGTTTTCCCTCTCAATGCTATGGGCACATCGGGAAGGATCCCTAACGATCGACTAGTTCCTTTATCAAAGCCTGTTAGATTTTTCATCTCAGACAAAAGTGATGGCGAACCAAGCACTTTACAGGGAAAAGTGTCTATTTAGAACTGCTCTATCCCACTAAGGTGTGACAGCTGCCTTAGAAACAAACAGAGAAAAACTACTTTTGTTTTTCCTTTATGAATTATAGATAGAGAGGAACAGAAAGACCAACCTCTGTCTTGCACTAATCCTTCGATTCGATCCCTCTCTTCTTTGACAGTCCCCAGCTACCTGCTCCCTTACACACCCAGCTTCAAAAAGTACCTGTAAGGTCACAGAAGCATGGCACTATACAAAGACATGGATCTATAATCATTAACAATCTAGGATCAGATGTAAATTGACCATACAAATGTAACAAGCATCAATGATACAAAAGCATGGAGGAAAACTCAAATAGCTTTTATTGATAAACAAGAAAAGATCCAGGAGGAGTTACAACCAGTTGTTCCGACCCAGCATCAACCTCCCAGCAAAGAAGCCCCTCTTCACCTCAAACAAAGCTTAGATCACCCAACAATCTGATGTTTGTCTCTAGAAACCAACAACAATTCCTTACAATATCCAAAATTCCAGCCTCTGGATCTCTGGGATGAGGGATCCATATATAGATATCTGTAAGGGGGATGAGTGAGCTTGTGATTTGATTAGTGTCTTCTCTCTGGCAGTTCTTGCTTCCACTTGGAGGCTGAGGGCCTCTTACTCATCCTTGGTTGAATTTAGTGAGGCAAGTGTCACAGGAGAAGATTCTGGAAGCTTCCATTGCCTCTCCACCTCGCGGAATGACACTGCCATTTGTCATTTCTAGCCCATCGCACCCCACAGAAGGGACTTCTGAAATACAACGCACCCTCACAGTGTATTTAGGTGAGATGCAACACACTTAGCCAGTGGAGCAGCTGCAATGATCCTGTTTTGACCAATTCTGAGTGGTTTCTCATGGAGAACTTCTGGGAGAAGCTGTAATCTATTGACCTTGTTCCTTTAGGGGTCAGAAAAACACTTTTAGGGACTTAGGAGCCCTTGGTTTATGGACATTTCATGCTTGGGGTTGTAGGGCACAAAAATGTCTATAACACATACCATTGAACACAAATGCACAAGCTCTTACCCAGTGATGAACTCTCTTCTTTGTACCTATAGCCAATTGCACTAACCAAGATTCTGCAAGCACTTATTTATTCAAACCACACTTAGCCACCAGGTCAGGGTTAACACAACTATAATTAGATCCAAGGCTAATCAAAATATAAACAACTTGATCACAAACATTACCATTCATCTCAATAATAGATGCCTAGTGATCTGCTTGCCTATTATCCAACACTGCATAAATGTCAGCAATACTCTGTCCAACATCCCCCATTATTGATGCCTCTTGAGCACTGTAGATATGCAGTTTACCACCCTAATTTTGTGGAAAATATCTCCTGCGATGTTCTCCTCTACAAGTCCAACACTCCAAGGGCTTCCTATCATCACCTGTTTTCTACTCCTAAGACTAAAATCTGTGTCCTCTATCAAATGCATTAAACTACTTAGGTGGTTTTGCATTCTCTTTATTACGTATGTCCTGAGGTCTTATTCACTTCTTATCCCATTTTACCTTATTCTTCTCATTACCTTTCCAATCATTCTAAGTCTCATATCTATGCTTTGATTGATCATAAATATGTTTTAGCTTCCTGATGGCTTCCTCCAAGGATCTAGACTCATCAAACTCAATATTGTTCATGAATGCTACTAACAACCCACTAATGAATCTCTTAATCTTCTCTCTCCTCCTTAAGATAAAGTACATACCTCAATAATTCCAAGAATCTACTAGTCTACTCCTCATCGGTCATGGATCCCATCTTTAGCTCATAGAATGCATTTTCCCTGTCATCATAGTATCTCTCAGATAGATACTTCTTCCTGAAAAGTCTCTTGATATCACTCCAAGTTACCTCTTCTTCATGAATACCTCTGCAATGCTTTACATCGTTCCACCAAATGTCTGATTTACCTTTAAGACTGAGCATAGCTATTCTAGAGTTCATGTGCTCTGAGTAATCATGCAATCTGATGAACTTATTCATCCCAAGAACCACTCTTCTACATCTTCTGACTTCTTGATTTATCCATCAAATGTAGGTGGTTTTTCTTTCTTGAACCCACTCAGGAAATCTCTCATGTCACTCATCCTGTAAGGATAATTACAATGATGACCATGATACCTGTCTGAAATAGAACTAGAGTTAAGCCCATGTCCACTACCTCATTTATCATGTGTATCCAAGAACCTACCATCTTTAACTGTGTCATCTCTATCTTACTTGTTCCCACCATGTGACCTTCTACCATATGCTACATTAGTTTTTCCCTCATTTCCATGACTGATCCTAAGTTGTCCCTATTTCTGCAAGTCTCACAAACTCTGAAGGATGAATGCATTAACCTCTTCTTGTTTCTCTTCTTCCTTGGAAAGTCTCTCGTATGACTAAATGATTTTGTCATCATTTTCAACTCCTTATTTCTTCCTTCAAACTTCTCAAAGTGTTTTCTATGTCAGGAGAGTACCCATCAGCACATTGTTCATCTGATCTATAGGGATAGTCTCGTGAACTGTAGTCTACCATTTTTCTAGTAATCTTTGATCTTCTACCTCATGCAATCATATCATGTCAGCTAAACCAAAACATAAACATAACCAACATACCTTAGTATAGTTTAGGGGAGGATATCACGTCTACAAGATCAACCAAATTAGCACAATACATGTATAAACATAATCATAGCAGTATATAGGCATCATCTCAATCATCATACCAGTTACCATGCATGATGTGACAACTACAACATCAACTAGACAGAATGCATGGAAAACAACATATAGAGACTAAAATTCATAACCAATGCATATACAGCCGACATGCATTCATAAAAAACACATCCCAACAACAATGTCATCAACATCTATATGAAAACACAACTACAATAATGATGGAAATGCAATGCATACATAACAAGCACATAGAGCACAATCATAATGAACACATATGCAATAGACATGTATGTGCAAAAAACACATTGCGCCCATCTAATCCAAGGGTAGAACCATGCTCTGATACCACTGTATAACACCCTCCTCCCACATTTACCCAAGCTGACTAGTCCACCGGGGTAAGCATGTGATGAAGAGTTACTATTATAATATTAAACTCCCCATGTAAAGTTAAGAAAGTGGAACCAACAAGACAAGAACAATCTGACCTTTCTCAAGAGCTAGAAAACCTTCAAGAGATAGCCAACCCTTCCGAGTGCCAAACCCCTTAGACAACTTGATTTTTTTCTGAAATAGACCCCCATTCACTCCCATGACAAGCCTTCCATGTGATTGAGACCCTCTAATCACTCCCATAGAAAGGCATCCAGGTGATTGTGGCCTTTTCAGGTAGTTTTATACCAACGACCACGAATTGTGAGTCACCTTTTCAAGGCTAGTACTCAGGCCTCTACCCAAAACTTCATGAAAATTCTAGAATTTATAAATAACAAAAAAATAAGGCTACTAATACAAACACTTGAACAAGGACTTGACCCGATCCCTACCATTCATGATAGGAATTTCGTCAAACATATCATAAGTATGTAATCTATAGGTAATAACAACATATATGAACATAGGGATCCCATACTTATCTGACAATCGTCAAGGAGGATTGATGTCTCCTCCTAATAGATTCATTGTTATCTATTAGGTCATTTTTTCATTAATATTTCACCTACTAACCAAAACATGATGAGAGTCATTCATCAAGATTGTCATGAAACATGCTTATAACCAATGAATAACCAAAGATATATCAATGATGAACGAACCATTAAATTCACATAATGGCAAGCACATTTACTCATGAAATACCAAAGTAAAATGATGTCTTGTTAACACATGTGAATACAACCATGTTAGGTACTTCCACATACCACGCGACCGTAGATTGGGTTGAACCAAATATCTCTTTTAGCTAATCACCCCTGCGTCATATTCAAAGCATGAATGTGGGATCTCAAGGAATAAACCAAGGACACCAAACCAGGGCTTCTAGAGGCCAAACTGACTCAAACCCTCAACCAGTGATTCCACCTCATGGATAGAGATCACTAACCATCACCAGATCAGTCCCTGCCTAAGTTTTCTAGGGCTCCAGAGCATTTTTTCCAACAAAGGGTTCCAGGACTAGTAATTCATCCCATAACTATTATCAGGCTCTAGGGAATCTGTCCAACGAGGGCTTCCAAGACCAGTAACTCAACCAAACATGGGCTTCAAAGTGTTTGTCCAACCAAGGCTTCCAGCACTAGTAATACAACCCAAGTTATTACAGGGCTTCGAGAGCATTTTTCCAACCAAGGCTTTCAAGACTAGTAACACAACTCAAATTGTTACATGGCTTCTAGATAATTTGTCCAACCATGCCTTCAGGAACTAGTAACTCAACCCAAAAACAAAGGAACACGAGCACCAACCATAAAATAAATATAAAACCCACAACGCCATGGTTGTCTAGGAAATGGAAAGTCTAGGAAAAACCATTTCCAATCCAAGCAATCATCCATGCCAATGAGATATCATAACCATGAAACCACATGCATGGCTCATGCATGGCAACACTAGAAAGGAAATCATACATGCAACTGGATACTTGCAAGAAAAACCTATTGTAGTTGTTGACCCCACTATCCTCTTGTGCTTTCCTTCTTTCCCTTTACCCTCTTGCTCCAAATTTCAGGTATGCCACACTTCTCCAGGAGTGCTCCAGGAAAACTCTAAATGTCAAAGAGTATGAGAAAGAGAGAATAGAAGAGAGAGCTCCAAGTTAAAACTAACAAAAAGTTGTGAACTGATCCTCATAAACCTTTTTATCAACGAGGCCTATATTTTCTTCAATTTCTATTGGTTTCCTTCATTTTACTCATCACATGCAACCTGTGACCTTTCATCCTCTTTTTATCCTAATTTCAATTATTTTCATAAATAAAATGCCAATAAATGCCTCATTCATTTCCAAAGCTTTTTCCATTTCCTTTGTCAATTTCCGTAGTCATTAATTAATCACAAGTGATCTCCATCACTATGTTTTATTTTTGCAAAACATTCACTTTGGAATACGTGTCCTGAGACTTTAGTTAATGCTTTTCCTTTATTAACTTTATTGCATGGATTTTTATCCCAAGGTTGTTACGACTTAATAGCTCCGAAATTAGAATGGATCTAGACTAGTATTTAAATTATTTTTGTTTTTTATTTTATTTACAAAACTAAGATTTATAAATAAACTTTATCATAGAATTATTTAAACACCATTGAAAAGATCCCAAGTTTATCGAATGTATAAAAGGTCCGTTACATAACTTGGAGATTACATGAGCACCCTTTTGATAAATAATTAAAAAAAAAATCAATTCAAATCAAATCTTATATTCAAACAATTTTCATCTCAATATATTTGTATTAAACCGGCATAGATCTATCTTAAATATGTATCCAACATGAGCGGAGAGGGATCCAATTTCTTCAGGCGCAATTTCTTTTTATGAATGAACGTTATGTAAATATTTTATATGGTTATTTATTTATTTATTAATTTTTTAAAAATTATATTTAGGTCGACATGAACAAAATTTTAACTTTAGTGACAGATTGACAAGATTACACATGAGCCTCTCAACTCAAAAAGATCTCAATTCCCTTTTAAAAAAAAAAAAACTTATATTCAAACCATTTTCATCCCAATATATTTTGACTAAAACATAATATAAACCATTTTCATCTCAATATATTTCTATTAAGACATCTCCACTCCATTCGAATAGATAGTAATAATGATTATGCCAAAATATGGATATCTAATAAGTGAACAATTATTTTTTATAAATGCGGTGGTACTTCATTTTGTTTAAGTCTTTCTATTAAGACATCTCCACTCCATTCGAATAGATGGTAATAACGATTATGCCAAAATATGGATATCTAATAAGTGAACAATTTTTTTTAATAAATGCGCTGATACTTCATTTTGTTTAAGTCTTTCATTCAATCTAAAGATATTTTCATTTAGTTTTCTCACTTCAAAATAAAGCTATAGAGATTTTTTTTTTTTTTTATCTCTCTATTGGAATGTTTAAAGTTTTCTATGAAAACATGTAGACATGAAAGAAAGTGGTGATGAAAAAAAGGATATAGTGTTGTAGATTTATAAGGTTTTTTTATATTTTTCTTTTAAAATATCCATATAAACATGAAAGTAAGATATCCATATAAACATGAAAGTAAGTTGTTAAAAAAGTGATATGGTGTTGGCGATTTCCCGAAAACAACTTTTTACGGGCTCAAAAGTAAGGTTAAGGAAGAAATTTCTTATCTTAAATTTAGCGTTTTCATCCGTTGAGTAATGACATAGGAATGTGCAAAAACATTGAAATCTTGGCCAAATTTTTACTTCCTATTTGTTATAATAAAAACTTTGAAGTCAATAGGTCAAAATCTCTGTTGTGGATACTTTTCAATTTTATAAAATTGGTCAAGGAAAATGAAAGAAAGTGAGTGAAAAATTGAAATGGGGTTAGGTATTTAAAAGAAAAAAAAAAATTTCCTATCTTAGATTTAGTCTTCAGACAATGAGCAATGAGATAGGAGTTTGCAAAAACTATGAAAACCCATTATTTTAGTTCTTATTAATTTCAATAAAAACTTTGAAGTGAAAACGTCAAAATCTCAAGTCTCTACGTAGTTGTTGATGCTCTATCTAGTTATACTTTTGAATTTTATAAAATTGGTTCAAATTAGTTAAGGAAAATGATGCTTTCTCGTCGACATATAGCTAGACTATTTTCATTGGCAGCATCAAAGCGTTACCTTGCTTATTCCTTATTATTTGTTCAGCAACTAAATTTTTGCAATTGGTTTGCAAGTTAATCTTTCTATGTATCTTTAGATTAAAAATAATAAATTAAAAAATTATATATGCTAGAAAAGGATGGATATCTTTATCTTGGAAAA
The DNA here is from genome assembly GCA_031772625.1 of Pinus tabuliformis. Taxonomy (NCBI): domain Eukaryota; kingdom Viridiplantae; phylum Streptophyta; class Pinopsida; order Pinales; family Pinaceae; genus Pinus; species Pinus tabuliformis. Next base: position 292,618,649 of record CM062820.1, read on the forward strand.
TGTTTGTATCGGCAATCAACAAGATGCCCTGAAGTCATTATCATTGGTAGTATCATGAACTCTTTCAGCTCATCCATCTGCTTCAACTTTTTGAAGCATTCTATTCTAGTATTTCTTAATTAGTAAAACATTATGGCACTTAAGAGACAGAGATAGAGAAGAGGGAGAGGGAGAGAAGAGGAAGTGAGAGAGAGAGCGGGAAGAGAAAGAGGGAGAGGAAGATGGAGGGAGAGATATATAGATATGGAGAGAGATTGTTTATGTTTGTGGGGTTAGATAGATAGACAAAGAAGGCGAGACTGAGGGAGATAGAGATATAGATGAGGGGAGGGAAGAAGAGAGAGAGAGAGAGAGAAACGAGGGAAGGGAGAGATAGGTGGATATGGAGAGAGGAAGTCTTTGTGTGTGTTACGAGGATGAGATGGAGAGACACAGGAGAGATCAATGGAGATATAGATATAGGTGGGGCGAGAGAGGGATGGGGAAAGCAGGGGGAGGGAGAGAGTGAGGAGGGAGGGTCGAGAGAAATGAGGGAGAGAGGGAGGGGGATAGAGAGAAGGAGGGAGAGAAAGAGAAAGGGAGATAAATATAGATGGGGGAGACGGAGAGCAGAAGAAAGGGACACACATAGACAAATACAAATATTATATAATACAAAACATTATTAACCATAGAGGAAGACTAGGTAAGATTTTTACAAAAGGTAAAAATAGTTGGATTTAGAAAGTCATGAATATTTTGGGGTTTCACTGAAATAGATGCATTGATTTCAGTGTAGATGTTGATTCATAATCCTATTTGATTGATTTGACTAGATGCATTGATTTCAATCTAGTTGTTGATTTCTACTCTTATTTGATTGTTTGCACTAGATGCATTGATTTCAATGTAGATGTTGATTTTTAATCCTATTGATTTCTTCTACTAGATGTATTGATTTTAGTGTAGATGTTGATTTCTAATCCTATTTAATTTCTTGCGCTTGATGCATTGATTTCAATGTAGATATGATTTTCTAATCCTATGTGACAACTTCCATTAGATGCATTCATTTCAATATAGATGTTGATTTCAAATTTGATGTAACTGGATGGATGATATACCTAAATTAAGGTAATTAGATTAATATTGTGTGTTGAATTTAGTGTAAGCGCAAAAAAATTATTGACAACATGCATTGATTTTTGTTCGAATAATTTACCCATATATAAAATACTTGAATTTTCATCTTAAACAAAATGTTCACTTACCTAAAATGTTTGTTTCTCGAAATTGTAAATTGTTTGTAATTAACTATATTCTTATTATTGTCACTTCCCATCATTTAACATTGTTAGTCACTTTGCATTGAAATGCGGTAATCGAAAACAACCACCATTGGATCTTACTTGGGGTTTAGAAAGCTACTATTAATATTGGAGAGCAAGAAAGGCAAGGTATGATGTTTACTATAATAGATCGAGATAAAGACTTGAATTTTCTATGATTTCAGTCACTCCTTTTCATATGATCAATATGAAAAGAATGAAAAAATAAGATGTGTGACAATAAGAGCAATAGAGGAAAATAGTTTTTGATTGATCACAATGACGACTAGTTGTAATTGACTAGATTTTTCTTATTCACATTTCCTATCATTTAACATAGTTACATTGTCACTTTGTATTCAAAATTTTTATTTCATCATTCAAGTTATTAACAACCTGTATCATCTAAAAGAATTGAATTAATTGAGAAAATTTAAGATTAAAATGACCAGACCAATCTTAGACATAGTTAGCATATTTAAAATGATCAGAATGATTAGTTGTTCAACAAATTGTGTGTGACTATGCATAATTGAAACTAGCCTAGACTCGTCTTAACCTTGGATCTATCAAGTGCTGAGAGGGATCAAACCTCTGAAGGTGCAAACGTTTCCTCAAGTTTTGCACTTAAAAAAGAGGATTGCAGCTCAAGAGGTTTGATGTCTCTCAACGCTTGATAGATTTTGGGTTAAGATAATAAAATAGAAGAGCACATGACATTACAACAACTTTTCCATAAAAAACGTTTTAATAGAAATATATATTAACATTATAATTTTGTAAATATGATATTTTTTTTCCCAATTTGGAAAAAATACTTGTGTAATCTATCATTTATATAAATAGCTATTTATATTTTAGATAAATTTGATACAATTTTCATTAGATGTTAAACATTTTCATTCTTAAAACAAATTATATTTCGATAAACTTGATACAATTTTCATTGGATTTTAAAAGATTTGATTCTTAAAATAAAATGGGCTGAAATAGTCTATTTATAAACTTTAGTGTTCTAAATTTTTTAAATATATATAGAAATTACCAATATTTTGTTTTAATGTTAATAAAAATAATATCAAAAAATAAAAAATATATATTTTTAATATAACACGTTAAAACTACATCTTTCCTTATATATTAATATAAAAATACAATCACATTTCACACAGTTGCTTTCGCAACCATTTACTTAAAAATAAAAAATATATATTTTATTTCTATGGTGAACATCCAACCGTCCAAACTCCCCAAACGAGCCAAAATCATACTTCCTAATCAATCTTAAACAAACCTAATTTAAAATCATAGTTCCTAATCAATCTTAAACAAACATCATTTAACTTTTGGAAATTCTATGGTAAATTCACTGCAATATGTTTTTGAGAAATAACAAACACCTAGCAGCAGAGTGACAGAAAACGAGATTTCTACCCTAAAACCCTGCCTTAGATTGGACATAGCTTTCAGATCAGTGTCTTGCAGAGAGATCCTCCATTGAAGACGAGACATTTAAGTTATGAGAATGCCTTTACTGCTTCTATTTAAGTTATGAGAATGCCTTTACTGCTTCTATTGTGACGTGAATCTCAAACAACCTTCTCCTCTTCTTGCAATCAAAGGAGTTCTGGTAGATACAAGGATATGTTAGCATACGGTACTCGGAATAGCTGCATATGGCGGCCATCCAAACCAGATCTGATCTGGACCTAAAGGTCGCCGATCCCAAAAATCACAAAGGCCAATGAACAAATATCCCCCGCTGCCTGAATCTATATGGGTACTGCGAAACACAAATGAGCACATGATCTCCTTATTCGTTTAAATCAGTGGCATATACGACCGGGCAAACATCATACCTGAGCTTCTTCGCTCCTAAACTCTTCAAAAATGTTTCTGCAGTGCAACGATGCTCCTTGTTCAATGCTGAATCTTCACTTTCGCAACTTCCGAGGCCGATTATACTCTTTCCATCCAACGATGTATAGTATCTGTAGGAATGCAGTCCCTTTGTCTTTGTGAAGTAGGCTTTCAATACGGCAAGACAACAGTAAGACAATTTGTCCTGGTTTTTCCCTTCTGAATATATTTTTCGCACGCTAACTACGTCTCCCACACACTTTTGACCAAATGAGAGCCCTTCTCTGCCCTCTTCACACGCCAGTTCAAACCAGCCAGCGTCCACCATTTGAATAACCGACGATAAACCCTTGTTGAATGTCGCAGCCTGCAAACAATAAATTATTGACCCTAGAATTTGCCGAACATGCATTGTACATGGAAGTAATTAACTGCAATGCTATATTTCCGTAATTGGTTACCTCTGGAAGATTGAAGGATGGATTGGCATCTTCCCTGGCCTTGCTCTCAGCGATTGCCGCAGCCTGCAATAAATAAATTTTAAAAACAGATCAGTTGAGACATGAAACATACATAGTCATGTCCAGTATTAAACCACACCTAATTATTAGAGCATAATATAAAGACTAATGAGAAGATTGCATACTAGGAGGAGGAACTGCCCGGGTCAAAAGTGGTTGGAATCGGGGTAAAAAAATTTCAAAAAATCATGTAGAGGGAGTGTTTGAATCGTGTTTTTGATGGTAGAAATAGATTCAGCACCATCAAAAACATCTACCACACCTAAAATTTTGAAGTTTAACCACCATAAATTATATTTACAAAAATCCTTGCCGAATTTTCTCTAAATATGACCAGAATTTCCATAACTTTCCAATCAACTACTCCTCCTCGTTAGACTACGCGAATCCTAATACCACGACCACAATCTCGAGAGTAACGGAGAATATTACATACCCAATCCCCACGAATACACCTGAGGATGGTGATCCTAATATTGGTGCTACGCTTTTCAATGGAGGCGGCGGTTCGCAGCATCTGAGCCACCACATCATCACTGTGGCAGCCTTCTCGAGGTTTATAAACCCCGAACGAAACCCTTAACATTGCACCGTTCTGAGAACGCACTATCGCTGCTGCTGTTGCCCAGGCCTGTCAATGACAGACAATTTGAAAATCGGATAGTGTGTCTTGTGCGTAGGTCTGAAAACCCAGAACTTTGAATACTTTCCACGCTCGAATGTGACACTTGTAAAAAGAGGCTTTCGTCTGTTTTCCTGGATTGGTTTGTGCGACGCTTTGTAAAAAAATTCTGGTTAGTTTGACTACATTAGTTGTTCCATAACGCAATTAAACGCGACTTTCAGTTTTCCTTCACAGCTATGGGTTTGCTATTTGTTGACCACCAATTTATTTGCTATTTGTTCACCGGTTCTGTGGGCACGTTCGTTCTGAGTTATGGCCCTGTTATAGAAGAAAGGAAACAGAAAGGCTCTCCGGGGATTTGGTCGATTCATTGCCCTAAATCGAATTGATGAAACAAAATGCTATCCGGCGAATACGAGTAAACTCTTTCGCTCTCCATAAAAATGGTGCGTTGAATCGCTTCAAACATCTAGAAGTGGGTTATAACCATCAATTTGACAGGTGGATCGGATTAGATTTAAAACCGTTGTTTTTAGTAAGATTTTCTTAAGTTTTTTTTTATGGTTTTTTTTGTTTAATTTCTTTAAAGGTTGGCAGCAATTTATCGAAATCATAAATTTCATGGGTAATTTTTGCACGGTGGAAATGTATGAAGAGTTTTCCAAAATGCTAAATTCATATATAATGAAAAAACCAGTTTAAATAAATCAAAATTTCACTTCAATTTTTTGACCCACATAAAATCTAAAAAATTACACTAAAAATAACTTGATTTAAGATTCCAACCAATATTAACAATAATAAGAAAGTACCAAACACATTTTAATGTGACTTACATTGTTTATATTTAAATATCATGATGCGGAGGATTTCATCTTGTTCATAAAATACAAATATAAATATATAAATATATATATATATATATATATATAATTTTAAATTAAAATTAAAATATATATTTTTGTAGTTTTGACCAGAAAATTCTTTTTTTCCGATTATGACTTTTCTAATATATTATAAAATTATTATAATATAAATGAAGTATTAATATTAACTGCAACGCACACCTGTGCTATATTCTAAGGCAAACACTTTTTAGAGCACTTGATCTTTTTTCTAATATATTATTACTTTTTTATAATATAAATTAAATATTAATATAATTTATTCATAAAATACAAATATTTTTAATATATATATATAATTTTAAATTAAAATATATATTTTTATAATTTTAACTATGAACTTTTTTTTCCCGATCATCATTCTTCTAATATATTATAACTTTTTTATAATATAAATTAACTATTATTATTAACTACAACGCACCCCTGAGCTATATTCTAAGGCAAACACTTTTTAGAGCACTTAAATATAGTGTAATTTACAAACAAAAAAAAAAACTTGATTTTTTATAGAATATTTTTTAGTTAATTTTTATGAAAATTAGTAGAGATTTAAAATAAATTGAGATAAAATGCTTAATTTATAAAATTTAAGTGTCTCTCAGTTTTTGCGGTGCTAAATTTATTTATGCATTCAAAAATATATCTTAAAAATAAAATATCATAATTTTGCTTGAAATTATATCACCAATAAAAACACCATCTTATTTATCTACTTTTTTAGATATTTTTTTATTTTATTTTATTTTTCCATTATTATAAAAAAAATTATAGCATGAAGACACTTATGCTATATTCAATTGACCCTTTCTCAATTATATCACCAATAAAAAAACCATCTTATCTATCTACATTTTTAGATATTTTTTTTATTTTATTTTTACGCCGTAAGGCGTTCCCTCTGAGAAAGACATCCCTAAAATGTGACGTGTGCGATCCTGAGCCATTGATTATGTGTGTTAGATGATTGGAGTGTTTTCTGCCGTTCGTTTAATCTGTTTTTTTCATAGAAAAATGGTTTTTTTCCCATGGTAATGGGCCATGAAAGGCCAGGACTGGCCTGCTGGCGATGAGACTCTTCTGCTGGCGATGAGACTCTTCGCAGAGACTGCCTGCTGGCGATGAGACTCTTCGCAGAGACTCTTCATGTCTTTCTTCCCTGCATGCGTAGCCTTGTGCTGTTATATCAATAGCAACCCTGTGCGCATGGAAAAAAAATGACATGACTTGAGTTTGACAGAAACTTGGCCCGCCGTTTTCCATGCTCGTCCAGATCATTCAAATTATATAATTCAACGATTTCAATTCTTGTTCTTGGAAACTGTTTCCATTCCTAGAGTTGGGCAGCCCGAGGGTATTACAGAGGTATTTATGGTCTAAACTTGTCAATTTACGAATCAGAATTTATTTGTCTTCTGTAAATGTAACTTGGTTAACTATACGCTGTCTGAATTAATCTGGGTTTCTTAAGACATTGGGTTAATTTCTCAATACCTCATTGATACAGATAGTTCAGATGCTTCATTGATAATATCAGATTCTGTGTGAACACTGTGATTTCCCATTTCACATTTTTCTAACTTACGTTGAATGCAAAGCAGCAGAGGTGCTCTGGCTTTGTTCCATAGAGCTTTCAGAGTTACCCCTATTTTTGTCTTCAGTTTTTATGTATCATTTGTTTCTTTAGTTTGGAAGAATAACATTAACCACCTTGAGCACAAACCCCTTTCATTTCAGATCTTCTTTTTCCAGGTTTTTTATTAGGCAAAATGTTTGTTCTTTTAAAGTAGAAATATCATTATACTAAGAGGAATTTAGTCTTAGAAGAATTGTTTAGAGTTTAGCTTCAATAACAAAGTTCGAAGTCATTAGAATAGAGCTCATCACATCACTTAAAATAATTGAACTTGGATGAGTCCTTTGCATGTTGTTGGTTATAAGAGCCCTATGCACATTGATGATGTACCCCAAGTTGCAGATGTGGAGAGGGCAGGTCAGATATACCATAAATTCAGAGATCAGCCAGAGGCCAAATGTCATACTGGTCATTAGCAAAAGGCTTATTCCTATCTCTCTGGAAGGAAGTACTTTTGACTACATCCTTAGTAGCACTGGAAACTTGTGGATCATATGTAGGTCCATATTTTATAAGTGCCTTTATTCTGTTTCTAGATGGAAAGAAACAATTTGAAAGTCAAGGCTATGTGCTACTTTGCGAATTTCTTGTGGCATAGGGTCTTCATCAATCTCAAATTTGAATTTTAGAAGTATTCATTTACTAACAAAGTTCCATTCAGTAAACTCAGGGCTAACACTCACACTCAGATATATTATTTTCTTAGGAGACCAAGAAGATCAACTTCTTTTATTTCTTCACTTCTTATGTTAAATCTATTGTTTGCTACAACTTTTTGATTGATATCAAGCAGGGGACAAATCTTGTGAGGTGTGTTTGCACTGAATGCTGGTTGATGTACTGCTTTCCATCATTTTTTATGTATCTTGGTTTGAACCTCCAGTAACGATTCTTGTTATATTTCTCTCAAGTACAATTTCTAAATTTAATGATATCATATTGTACTAAATTTAATGATATCATGTTTGTGACTAAAGAACATCAGCAAGGTTGCTAGTGCTCAGAAACAGGCTTTGCTAGTGCTCAGAAACAGGCTTTGCTAGTGGATCTGGAGGAATTTCATCCCATCCATATAATCAAGACTGTAGATGAATAACCTTATCCAAACTCTCCATCGTTCTTGTACTGAAGCATGTTAGAGGACAGAAAATGGGAGCTCATACAATTTACACAAATTTTGGGTCAATTAAATAATCAGCACAAATGAATTCAAAACAAGAGGACTCTGCTGATTCAGAGAATTCAAGATTAGTAGTTCAGTGAGGTTAAGAAGTGAATTTATACAATGTTCCTTGAGGTTGAAATTAAACGTGAATTCTGCTATGTGATGAACTAGGATTTGGTGCCTATTATATTGATGAAATTTTTGTGTTGAGGGTTACTTTTATTTCAGATCTTCTTTTTCCAGGTTTTTTATTAGGCAAAATGTTTGTTCTTTTAATGTTTGTTCTTTTAAAGATTGTTATTCACATTTGTAATAACCTAAGATGGTCCTCGTCTTATCTGGTAATCTAACTCAAAATAGTTGGTATCCCTCTCTAAGATAGCTGAGGCAAATGACATTTAAAAGGCCGCAAAGAAGAAGAAACATTGATGAAGATCAAGCCTGCTAAGTTGCATGTGAAAAAACAACTGTTTAAGATCTTAAGTTGGAACTAACGTACAGACACTTGAGTGACAACTAGAAACATGAAATCTAGCTCAATATCCTTCTCTAGGATAGCATGAGGCAAACGAATGTTTCAAGACATCTGGAAGTTGGAACCTTAGATTTTTATATCAGAAAGGTCACAAAGAAAAGGAAAAACCTTGATGAATATTAAACCTGCTAAGTTGTATATGAGAAAAACATCTGATTAAGATCTTAAAATGGAACTGTTGCACTTGGGTGACAACTAAAAACATGGAATCTAGCCTTTGACAATTTTAAATTAGTCGTTATCAAAACAAGATGAAAGAATGTAGTAAATGATATTTATAGACAATATCCACACTAAAGAATAGTTAGACAGAAAATGAGATGCTAATATATATGTCACATAAAATGTGTAACAAAAATGAAGGTGGCATTGTTTATTTTGGGAAATGCTAATGTATTTACAAGCATTTCAGGTATTTTATCGACCAGTCCTCTGTGTTCCCAAATAAAGCTTAAGCAGAATGACTTTACCAGAATCCGTTCTTAGACATTCCAACATATCAATTGCATGAATTTTGCAATTCTTCATGATGCAACCCTTACCAATGACACTGTGGTAGGTTGGAGTGGTAGCAATAAAGGTAATCTTGGATGCCATGCGTAATTTGGAAAAGGCTTGCAAGGTAACATTCCCCCAATTTTTTTGGAAATCATGGTATATATTCTGAGATTTGGAGGAGCCATTTACCTTAGGCATTGTGACTGTTTGTGTTCTTAGTGTCACTGCTAATCTAGATAGTATCATAAGGAGAATCCTCACTAGTGCATTGAACAAAGTTGTCTTGTTGTCCGTCACATAGAATTATGCTGGCTTCTTGGAGGCCATCTTCAATAATTAAAGCTGAGAGCACCCTTTGAACTCTCCATATCCTTTGTGTCATTCAAACTTCCAAGCCTCAAGGCCTTGTTATTCACACTTCCATTTGGCAATATTTTTTTGCTTGCTTGTAATAATGAGACTAGCCTTCCATTCTGATGGTCTCCAGATATATAATTTGTAGATGCATGTATGTCCTCCACCTATTTGATTTGTTCCTTGAGGAGGTCTAGGCCATCCTAAGTGAAGAATGCAAAAAGAGGCTCCAATTATTCCAAAATGGTCATGAACATGCAGTTTCACTTGCATTGATAGCAGTATGTGCAGCTGCTACGAGTTCTTTACGATCATCATTCGACTCCCAAAATTCTTGTGTTTTATAGAACTTATCAAACTTTCTCTAGTGCCCCCTTCATGTTCTGATATTTGTATTATATCAGCATTACCTTTGACAACTCCACAGAGAATAATTCTAATTCCAGTTTCATATTGTTCAAGTTCCTTTGGAGACGATGGTGAAAATGTTCTCAAATTGTTATTCACATTTGTAATAACCTAAGATGGTCCTCGTCTTATTTGGTAATCTAACTCAAAATAGTTGGTATCCCTCTCTAAGATAGCTGAGGCAAATGACATTTAAAAGGCCGCAAAGAAGAAGAAACCTTGATGAAGATCAAGCCTGCTAAGTTGCATGTGAAAAAACAACTGTTTAAGATCTTAAGCTGGAACTAATGTACAGACACTTGAGTGACAACTAGAAACATGGAATCTAGCTCAATATCCTTCTCTAGGATAGCATGAGGCAAAGGAATGTTTCAAGACATCTGGAAGTTGGAACCTTAGATTTTTATATCAGAAAGGTCACAAAGAAAAGGAAGAACCTTGATGAATATTAAACCTGCTAAGTTGTATATGAGAAAAACATTTGATTAAGATCTTAAAATGGAACTGTTGCACTTGGGTGACAACTAAAAACATGGAATCTAGCCTTTGACAATTTTAAATTAGTCGTTATCAAAACAAGATGAAAGAATGTAGTAAATGATATTTATAGACAATATCCACACTAAAGAATAGTTAGACAGAAAATGAGATGCTAATATATATGTCACATAAAATGTGTAACAAAAATGAAGGTGGCATTGTTTATTTTGGGAAATGCTAATGTATTTACAAGCGTTTCAGGTATTTTTGTTCTAGGGCATGGAAGCAACCTTTAAGGAAAATCAAAGAGAAAGATGTAAAGATGGGATTATACAATGTGATACAAACCAAGTCATTTGTAGATAAATTGTAGAAGAGAAGATCTATGGTTTATATGTTAAGCTAAATGTGCAACTCTGAGTAGAAGCTATGGGTTCATACTATCACCTCAATGTACTATTATGGGTATTATTCTTCTCTTGAAATTGATGTAACTATTTTATCTCTATTTAATAATCCTCGTTGTTGTTCAGCTATGGAAATCTCTTTTGAAAAAGGGTTCAATAAGATGCTAGTGTTGTTCATGGGGCAACTCGGACTGTCAGAACTTAGACCTATGACAGCATGGAGAGGAAGAAATACTCAGAGAAAATGCAGGGTTAGATAGCCTAAAAAAATCTCTTCCTACACAGAATCCAGATTGCTGTGGAGACTTGAGGAAGGGATGGAATAACATCAAGAGAAAACTATCAAGATTCAAAACTAGTTTAGATAGACGAAGAAGGACAATAGTTTCGGTGATGTATCTCAGGGTATAGAAACTAGAATTACAGGAATTAACAGTAGATGTGTCTAAGCAAGTTGAAAACTCTAGGAGACTGTTTGTCTGTAAAACAGAACACAAAATGAAGATGAAGAACAACATTGTGAATATTCTGAATCCTAAAATGAACATGGGGTGGATCTGGAGGAATTTCGTCCCATCCATATAATCAACATTGTAGATGAATAACCTTATCCAAACTTTCCATCGTTCTTGTACTGAAGCATGTTAAAGGACAGAAAACGAGAGCTCATACAATTTACACAATTTTTGGGTCAATTAAATAATCAGCACAAATGAATTCAAAACAAGAGGGCTCTTCTGATTCAGAGAATTCAAGATTAGCAGTTCAGTGAGGTTAAGAAGTGAATTTATACAATGTTCCTTGAGGTTGAAATTAAACGTGAATTCTGCTATGTGATGAACTAGGATTTGGTGCCTATTATATTGATGAAATTTTTGTGTTGAGGGTTACTTTTATTTCAGATCTTCTTTTTCCAGGTTTTTTATTAGGCAAAATGTTTGTTCTTTTAATGTAGAAATATCATTATACTAAGAGGAATTTAGTCTTAGAATAATTGTTTAGAGTTTAGCTTCAGTAACAAAGTTCGAAGTCATTAGAATAGAGCTCATCACATCACTTAAAATAATTGAACTTGGATGAGTCCTTTGCATGTTGTTGGTTATAAGAGCCCTATGCACATTGATGATGTACCCCAAGTTGCAGATGTGGAGAGGGCAGGTCAGATATACCATAAATTCAGAGATCAGCCAGAGGCCATCTCTTCCTATACAGAATCCAGATTGCTATGGAGACTTGAGGAAGGGATGGAATAACATCAAGAGAAAACTATCAAGATTCAAAACTAGTTTAGATAGACGAAGAAGGACAATAGTTTTGGTGCTGTATCTCAGGGTACAGAAACCAGAATTACAGGAATTAACAGCAGATGTGTCTGAGCAAGTTGAAAACTCTAGGAGACCGTTTGTTCTGAATCCTAAAATGACCATGGGGTGGATCTGGAGGAATTTCGTCCCATCCATATAATCAAGACTGTAGATGAATAACCTTATCCAAACTCTCCATCGTTCTTGTACTGAAGCATGTTAAAGGACAGAAAACGGGAGCTCATACAATTTACACAAATTTTGGGTCAATTAAATAATCAGCACAAATGAATTCAAAACAAGAGGGCTCTGCTGATTCAGAGAATTCAAGATTAGCAGTTCAGTGAGGTTAAGAAGTGAATTTATACAATGTTCCTTGAGGTTGAAATTAAACGTGAATTCTGCTATGTGATGAACTAGGATTTGGTGCCTATTATATTAATGAAATTTTTGTGTTGAGGGTTACTTTTATTTCAGATCTTCTTTTTCCAGGTTTTTTATTATTCAAAATGTTTGTTCTTTTAATGTAGAAATATCATTATACTAAGAGGAATTTAGTCTTAGAAGAATTGTTTAGAGTTTAGCTTCAATAACAAAGTTCGAAGTCATTAGAATAGAGCTCATCACATCACTTAAAATAATTGAACTTGGTTGAGTCCTTTGCATGTTGTTGGTTATAAGAGCCCTATGCACATTGATGATGTACCCCAAGTTGCAGATGTGGAGAGGGCAAGTCAGATATACCATAAATTCAGAGATCAGCCAGAGGCCAAATGTCATACTGGTCATTAGCAAAAGGCTTATTCCTATCTCTCTGGAAGGAATTACTTTTGACTGCATCCTTAGTAGCACTAGAAACTTGTGGATCATATGTAGGTCCATATTTTATAAGTGCCTTTATTCTGTTTCTAGATGGAAAGAAACAATTTGAAAGTCAAGGCTATGTGCTAGTTTGCGAATTTCTTGTGGCATAGGGTCTTCATCAATCTCAAATTTGAATTTTAGAAGTATCCATTTACTAACAAAGTTCCATTCAGTAAACTCCGGGCTAACACTCACACTTAGATATATTCTTTTCTTAGGAGACCAAGAAGATCAACTTCTTTTATTTCTTCACTTCTTATGTTAAATCTATTGTTTGCTGCAACTTTGTGATTGATATCAAGCAGGGGACAAATCTTGTGAGGTGTGTTTGCACTGAATGCTGGCTGATGTACTGCTTTCCATCATTTTTTATGTATCTTCGGTTGAACCTCCAGTAACGATTCTTGTTATATTTCTCTCTAGTACAATTTCTAAATTTAATGATATCATGTTTGTGACTAAAGAACATCAGGAAGGTTGCTAGTGCTCAAAAAAAGGCTTTGCTTTTATCTTTAATGAGTCAAAATTTTCTTGGGTAGAATTTGGCAAAAGAAATTGTAAGATCGAGGCAAGCTATTTAGTGCCTTTATGAGAACAGGGCACAACTGAATTCGATATCTACGCACCTTGGAGAAAGTGGTTGTAATTTTTTCTTTACTACTTGTTCTCGGATCATCTTGCATGCAGTTTAATCCCTGTTCTGTTATTGAATTTGCAGTTGTTTCTCCCTACCTTTATTTGACAATAGCCATTTTTTACTATATATCAAGCAGTTGCAAGCTAAATATGATATTAACTAATTTGTAGTTGTTGTTCAACTTTCAGCGTTGAAGGACATTTCTGGACGTTCTCTGTATTGCTTCATCTCCGGTAACAACCTTAATCTCCTTTCCGAGTTTTTGCTTCATTTCTATTTCATCCGTGGACCATGATAGAAAATCCTCTTCCATCAATTGTACATTACCCACTGAGCAGCTACAGAGTCTTATAAATTTGATTCAAAATTATTTCCTGATTGGAATGATTTAGTTATATATATGCTTTCTTGATAATTTAAATTTTATTCCTTTGTGTTAAACTAATGCAAAGTGGTGCCATCGTGACTGTCTTGTTTCTAGTGAACAGACTCTAGAAATGCCTTACCTGCCCTATCCATGAAATTCAATATGCGTTACAATCTAATATCTATTAGCAAGTGTTTGTTCATTACTCTCATTCTATGAAGAAATGATGTTGTGTTAAGCTGAGTAGAAATAGATGCTTTCAAGCCTGGCTGTAGCTAACCTTAGCATAGAAAAATTAATACAACTTGAGATAAATATAATGCCTCAAATAGACCTGTGTCATTCTAGTATCTGATGATTTGGTGTTTTTAACTTGGAAAGATACACCTTCAAAACAAATAGTTGCAAATGCCATCAAATGTATCTGTAACATTGCCTTCACGTGAGAACTTATTGATCTACACTGCCTGCACATGTTTCTAAATGTATTTTTTTCCATATCAATACCACATGAGACTATATGGACTACACCCTAGTTACTCATGGGTTCACCATTCTCTTGATATCGTTTTGTACACCTTTAGATTAGTCATCCATTGGTGTTTCACCAACATTCATTTTAACTAATTCCAGGAGCTTACTTCTCATTGAATCAAAATGTACAGTTTGGGCATAGTCTTGTGCTATAAGCCTTGATCATTGTAAAAGAGGCATCTCTGTTTAGCTGGGAATTTTTTTTGTTTATTTAGTTGTCTACTACCAATGATTCTATTTGCAATTCTTAGACAATAGAGGAGAGTTATGTTCGCCTTCCCATTCCAACCCGCTCAAAGTGCTTACTATCACTAAGTTAATTGTGTGCACACATCAAATACCAATGACTTATAATTCTTGCCACGACTGCAGTTAATAGACTATTGTTCTTCAACGTCACAAGCTGGTTGGAATTCACATCAAGTACAGGCTTTGAATTGGACATTTCAACATATTCTTGACAACTCTTTTTTACTTTGACTTCTAATTCTTTTTCTCAATTGACTTTTTCAACTTTACTTACAAGTGTTAGAGATGAGCTTGGTTTGTGCTCCTACTCCAGTGTTAAAAAAAAGCCTTTAACACCTGATGTACTTGGACAATAGATTTTTGTTACACATCTTTGATCTTTTCCTTAAAAATCAATTTCTGTATGAAATTCTTTCTTATCAATTTGCATGCATATAAATTGTTCAACATTGTCAGCTCACACCGTGTACTTGATCCAACCATGCAGCCAAAGATGAATCCATCAATAAGAACTTTTCTTGCAAGGTGTGCTTCTAGTTAAGATAACTTGAATCCCCTGTTGTCAATTAATTTGTTGATTCATTATGGAATCTATCCAACAAATAATTTAAAGGTAAAGGCCTCCAGTATAAGGCGGTAGGCTAAACATATTAAAAACATGAGCCATGGAAATGGCTGATAATATGAAAGGAGAAAAAAGCAACTTACTTGAAAGCAGAAAGTGTTTTTCATATATTTAACATTATGTATATTATAGAAGTAAAAGATGAATCTTTTATCATATTGTTCAAGTTCCTTTGGAGACAATGCTTAATAGTAAGTGGGTATTATGGTATACATTTTTATTTGCTGGGGCACCCACATTTGCCTAGGATTTTATAACATAAGAAAACCTTTAAATCCCTGCAAAACCTTCCTCGTGAGGATTAGATTGTGTGGATTATGTTGGGTTTTCTTCCCGCAAAGACTATTAATTTGCATAGCACTGTGCAGCTTATGTTGGTTACTCACACAGCAATGTTAAATACAGATACTTTGCCTTGGCCTACTCTGTTTTGTCACTGGGCAATTCAACTTTTAGCATTGAGGGACATTTCTGGGCGTTTTCTGTATTGCTTCATCTCCGGTAACAACCTTAATCTCCTTTCCGAGTTTTTGCTTCATTTCTGTTTCATCCATGGACCATGATACAAAATCATCTTCCATCAATTGTACATTAGCCACTGAGCAACTATAGAGTCTTATAAATTTGATTCAAAATTATTTCCCGATTGAAATGATTCAGTTATATATGTGCCTTCTTGATAATTTAAACTTTATTCCTTTGTGTTAAACTAATGCAAAGTGGTGCCATCGTGACTGTCTTGTTTCTAGTGAACAGACTCTAGAAAATCTGTCGGAATTCTGGACTAGTCATATCCCTGTATTGATATTATATTCCACTTGGCATTTTTTTTGTCATCCACACATTAAGAAAGCGGAAAACAAATACATGCATGTACATTTACATTTAGAATGCATGCGGAAATTGATTTAGGACTTAGTGTGTGCTCTGTTATGAAACCAGCTCAAGAAAAGATAGAAAAGAAAGATCAACGCCTTAGAATTCAGCCTCTTCGAGGGGGCAACCTCCTTTACATTACATAAATGAACAATTCTTGGATGATACAAATGACAAAACCTCCTTTCTATATATAGGAGTCTAAGGAGTCACAATATAATCCAGCCGACCTAACAATAATAATATAAAGCCACAAAAATAAAAATAGAGGGATTCTATGGGGCACAAAAATAACAATATGGGGGTAATAGGGGCACAACAATATAAATAAGGGGTATAACTACAATAGTAATGGGGTAATCACTAGTATTATAGGGACCCAACATGCCCCTCTCCTTCAAAAAAGTGTTGTCCTCAACGCTTGAGCAGTTCTGGATACTTCTGCATAAAATTCTCATCCTCCCATGTGGAATCTTCAGTGGATAAGTTCTTCCACTTGATAAGATACTCTGAAATTGATCGATTTCGTAGCTGTCGAGTTCTTGTTTCTGTGACTGCTTCCGATTCCAATATAATTTTTCCTTCCTTGTCAAGTTCTGGCAATATTGTTTGAACTGGGAGCTTGTCGCCTATAACCTTCTTTAAACATGAAACATGGAAAACTGGGTGCAATCGAGAAGCTGCAGGAAGCTCCAATTTGTATGCCATAGTACCAATCTTTTCCAACACCTTGTACGGACCATAATACTTTGGTGATAATTTATTATCCTTCTTAGCTTGCTTTAGGGACATTTTCTTATATGGTTGTAGCCGTAGGAATACCCAATCACCTACATCAAAACTTCTTTCACTGCGATGTTGATCTGCCTGTTGTTTCATTCTATTTTGTGCCAACACGAGGTTATCCTTTAAGAGTTGGAGGACTTGTTGTTGATGTTCGATGTGATGTTCCACTGCCTGAACCTTAGAATTTTCTCTTAAATATGATGTGATTGATGGTGGTTGGTACCCATAAAGTGCCATAAATGGGGTCATTTTTGTTGTTGTATGGAAGGAAGTGTTATACCACCATTCAGCCAGAGGCAACCATTTGACCCATTGTGTCTGTTTATCAGATACAAAGCAACGAAGATATCCTTCCAAACATTTGTTTACTATCTCAGTTTGCCCATCAGATTGAGGATGATAAGATGAGCTATGAGCTAACTGAGTACCAAGACAAGAAAATAATTCTGTCCAAAAATTTCCAGTGAAAATGGGATCTCTGTCACTTACAATAATCTTTGGGTTTCCATGTAGCTTTTGAACTGTTTCCATAAATGCAGTAGAAACTGTACTGGCTTTAAATGGATGTGATAATGCACAAAAGTGTGCATACTTGGTAAGTCTGTCAACTACCACCATGATGACACTCTTTCCCTCAGACTTGGGTAAACCTGTGATAAAATCCATTGAAACCTCCTCCCAACGTTGGCTTGGAATGGATAAAGGTTGTAATAGACCCGGTGTCTTAATTGTTTCAACTTTATTTTTTTGGCAAACCAAACATTCCGCCACAAACTTTTGAATATCTGATTTAAGGCCATCCCAAAAAAATTCCTTCTTAACCCTGTGGTAAGTTTTTAAAAATCCTGAGTGCCCTCCTAAGGGAGAAGTGTGCAATTCCATAAGAATCTTTTGTTTTAGCTGGGAATTCTTACAGAGGTATAAGCGATCTTTGTACCATAACGAATCATTTTGCCAGCTAAATGTATCAGAAGTACTGGAATCTTGTTGTAGCTTTCGAATAAGTGCCCACACTTCTTCGTCATTCTTCCATTCCTCCTTTGCTTCATTTATCCAATCTGGTTGGATAATAGAAATGGCACACAACAATGCTTCCATATCCTCATCCTTTCTTGAGAGTGCATCTGCCACCACATTTTGCTTCCCTTTTTTGTAGATGATTTCAAAGTCATAACCCAACATCTTTGTGACCCACTTTTGTTGCTCTTCAGAGGATAATCTTTGTTCTAAAAAGTATTTAAGGCTATCATGATCCGTTTTTACCTTGAAGTGTCTTCCCATTAGGTAGGGTCGCCATTTCTTAAGTGCATGGAGTATTGCCAACATTTCCTTCTCATAAATAGCTTTGCTTAAAAACTTTCCCTTGATTGGACGACTTTCAAAAGCAATGGGTCTTTCATCTTGCATTAGAACAGCACCAATTCCATTTCCTGAAGCATCACATTCCACAATAAAGGTTTTTGTGAAGTCCGGTGTAGCTAAGACCGGTGCTTGGCACATTGCCTCTTTAAGATGTTTAAAGGCCTTTGTTGCTTCCGGAGTCCATGAAAATGAATCTTTCTTCAATAATGTTGTTAGAGGTGCTGCTATTCTCCCATAATTCTTAACAAACTTGCGATAATACCCTGTCAACCCAAGAAATCCTCGCAGATGCTTTATGGATGTGGGGATTTTCCATTCCTTAATGGCTTTAATTTTGCTAGGGTCTACCTTAACTCCTTCATGAGATACAATATGACCCAAATATTCCACCTCCTGGACTCCAAAGAAACATTTGGATCTTTTTGCATATAATTGTTTCTCCTCCAATAGTTGTAGCACCTTGTCAACATGTTCAACATGATCCTTCCAAGACTTGCTGTAGATTAGTATATCATCAAAAAATACTAACACAAATTTTCTAAGGAATGGTTTGAAAATTGAATTCATCAAACCTTGAAATGTTGAAGGTGCATTGGTAAGGCCAAAAGGCATGACCAAAAATTCATAATGACCCTCATGAGTTCTAAATGCCGTTTTTGGAATGTCTTCAATCTTCATTCTGATTTGATGATATCCCGAACGAAGATCCAACTTGGTGAAGTAAATTGATCCATGCAATTCATCCAGTAATTCATCAATGACAGGAATGGGGAACTTATCTTTAATAGTGAGCTTGTTGAGCTCCCTATAATCTGGACACATGCGCCATGATCCATCCTTCTTGTGCACCAATACTACTGGAGCTGAGAAAGAACTTTGACTCGGTTGAATTATACCAGCCTCTAGCATTTCTGCAACCATACGTTCAATTTCACTTTTTTGGACATATGGATATCTGTACGGCCTGATGTTTGGAGGAACACTTCCTGGAATCAGATGAATAGCATGATCATGATCACGCATAGGTGGGAGACCTTTGGGAGTCTCAAATACCTTGGAATGATTGTCCAGGACTTTTTGGAGATCTGGAGAAATAGATGATTCCAATGTGGAAACATCTAGCGAACATAATTGTGCAATTACACCTCTTTGCTCCTTTTTTAGAAGCTTTGTCATGCCATTAGAGCTGATTATCTTTCCTGGTTTCCCTGCAATACCCCTTAATTCAACTTCCTTTCCTTCCACAGAAAATTTCATGAAAAGTTCTTGAAAATTAAAAGCTATTGTACCCAAGGATTGTAGCCATTGGACTCCTAGTACAACATCAGCACCTCCCATTGGAATGGAAAGCATTGGGCTAGTCAATACATATTCTCCCATGGATAGCTTGATATTATGGCACTTTCCAGAACAATTTATTGTTCCTCCATTTGCAATCATCACTTGACACTCTGGTGCTGGATATAGGAAGCAATTCAATTCTTTTGCTACCCTACAATGAATAAAATTGTGGGTGCTTCCTGAATCAATCAACACTATTACCTTTTTCTTCTTGATTTGTCCTTCTATCTTGATGGTTTGAGGAGTGGTAATTCCCGCCAATGCATTACAAGATATGGTCGGATTTATTTGTTCTTCATCTAGGCTTTGTTCCTGGAATATATCCTCTTCTTTTGACCTTTCTTGCTCCTTTTCTTCTTCCTCTTCACAATCTATGTAGAATAATTTCTTCTCAGCACACTTATGACCTTTTGTGTATTTGCTATCACAATTGTAACAAAGCCCTTTTGCTCTTTTTTCTTCCAATTGTTGTGGTGTCAACCTTGTAGGTTGTGGAAGACTATGGGCAACAACACTTCCGTCTTTATAGTTGTGAATGGTATGCTTCCTAGTTGCCATAATTTTGCTTTCCATTTTTCTTGCTAACCTGAATGCCTTCTCTAATGAATCAGGTTCCCAAAGGCGCACATCATGTTGGATATTATCCTTTAAAGACCCTATGAACACATCAATCCTATGCTCCTCTGGAATATCTTTTACCCTTATGTTCAATTTTTGGAACTCCTCAATGTGCTCCATTATTGAACCCTTTTGTTTGAGACTTATCAATTGGCTAAAAAAAGTGTTGCTTTTTGTATCCTCATAATGTGCTATCAATTCTTCCGTAAAAATTGCCCAAGTGATAAATTGTTTACGAGAACAAAGCCATTGATACCATACAAACTGATTTGGTTCCAAATATAAAGTTGCCATACGTACCTTTTGTGTGTTTTGCACATTATTGAGATCGAAGAATTGCTCCATCTGTAATATCCATGTGGCGGGATCCTTGCCATCAAACTTCCTCATATCGATTTTTGGAACATGGTGAGTCTTCGATCCAACATTAGAGTCTATGGAATCATGATTAACATTTCTTTTGTTCTCATCATGAGTTTCCTTTAGTACTCTTTCACCCTTAGTGACCATTTCTTGTAGCAACTTCTTCATATTTATCTTCAATTCTTCCATCTTATCATCCATGCCATCAATTTTAGCGTCCATGCCATTCACCTTAGCTTCCATGCCATTCATCTTAGCTTCTACGCCTTTCTTTAAACAGTCCATCTTAGCTTCTACACCTTTCTTTAAACTGTCCATCTTAGCTTCTACATCTTTCTTTAAACCATCCATCTTAGATTCTGTTCCTTTTTGTGCAAGGGACAGTTGTTGCACTTGGTCTTGTAATTTTGATATATCATGTTGCATTTCTTCCTCTTCTTCATGAGTCATGCTAGAGCTTTCAGGTTCCTTACTAGGTGTTTGCATTTTCTTTCCTCGGGGCATCAGTTACCGATAATAATGCTCTACTATGCCCTTTGAATTCCTTCAAAATAAATTTTCAAACCAAGCTTAAGCAAAAATTAAAAAAAATCTACACACCTTTTTTCACTTTGTAGGAGCTTGATATTGCCTCTGATGTATCTCTGTACTTTCCAATCATCTAGTTCTGAAATTGTGATATGTAGTAGCTCTCTGTGTCCTCTTTCCAATGCCACCAGTCTGATCCAAATTGGATTCTCCAAGAAGGAGTTATGCACAATCTCCCAAGATGACCTGATTATAGACCTTTCCAAAAGAGTGAACTTGTATGAAGTGCCACGTGTACAATTTTTGACCTTTGGTTCTGAAAACGATATACAAGAAACTACAGTCTGTCCTCTTTCTGTACCTTCTGACGAAATTTCAATCCGATCCCCAGAGAAAAAGTTATGACGATTTTCCCTAGGTCACCTGTTTTGAATGTAATTCAGGAGTCTGCAAAAAGACCAACTTCCTCAGAGCATATCTCCACAAATATCACGCGAAAAGTTTTGAAATTCGGACCCAAGGTTCAACGCGATTTCTTCTCAAATGGATTTTTTTTCGACTTCTGAAACATCACAGAAAAAAAGTTATAGCGAAAATGCCACGATGACCTGTTTGGAGCAGCGAAACCCTAGAATCCAAAGCTCTGATACCAAATGTTATGAAACCAGCTCAAGAAAAGATAGAAAAGAAATATCAACGCCTTAGAATTCAGCCTCTTCGAGGGGGCAACCTCCTTTAAATTACATAAATGAACAATTCTTGGATGATACAAATGACAAAACCTCCTTTCTATATATAGGAGTCTAAGGAGTCACAATATAATCCATCCAACCTAACAATAATAATATAAAGCCACAAAAATAACAATAGAGGGATTCTATGGGGCACAGAAATAACAATATGGGGGTAATAGGGGCACAACAATATAAATAAGGGGTATAACTACAATAGTAATGGGGTAATCACTAGTATTATAGGGACCCAACATGCTCTCTGCTCTATGTTGAAACAATTTCATTTCTCTTTCCTTAGTAGCTAGGATTTTCACTGCAAAAAAGAAAGTAAACGATTGTTTATCATCTTAGATTGCATATTTAGGAATCGTATATGTACATCACGCGATCAACCTTAAAGGCAAACTTCTTAAGAAAGATCAACTGTAAAATACATTTCAATAAACGTAAAAATGCTTTGGAACCTAACGCACACCATTTAGAAGTCTAGGCTAGAGACGTGTTCCGGCGTCGTAAAGCCTGGTAACTATCACTTTCATCATAGGTTGGGTGATTCCTCCTCTTTGAAACGACAAGTGCCATTACGGACTTGTGCTCCCACGTACCGTCGAGTATATATTGGGAGACCACAATAGGCTATATCCTTTATCCTTAGGAAGCCGTGTCTGCCGCCCTATCGATCGCAATGCACTGAACACAACATTCAGGAAGATTGACTGCCGTACCATAAAAAGTATTCTGCAGTTTTGCGATTGGTTTGGTAATCCCCCTGTCTAGATATCCAGAGTAGTCACTTTCATTCCTTTTCGGACTCCTTAAAAGAAAAGGACCATCTGAGCACTTGTCACTTCAGGCTCGTTAAAAATCGAAGGCGACTAGAGTCATCTTTAGCTTTTTCTTGACTCTTAAAAATTGAAAAAGCAAATTGTGTCAAAGTGTCATAAAATTTATTTAAATCGGAATAACCTCACTGTTCCCTTGTTGGTCTTAGGCTAAGAAAATGGAGTCCACCAATCAAGGATTTCCCCTTGGAGGAATCCTGCTCCCTTTTCCTCTAGGGGAGATGTTGGTGCACCTCATATGGCTACATTGTCCCCTCCAGGGCTTGCAATTGGCCTACCAGTATGCTTTTTCTCGACCTCTGCCGTTCAAAACACTGTGATTCTTGAACAATCAACTCAGAAACCAGATGATACTAGAGTTACCCAAATCGAAGGCGAATAGAATCATCTTTAGCTTTTTCTTGACTCTTAAAAATTGAAAAAGCAAGTTGTGTCAAAGTGTCATAAAATTTATTCAAATCGGAATAACATCACTGCTCCCTCATTGGTCTCAGTTTGACAAAATGGAGTCCACCAATCAAGGATTTCCCCTTGGGGGAATCCTACTCCCTTTTCCTCTAGGGGAGATGTTGGTGTACCTCATATGGCTACATTGTCCCTTCTAGGGCTTGCACTTCGCCTGCTGGTATGGCTTTTCTCGACCTCTGTCGTTCAAAACACCATGATTCTTGGGCAATCAAATCAGCAACCAGATGATACTAGAGTTACCCCCAAACCTTCTATTTCGTTTGTTTCTCCCTCTCCTTCCTCTGCGCTTGGTGGAACTATGCTTAAAAAAAAATGATCATATAAAAGTTGTTGTAATAAATATCTTTCTTCATTATGTTTACAAGCTTAGATGCCCACTCATTTAGAAAAAAACTGAACATGCTTCTTTCCCTTTGCCCTTTAATTCATATTTTTTCAAGTAATGTTGTAGGAATGTAATGAATTTTAAACATCTTACGCGAAGAAAACAACATTTTTGTGTTTTGTTTTGTACCAGAAAATGACAACAAACCTTACTGAAATTGCAATTTCCTCAATGTTATCTGGATCAACTCATATTCAACCATACCTACAAATTGTTGAACTTGAGCCAATACAATCAATGCAAAATTCAACTCCACGATATCATATGGAAATTTCAAATAGAACACATAAGAAACACATCATGCTTCCAAAAGATTTCAATGATCTCGTAGCAACAGGCTTGCTACAAAAGGGTTCTATTATAAATGTTAAAAGTTGGACTACCTCAGCTATTGGTCCTTCAACGTAAGTTTGTTATAAATTTCTTATTTCAAATTTAAAATTTTTTATTTATAACACAACCGCTTCTAACAGTCATTCCTTTGACTCTCATTTGTCATGTAGGTCTATAAAGCTAATAGACTTTGAAATATCTACTTCATTTGCACCCTTAATTGGCAATCCAAAAACTATGAGTATCCCCATCACATCTGATGAAAACACTCCATCCTCATTGGATCCACATCCTTCATCAAAAAGACACTGCCCTCTTCCAACTACTCCAACTCCGTCTGTCCTACCAGTTCAAATTCCCATCAAATGGTTAAACCCTTACCACTCAAACTGGTGCATAAAAGGATACGTCCAAAGGAAAACAACTCTTCGATAGTTTCAGAATCAATACGGACCCGGTAAAGTGTTTGGTTTTGACCTGTTCGATACAGAGGGTGGAGAAATACATATTACATGTTTCAACAATGTCGCGGATTATTTTTTCGACAAAATCCAAAATGAAAATGTCTACATTGTCTCTAAAGGGAATGTAAAAATGGCTAATAAGCAATACAACCACTTGAACAATGACTGGGAAATTTTGTTGAATGCAACATCTACCATAGAACATGTTGCCAATGAAAAAAAACATAAACCAACAGTGCGATTCAATATAAAATCAATTGATGATATCAGAACAACAAACATCAACTCCATTGTTGATATTCTTGGTGTTGTCACAGACATTTCCAGTGTATGCACTATACGTAGAAAAGACGGCTCTGAAGTCAATAAACAAACAGTACAGCTTTGAGACATGTCAGGGTATAGCATAGATGCAATCTTTTGGGGAGATAATTTTAATGCCGTGTCACAGGAAATCTCCTCCCTATGTGCTACAGGAAATAACCCCATCATTGCAATCAAATATGCACATGTTGGAGAATTTAAAGGAAAAAATATCGACACTACAGCCAGTTCCATTATTCTTGTAGATCCTGACATTGAAGAGGCCCATGCGCTAAAGTCGTGGTTTAAAAAAGAAGGTTCGACTGCAGCTTCTACATCTTTGACAACAAGATCTCCTTTTGGTCACCAACAAAAAAAAATAACAATTGCTGACATTTACAGTATGGATTCCTTAGAGAAACCAACATTTTTCCAATTAAAGGGCACAATAACAAAAATTGGGATGGATATTTTTTACTACATTTCTTTCCCGTCGATTGTTGGTGGGA
Organism: Pinus tabuliformis; assembly: GCA_031772625.1. NCBI lineage: Eukaryota > Viridiplantae > Streptophyta > Pinopsida > Pinales > Pinaceae > Pinus > Pinus tabuliformis. The sequence goes on from CM062820.1 coordinate 292,643,842, forward strand.
AAAAATGCATGAAAAAACTTATTCCACAAAATACAAGGATGTGGTTCTGTCCAAAATGCAACGCTAAAGTAAGTGACTATGATTACAGATACTTATTGAAAATTGAAATACAAGATCACACTGGTGAATTGGCTTCAACTGTTGCTTTCGAAGACGCAGGCTCTACAATTCTTGGAAATAATGCCAAAGACTTCTATTTATTATCTTCAGATCCAGAACTGATCAAGGAAATTGTCTCTAGAGCTCTATGGACAGATCATATCTTCACACTATCGGTGAAGACAGAAACTTTTAAAGAAGTCCCACGATTGAAATGCGTTATCATAAAAGAAGAAAAACTGCATTTCACGACAGAATGCAACAACATCCTTCGAGAAATTCAGAACATCTCGACATTGTAGATAAATATTGCAAAATGTATTCCTTGCTTTTTGGCAATTCCTATTGTCCAATTTTATAAATACAACTTTACAAGATATATTGTTGCATGTCTTCTTATGAAATTTTCTTATATACCATTGAAATAAATATTTGTTCTCCATTGTATCTAGCATTATGTGAGTAGACAAAATCACATTTTTTTTTCCTTTTATCAGCTTTACACATGAAACTACCTACATGTATGCAGAAAAAATACTAATACGTTCTTTCAAAAACATTTCTCAAATAAAAAAATTCACATAGCACTGTTCAGAACTTAGATTTTTTTCCCTTCTTTCGCTTTCGCTTGCATTTTTTACCCTTCTTTCGCTTTCATACAATAACATGGTTGTTGTCTCCAAATAACATTCTTCTTTTCCCCTCTCTTGCTTATAGGTACCATAAATTTTGCGAATGGCTTCTTCTTCTAATAATGAACGTGCTCGAAGATACTATGCAACAAATAAAGAACGAATAAATGCACGGCACCGTGAGCTTTACCAAGCAAAAAAAAACATCATAGAATGTCAAAAACACAAAAAACAAAAGGGTGACCAACCTTCCTCGTCTGAAATGGCCCACCCTGAAAACAATCCTCCCTTGCAATTATCAGACTCTTTATCTTCTCAACAAACCTCTCAAACAAATACATCCATGCCTCATTGCCCTAACCCCTCCTCCGCACATGCTTTCAACAACGTTTATACTGATCAACCACATCGAGATTTTCGTTCAAAGATTGATAAACTTCCACCTAAATGCCCATGCTCCATTTGTCTTGAATCATATCCTAGAATACATATCCGCAATTCCAACTACATGTGTTGCTGCTCCAGATGCGTCTTTGAAACAAAGGGTCATCGCTTCTCATTATCAAACAACATGGACCCTGGCCCTCAACCAGCTACCCTTACGTCTCTTTCAAAAATAGAAGAAATGCTCATTGCTAGGGTTAACCCTATACTGCAGGTAACACATGCACGTGGTGGCCAGTATAAATACAGTGGCCACACAATTTGTTTTCCTCAAGACATTACAAAAATCGCAAACATGTTGCCACAACGTGTTGAACACTTGGACATCCTAATTGTCACACGTCATAGTAATGACCATAAGGCTTATGATTTCATTGTCAGTAGACATCGCGTTCTCGCTGCATTGGAATACAAATTGGCAAATGACCCATACTATAAGAATGTTCGTATTGATTCCAATGCACTGGCATCCTTACCAGCAATCCCCACCGATGTCTCCTCCTCCCTTCACCATTCCAATACTACAGAAACCACTGTCCGCCTTCCACTTGAACCACCCCATGAGCTCACCGAAGATTTCACAGACCCATCTGCTGACCAAACATCATCGTTCGTACCAATCATACCTAATACAAATACAGAAATCCTAGAAATCCGCCATTGTTTGCATGCTTACAACCACCAATCTGATACTACAATTGAGTGGCCAACAATTTGTTTATCGCCAGTCAATGAATACAACAGAAAAGGTCTACAGAAAAGGTCTACTCTCTATGGCTTTCCCCGCCCTTTTCCCTACAGGCGCTGCAATGCCAAATCAACCAAGAATGAAAGCAGTGCAGTTACATGAATATGCACTTCATCTCATACGTTACTATGATAACAGATTTGGAAGCCACCCACGCTTTCGTTATTACATATATAATCTCATGATGCGGCATCGCAGTCAAGCAACAACGTCGATTTTTTTGAAAAGAAACATCACAGATAACTTTCCAATATCTATTCAAGATCTGGACATTTGATTAGAACAATTTCTAGATGAGCAATTGGTAGAGCAAGTCATGCGATTCGGTAGCTCTTTACATGGAACAAGGTCATTTTGGCACAAAGCTAAAAATGAACTAACAGACATGATATCTCAACTCGGTCGCCTGACGTTCTTCTTCACATTAAGCGCAACTGATACAAAATGGCTTGATCTTCATGCAGTCATGCCCGGATGTCTTCCTTCTGATATTGCAAAACAACAAAAGTGGAGAAATGATAACATTATCTCTAACCCACATTTAACACCACTATATATGCACCATAGATTCACAACATTTCGTGAGATTATCTTAGAGAAAGACTTGAATACAAAAGATTACTGGTACAGGTACGCATTCTAGCGCATTTTTTTTTTCTCCAAGAACTCTAAACAACATTCCTCACCTATTGCAAAATTATCTTACAAAAATGCATACTTGATAGGTATGAATGGCAACATTGGGGATCTGCGCACATCCATGGTTTCCTTTGGATAGAAAATGCACCTGATATGGAGAATCTCAACTGGGAAGACACAAAAGTAGTTCTTCGACAAATATATTTCCGCTTGGAACCCTCGTGCTTCTTCGACTTCAAACCAACCAAATGCTTGGACAAATCCCGAAGACCCTTGCCTATTGTCCACACTGCAAATCTTCAGAACCAATCCTTTCAGTGACTATGAACAGCTCGTCAATTGTGTTGAATGTCACACAAAATGCTCAGAAAGCACGTGCCTAAGAAAAAATGGATCCTCACTCCAATGTCGTTATAAAGCACCGTGGGAATTACATCCAAAATCGGCCTTATTCATTGATTCCAATGGCCAAAAAACATACACCCCTGCTCGCAACGACGATCGACTCAATAGCCATAACCCTACCATCCTATCTATTTGGTGTGCAAATGTTGACTACCAACCAGTACTCTCCATACACGCTGTACAAAAATATATCGCCAAATATGCATCCAAAGCAGAAAAAAAATCTGAAAGCTTCCACCACATGCTACGTAGAATTGTCCTGGCTTCACCCATTGCTGACCCAACAACATCCGCATTTCGAAAATTTCTTGCAGAAACCCTTGTTGATCGTGACATTGGAGCACAAGAAACCTGCCATATGCTGCAAAAATTACCATTAACATTATGTAGTCGGCCATTCATTTCTTTAAATGTAAACCAAAAAATTCTTATGTGCCTTCCACAAACGAACACCACCTCCACTACATCCCCGCACTTCATAGATACATATATCCAGCGCCCTTCTACCCTAGAGTCCACATCACTAATAGAATTGGCAAGATCCTGGTCATATGATCCTTGTCGCAAAACGAACAAATGGAAACAAAGGCCTACAAAAGCAATTGTTCGGGTCATACCACGTTACTCCTCCATACCATCCACAACAGAACCTTGCTACGCTGATTTTTGCAGGGTTGAACTTATGCTATACAAACCTTTTCACCATATCATACAAGATATAGGAGATTCTGCTGCAGAATTCATCGCAAATTGGCAAACATTTCGTCCATTCTGCAATCCTTGGCATCAACACCGCACACTATCTGATATTGAATCTGTCACAAATGATACCTCAACTATAAATGAAGCCAATCCAACAGACACCATGGAAATAAATGAATGGGAATTACTTTCCCAATTACACCCTACAAATGAGCTTCTCATAAACGACCTTGACATGCTTGGTCTTCGTGGCTTTGATGACACCCATAACTGGAATCATACCACTATCCCATTGGATCTACAAAATAATGCAATACAATTAATTGAGAATAGCCGCTCCATCCACCGCATTCTTCAAACACATCAACATACCCTGCCGACCCTTACTACATTATCTCCAATGCAAAGAAAAGCTCTAAATATTATTTTAAATCATTTTTCTAGGAAGGATTATTTACCCGCTCTCAGAATGATAATACAAGGCACTGTTGGTACGGGAAAATCCCTCCTTATTAATTGCATCAAAGATATGCTCATAGGCCTTGCAAGCCTGGAACCTTCACCGATCATGCTCCTCGCCCCTACAGGGGTTGCTGCCTTCAACATACAAGCATCGACAATCCATTCTGCTTTGCACCTTCCTATAAAGGATCTTATGCCCTTAGAAGGTAATGCTCTTGCAAAATTCCAAGAAGAACTCAGGCATATAACATACATACTAATCGATGAAATGAGCTTCATTAGGCCAAAGCTTCTCAGCCATCTTGATGAACGTCTTCGCGAGGCATTTCCCCACCAAAGAAACACTCCTTTCGGTGGTTGTTCCATAATATTGGTTGGTGATCTCGGTCAGCTACCACCCGTCAAAGACATACCTCTATATGCAGGGACGAGCCACGGAAGCACACTGTGGAACACCTTCAACATAGTCATCACATTAGACACAATATTTCTTCAACAAGGCGACGACATCGCATAGGTTACTTTCAGGAACATTCTTTAGAACATTAGAGATGCAAATCCAACAATCGACGACTACAACGTACTCATGTCGCGCACAGATTCCTTTTTATCAGAAGAAGAGATATCTTCATTCCATGATTCCATGCATCTATTTCCAACAAACGCTCAAACAATGGTCCATAATAAGCAAATGATGAAATCTCTAAACACTCCTATCGCACGATCCATTGCTGAAGATGACAACACATATTCCAGTGTTTCCTCTGAAGACGAGCAACTTGAGTGAATTGTATTGCTATGCAATGGCGAAAAAGTTATGTTGACTTCCAACCTTTGGGTTTCAGCCGGTCTTGTTAATGGTTCCCTTGGAAAAATTGTAACCATCTTTTACAAAGAATCAACTGCACCACCACAAATTCCAACATTTGTTGTCGTAGATTTTCCCAAGTACATTGGGCCTCCTTGGGATGAAAGAAACCTCACTCACTTGCCTATTCCACCAGTAAAAAGAAATGGTCGTGCACAAATTCCATTGAAGATGGCTTGGGCTTTAACTATACATAAATCTCAAGGTATGACACTTCCAAAAGCAACAATTGACATTGGAAAAATAGAACGTCAAGGTCTCACATTCACAGCTATTTCAAGAGTGCCTTCTCTACAAGATCTCCGGATTAACCCCGCATTCAGTTTCGATCGTTACAGTAAAATGAAGGACAACAAAAACATTGCTTGCAGAAAACACGCAGAAGAAATTCTCCGTTCAATGCCGCCTCCAGATAATCTGCTCCAACCCATACTTTGACATCAACAAAAGGTTTCCTCCATTTATTTACCTCATTCTATTTCATAACATACTTTTCATATCTTTCAACAACAACCAACTTTAATCAATATTAGTAAATAAGCAAATATTAGAATGTCTTTATATTATCTGTACATATCATTCTAACCTTTTCTTTCTTTTGCAACAGGCCACATGGGCTCAGAAATAACATACCTGCACAACTACATGTAGATTGGCAAGCAAAAAAATTGCATCTCCAGCTGCGCATTAACCTCCAATGGTGTTCAATATGCCATTATTCACCATGCATCTTCCACTAACAATATATAAATCACCATAGCAAAGGTAACTTCATTACCATTCATTCCAGATTCATTTTAACACAACTCACCTGTAAAGTATGACTAATAAATTTCTGCAGCTAATTTACATATTACTAATTCTAACAAAATATACATTTTGCAGGTCCATTACTGCTTCTTCAGGTCTTCGCTACCTCCACCATGTTTTCGTACAACTTCAAATATGGAATGACAAGCACAATGTTCTTTAAACTATTATATTCCTTCTCGAACCTCTTTTGTTACAATTTACTGTTTGTATTTTCCATTTCAAACTTGAAAAAGGATGTTTCAAGATCAAATACCGTTTTCATGGTTTGTTGCCTCACAACTATTTGTGTTTTCCATTTCAAACTTTAAAAAGGATGTTACAAAACACTATTTGTATTTTCCATTTCAAACTTTAAAAAGGATGTTACAATACACTATTTGTATTTTCCATCTCACACTTAAAAAAGGATGTTTCAACATAAAATACCATTTCGATAGTTTATGTCCTCACAACTCTTTGTGTTTCCCATTTCAAACTTAAAAAGGGATGTTTCAAGATCAATACCATTTTGATAGTTTATGTCCTCACAACCAATTCATTATCAATGGGTTTTAACATATTTTGTTGACAAAATCAATTGATTTTAATGATTATAAAACATGTTTTCAATATATCTTCATATTAGTTTAATTTTCCATTTGAATAATGATTTCTTAAATAGCCCTTTCCAAATCAATATGTTTGCCCGGTTGTTGTTCGCATATTAATTTAATTTCCCATTTGAATAATGATTTCTTAAATAGCCCTTTCGAAATCAATATGGTTGCCCGGTTGTTGTTCGCATGGATTCATTCATTTATCTTCACCTTTAACTCCACAATTTTTACCAACTACAAGCAAAGGTCTCTAAACAGGTTCAATGCATATTTATGGCTACTTGCATTCCATTTCAACGGTTTTAGGCATCGCTCCCTCAAATTAAAACTCGAATTCATCGACCCTTGCTTTCAAAAAAGCCCGCAAAATCCTATTCACATTTCAATATTCTTCCACACACTATTCCATACGGCGTTTCCTTTGCAACATTAGGTGCAAATGCTAGTTAAATTTTTTTCCATTATTATAGAAAAAATTATAGCGTGAAGAAACTTATGCTATATTCAAGTGACCCTTTAGTGACCCTTTCTGAAACAATGAAAGACTTTCTAGCATATTTACCCTTACTTTTTAAAAGATCATGTTTTTTTATTATTATCATTCTTTTAAGAGTTTCGGAAAGGAAATTATAGATAATATGGTAAATTCCATCGTCCCCATTGTAATATATGTGGTAGTGGACATTCTTCAAATGATTCAATAGACGTCATAAAAATAGTTGGATCAGTAATTAATTTGTAATGTTAATATAATTGATCGAATTTCAGTTTTCAAATTTAATTCAGAGCAAAAACATTTTTAAAATAAATTTATCAAAGATTTTAATTAAAAAAATCATTCTCTACATTATATTAAACAAAATGTTTGTTAATAAAATTAACGAATATACTTTCACAAAATATATATGTTACTTTTAAAGTAATGAGATGTGAGATTAGCTTTGGTTGTTTTTCTTTTAAAGAGATGAATGTTAAACCTGATCATCCTCATTGTGATGTGTGTTAGTGGAAATTATTCAAATGTTTAGATTGAGAGTATCAAAAATGGGAAAAGTGACTATTTTGAAATGTTAAAACCAATGGTTGTAATGGATTGAATTCGACTTTTCAATTTAACATAAGATAAAAATATTTTTAAAATAAATTTTTTAATTAAAAATATATATTTTAAAACACTATGTTCCAATAAAACGTTTATCAATAGAATTAATAAATATATTATTACAGAATATATATCTTACATTTAAGACATTGGGAAGTGAAACTAACTTTGTTTCCTCAATATATGATTATTTTCTTTAAATAAAGTTTTCATATATTTCATCATTTTTATTTATTTATTTTTTAAACAAGGTTGATTCTAACTTGTGGTTAACTCACTATATTGAATGGAAGAATGAGCTATCTATTAGTCAGATGTTTGTATTTTGAATCTTGTTATTATAGTGAGGAAAAAAATAGTATTAGGCTATGGTCACAATCTAAATCGTCATCCAAAGAATATCTAATGCAAGTAATGTGATAGGATCTACTAGTGCCAATTGTTCCTTGAATGATCATTGTTAAGGATTCAAAAATTTATTTTTATTGTGAACGTTGTGATGTAATGTCAAATGCCTGACATTGCTTCTGTGATAATGTATTAGTATGCAAAATGACATGATGGATTATTTGTAAGATCACCACTAAATCCCAATTAGTTTTAGTGAAATGTGGTGCAGAAGTAAGAATATCTTTAGGAATTTAAAGATTGTCCCAACAATAGTTGGTGTCAAAGTTGCAATTACCAATTATTTCAAGCTCATTGAAGTCTATATTGGTAGTAAGGATAATTCTTGATAGCATTTTTGATGAGCCTCATAAATGGGTAATTATATGGGCTCATTTTACCTCCTAACCTAGTCAAATCAACCATTCTCTTAGCTTATTGTACGACTTTCTAATTATATTTATGCTTATAGAGTGAGTTGAGTTAGTTGTGATGCCATGTGGTCTAATATGTGTTTAATGTAGATTATTGATGAATTTTGTGGTGAAAGTAAAGGATCCAGTGGACAAATGGCAGCAATAACTCGAAGTGGACAAAGGAGAGGACTTATAGGAGGGAGTCCTCCTCATTTATTACTCCTCACTTCAAATTCCCTTTCATTCAGCTCACAGTACAGGTAGCCAAGTCATGCATTAGCAAGTAGTCAAGCAAGTGAAAGATGACTGATGACTATCTCGAGTTTTAGAAGCCAAGCCTCCCTGATTTTAAGGAAGCTATTGGTAGCTTCATTGGTATAAGTAGAGGGGCCTATGGCCTCACTAGGGTCGAGTTTTTGTTGTACTTTTGCTTATGTAAACTCTGCTCAACTTCGAGCTTATTATTTTGATAGTTTCATGTAATTTTGTTATTATTTTGGAAATAAAGATGGAATCCTTTTTGAGTTACCACTGAGTTACCTCAGAGGGCTGAAGCTCTTGGGTTAGGGACCAATCCAAGTAGACAAACTCCTTTTTACTTGTATATTGTATGTTTTATTTCAGTTGTAGACTAGATTGATGTTAGATGTATTTCTTTGATAATTAAGAATAGGTTGCTTTTGATGTTGCAGTAGTTTTCTTCCATTCGTGCTTTCTATAGCAAGTTAAGCAGTGGTAAAGAAAATATTCAAAAGGCTAGCAACAGTGCCTTGGCCTCTCTTCCTCCCTTTGGGAACATGATCTAAGGCAAAGACCCTCTTGTTGCCCCAAAAACACAGATTTTCCTCATTCATAGGACTTCTAGTGTTTACAGCTTTCTCGTTGGTTAATAGTCTAGTTTGCTTTGCTTCAGAACTTCTCCATCATGTTCACTTCTTTATTTACCATAGTATTCTTCCATGCTTTCCTTTCTTGCAGCAGATATCAGCATTTCCTTTCATAGATCACAGTTTAGACTAGTTTGATGCAAAACTCTGTTTTTCTAGATGCACTTATTTCATTGCTTGCTTAATCTCATTGGTTGACTGTCAGATGTTCATGCAGCAGATATCTTCTAGCAGCAGGCTAGCTTATCAGCCATCCCATCCTCCATCTAATCCATGCCCTATAGGTCCCCCAAGTCTCCCCTCAATTCTACTTTAGTTTTCGGCATTTTCCATAGAATTCCTTCCTCTCTCCTTGAGCAAATCCAATCATCTTTCTCTCTCCTAATGATTCTTGGTAGACCCTGGGTGCCCTAAAATCTCATTCCAACCTTCATCCACCTTTTCCACCCACTCTCAAATTGTAAAAATAGCCAAAACTGCTCTCGGCCTCCTCCTGTAGGCCTCCTGTAAAACGTTGTTTTTCCTCCTGTAGATTTCCTGTGTCCTACTGTAGATTTTCCTGTAGGTTTTCTTTTGAAGGCCGAGTGTGGGAAAAGCCTCGAGAAGGCCACCTGAGACCTCCTAGGACCCAACCACACCATCCTACATTCTCTCAAGCCCCAAAACTACCTTTCAACACCACCTATTCGCTGCCACATCCACAAACAATAAATCACATACATGTCAAATTCACACAAAAATAGCTAAAAATCCAAAACGATGTTTTTTGCTCATTTACTTCCAAAAATAGCTTAGTTAGATGTTGTTTACTTCTTTGAATAGATAGATGACATTATTTTCATGGTTTTCATAGTGCTTTATGCAAAAGTAGGATTATTTGGCTAAGTAGGATTTACTTGGTTTGCTTTACATTTCAGTCCTTCTCCTTTTTGCAGTTAGAGTAGTATCTAAAGAGTAGTCTTTCTCTCCTTTCATCACATATAGATATTCTTCTGGAATCCATATAATTTGGCTTGAGCTCCTAGTGATCTTGCACCGACTGACCAAGTGACAACCTGTAGTAAGAACTAGTATTTGTGCATATAGCATCGTTGCTTCCAAGTTTGTTACAAACTACCGGGTTGATAAGAGTAATGAAGGCAACCCAGGAGTTGCAGCATTATTGCTGCAATACTGGTGCTCACCAATTGTCCACTGAGTTATCTCCATGTTAGGGTGCATTTTATTCGTCACTATCTTTAGGTTCATTTAATGTTGTTCTACAATGACTACAAGGACATGGTTCACTTGCCATGTATGAGAGATTCCTTTATGTTTTCCCAACATTTGTTTGATTATATATTTTGAAAGTCCTACGATAGTTGTGAAGTTATGGAATGGTTTGTATGTAGTAACTCACTCCAACAAAAGTCTTCAAAGCTATTATAATATCGTGTAGGAAATGGCTATAAGGCATAGCCAGATGAAGATAATCACTCGAGACATTGTTCTATGACACTAGCCATTTTTCCATGGTTATAATATGACTAATATTTTGTAGTTTCAACGAGAGACGGGGGATATAACTCAGTTAAGGATTTTGAGACAGGAACTAATGAAGCAATACCTAGATAAGCAATCATGTGTATCCTTTAAGACATAGTGATGTATCCATCAACTAACATTTAGCATGATGAACAAGAAGTAGATTATGCAATAGATCGTACATTTCTTGCGCATCAATATATTGCTCAATAACAACCTTTATGTGTAAGTTATTATAGGAAGATGAAGGAGGCTCTTTTGGATTTGATGTATCTATTATTCTAGTCAACATATTGTGATAGTTTTTTGACCTACCCTCTACATTAGAGGCACATTTTGAAATGTACTTGAAAATTGCATGACAATAGAGGACAAATTGTTGATCCATATTTTCTCTCTATATCATACGTATGCCATGATTATAGAAGTTGAAATGGTTCTCAATGAGGGAAATCTCATATGTTTTTTGGTTTGTATCATGAATAATAGTAATTACTCAATACATAAGTTCCATGGGCACTTATACATATATTCTTGCTTGGATCCTATCTTATGGAGACAAGTCGCCTCAACACATTTTGTATTTTTCCAAACTCAATTAAGTAGTTTTGTTTCGTCCTCAAATGCGTTTGAAGCAAGCATTTCTATTGTATTTCTTAAACAAGGGTCATCCCGACTGAAGTGATGCATGTGCATGTTTGTACCATGGTTTTTTTTGGATTCCAAGTTGTTACGTATTTATGAAAGATAGAATTATCATAACTTATTTTGATGGGTTCTTCCAAATATGTTCCATGTCTAGAGCACCTTGTAGAAATAAAAAACCTTGAAGATGTGTTGAATCCTTGTGTTTTTGTTCATATCTACATAAAATCCATCAATGTAACGTTAGAGAGCAACTTTACCTTTATGATTTTAATAAAATTCATGGGAGTAAAAGTATATTGTGATATACGTATAATGAAATTCCTTGATGTTGATGATAGGTTTCTTTAATGTTGATTTTCATAGCTCGACTAAAATCTCTTGCCTCAAGAATTTAAAATCAACATTATTTACATATACCTCTAGTAGCACTACAACAAAAATGGGGGTTTTAAGACAATATTTGAGACAATTTTTGGGTAAATTGTCTTAACTTGGTACAAAGAAAAAACTTTGTATTGTCTTAAATAGTTACCTTAAGCGATTTCTCAAATAATGTTCTTAAATACTTGATGGGGGTGTCAGTCCCTAAGATAGGTCCAACATCTATGTAATCAAAAGAAGCAGAAGGCATCTGGGGATGACGACAACATATTCATCCTCCCATCATGCAAAACGTAAAGAGAAATGATATGTGCAACGTGTGAACTTTCATTCAACCTCCACCAGAAGTCTTGCTCATAAGGTGAGGTCCTTAATGGCGCATGTAGGGGCTGCTAAAATGTAAACTAGTATTGATGAACAAAGGGTGCTTGAGATTGGTATGAGTGTTTGTAACTTGGCTGGATCTTTTGGCTCTTAGGTATTCTTGAAGTGGTGGTGATTTCGACACTGCAGCTCCATCCAGTGATTTCGACACCACCACTCCATCCACTGGTTTCTCTCTTCAAAAGTTGCAAGTTTGTCTGTCGGTGCCCATTTCTTCATTCCAGTCAGCGAGTTGCGAGATTGTTTTTGGGAAGGGTGACTAGTCTTGGGTTCCATTGTAGTGTCACTCTATAGAGTGTTGATGAATGGAATTCTATGGTTGAAGTCATTTTTGCTTTCATTTCTTGTTGTGAGTCATTTGATCTCTCTCATTTATTTTGTCTTGTCTCTTTTCTTCATGGTGTTTGCTAGCAAGGGAAGTCTCTCCTGGGCCTTGGGGTGGAATTCAGTTGACAGAGGTGATGGTAGGGTTCTTGCTTGGCCTACTTTGTGGGGGATCAGGTGCTTGGTTGGTTTTATGTTCAATTGGGTTCATTTTTTAGTTCTAATGGGTCTCTAAAGGGTTTGGTGACACTGGTTTTATATTCAACTTGGCTCATGTTTGGATCTTAGGGTTCTTGGATCTGGGGTGTCATCAGGTGGCTTGCGACTCTGCCCTCTGGTATTACCTTTTCCACTACAATGGTAGAGGCATTAATTTGGCTGGTGTGGAAGCAAAATATTGTTGAATTCTTCTACTTTCACATTGTTGGTGGTGGCAGGTAGGCTTGTAGGGGTGGTTGTTGTTAGTTGATGCATGGTTGGTGCCTGACCTTCACAAGTGTTTAGGGTAGTGGAAGGGTGTGTTGCATACAATGGGTCATGTCTTGAGGGTTTCCTTTTGTGTTTTTAGTATGCATCCTATTCCATGGAACTCTTGCTTAATCCCTTAGAACTTGGGCACCTCAAGCAAATAGGGCAGCTCGGGGAGCTTGATGAAGGTGACGTGATGGGGTAGGACTTCAACAGGTTTCAGGTAGGGAGGGATAGTTGGAGGTGGTGTATGCGAGGTGTCGACTAATGTCTGAGGTGGAAGGCGAGGTTCAGGATCTCTTTTGGGTGGTCATGCAGTCCATGGCCATGGGGCAAGAGGGCGAGGACCGATTAGCAAGTCGAGGCATGCGAGTCTTTCGCGACGTGCATATGCTAGCCGATCGATTAGTCCTGCGGCCCTTGATTACATGTTTCAATATGTTCTAGATCATATAGAAGCTTATGATAGGACCAAAAAGGAAGATCACAAGGTTATCATCGCCACGCTTAATCAGCTACATTACTTTCAATGCCATGTCAGATAAAGGATCGTAGTGGTTTCGTCAGAGCAAAAATTGCTAGTAGAAAAGGTCAACAAGCTGGAAATGTGGCTAGCTCACTTCAAGCAACATGTCAATTTTCCATATCGCCCTCCTCCCCCTCCAGGGACTAGGCTGGATAATCCGACGTCAATTGCTTTTAATGATTGAGTATGGTAACTAGTCTCCTTTTAGTTTTGTTAGTATTTTAGTGTTTTTGGTCTGTTAGACTTTGGAATATTGATTTTCCTCTCTTACTATTTCTTTGTAATATGGTGATAATATTGGTCAATAAACTAGGTTGGGGTGATACCACTTGCATTTTGATATCTATATATTGTTCTTTTGATGAATGAACATAATCTTGACATACAAAAAAATAAAATTATTGTCTTAAAAAATTGTCTCTATAAGGACAATATATAACAGAAGCATTATTGTCTCTTAGGAGACAATTTCATTTTTGTCGCTTCAGAGACAATAGTTGAGATTAAATACATATTGTCTTTATCGAGACAATATGCCTTTAATCCTAGTTATTTTATGAAAAATTATATTTCTCACCATTGAAGGACATCAATATAAAAAGTATTTGATTAAAAATAACCTATAAAATCATTGGTTAACTAATGTTGAGGCACAATATAATTGAACCACCAAACTTCTGCTTATAAGGTAGGTGCATTTCCATTGAGCTATCACCCTTTGTATAATTATGTGAGTAGTTATGACAGTCCTTGAAATTGCATAATAGGCATTGATTTAAAACAAAATCTTGACACGTAATGCCATAATCATTGTAAAATTTGTAATCAAGCATCCCCTATTTTTAAGTTAATAAAAATAACTCAATGGAGTTACTTCATTGTCACAACTATGTAGCATTACTTTCACAACCTATTGACTTTGTTCAATTTATTGCTACAATAAATATACAACAATCAAGGATAATTTAACAAAGTGTGTCCACCTGCACATTTTAGAGAGTTAGAAGGAGAAAAAACAATGAAAGGTTAACAAGAAAAGATACAAAATTGGCATGTTATTCTTTCATTATCTTAAAACATGTTCCAAAAATCATTCATCATTGTAGCAATTCCACACTCTATCTATGCACGTCTATTTTAACCTAGTGTATTTTTCAACGTAAAAGAATTTGTAACCATTGTTCAAGAGATGTAGCGCACTGGGAACTATCTTGGGTACCTTTTATTTCCTCTTCTTATGTATATATACATAAGTAGTGTGTTTAAAAGCCAAAACAATGCATAGAATTCAACGGTTCCCATGAAATATATAAGACAAGTCATCATGTTGATCACGAATAGACATGATGATCATACGCAAAACAAAGCCACGCAAAATGGAGTAGTACAAAATAGTGACCTTTTCTTATATGTTCATATTCTCGATCAAGGAAGTAAAAATACTCCATATGTGATAATACCTCCTCACTCTGTCCTCATGGAATCAACCTCTATTTCTTGCTATGGAGACGTTTTATATTATTTTGAGAGTCATGTTAGGTTGTTTCCCATGGTTTTCGTCATGTCTCTTGAGATTCATTCTTTTAATATACTTATTCACCAAGAGATATTCCTTCTATGTCGGTTTGAAATAACATATTGTCATTAGCATGCATTATTTTTCTTTGAAATCTGAAACCTAATAGTATTCATCATATGATTTTCAGCAACCCAAATCCTTAGATTTTTGGACATAGTAGCAATTGTTCTTCATGTCGTCTCTAGGTCTTCCACCTACAAGAGTTGTTGCTTCAACCTGTATTTTTTTTATAAAATAATATATCATGATTGGTATTCTTTTTTATTCTATTTACTAACAAATTCTTATTAAAGGTGGGAAATCGAGAATTCTCTTCTCTGGATACTATCCACAATAAGAAATGTCATGAAAAAGAATTGGTTTACACTCGATGCTCTTCCTTATTCTTAGCATTTTTTCAGTGATGAAACTCAGATGGAGAATGTAGTATACAAGATTTCATCAATTCATTAAGGTCCAAAGCAGACTTCAAAATTAATAGCATATAAGGAGAAACACACTACATGGTTTAGAAAAATAGTCTATTTGATTTTCAAGTGTTTATAGTAAGAATTTCTACTTAAAATAGAATTGTACAAGTCACGCATATATGAATCAACACAATTATAGAGTGAATAATAGTAGCCATTAAACCATCAATGAGTTGTGACTCAATAATCAATCACCAATCACATAACGGGAGTGCATATCTGATATTTTTTCACAACATAGGTCAACATCTATGATTTATCATCTTGAAGGATGTAATCACCAATTTTCACTCTTCTAGGTTCACATTCATTTCTAAAAGCTGCTGATTCATGATAAGAATTTATTGAAGATAGACAAAAATACCCATTATGAAACATGTTCTCCTCCCACTCATATGAACTTGATATCCTTTTCTCTATTTTTTCAAGAGATCCACTATCTTCATCTAAGTGTATATGAGCCTTACCTTTCTTATGGAGAACTACAATATTTGGAATTTCTCATAGTTCACCCTATAAACTATAAATAAGTATAAGTGGAGATTTTATATACACTGATGTGGGTGAAGAAACAAGCATCGGTACTTAAACTTATAAGATCCATTACACTAGTTAAGGACATCATAAATCCATAACACATGGACTGAGCATGGTATAAATTTCATTACTAATCCCCATTAGTGTACTTAATGATGCTACGATGTCGTACTACATAAAAACGATAGTTTTTCCCTCATACCTAGGCCTTTCTTTGCTACTATTATTTCTTGTCTGAATTCCCTCATAGGTGTTTAGGGTTCCTTTTAGATTTGATGGTTGGATGGATTTAATGTTGATACCTATGTTATTTCTCCTCCTTTTACCATTTCTTTTATCTATGGGGGATCAAAAAATTCAGCTAAAATTGGCTTTCAAATTATAGGATCTGGTAAAAAGAAACTACAAGGATTGTTATTGATTCCTCTACCTTTTGTGCCAGAGAGGCCTATGCCTATGTTGATGGATGTTATTCAACCGATGAAACAACTCAGTAAACTACTCTAGCCACCTATTCTAGTAATTTGGGTGATAATTAAACCACAAATGGACCTTTGATTGTTTCCTCGATTTACCTATTTCAACAACTTCTATCTCAGCGGAAAATCAGTGAGACACAATCAAATGGTAGCCAAGAGTACTAGGTCAGGCCAAACATTCGGTGGTTAAGAAAGACTTACAAAGACCTCTAGGGACGTAGGGTTATACCATACAACTGGTAGCGTAGAAGAGATTTTTAAGGATAATCAAAAGAGGAGGGGAAAGAACACCTCCTTACGAGCTTCTATATCTTGGCATTGAGATGATAAATTCCAATCTTTGAAGGCTATGTGGGGTGGTAAATTCAACTCTGATAACCTAGTCCCTACCAAAAGAAAATAGAGGGAAGATGGAACAGGGAAAGTTAAGAGAATGGAGGTGTGGCAAAATATGGGTGCATAAATAGAAGATATAAATATAGTGATTAGGTCAATTTCATAGAGATAAGTGGCAATAATAAATATGCCTCTCCAAGGAAGCCATCCACCAACTACATCTTTTTTTTATGGTCCTGCTACTGACTATGGTCTCTTGAGGTTCCAACCACCAAGAAATACCTTTTCTTGGTATTGAAATAAGAAAAATCATGCTAGTTATTAGTAGAAGTGATTAGTCTATTGGATGGCCTTTGGTAAGATTTCGTAAAGCTAATGATCTAGGAATATTTTGCTTATAGATGTGTTAAAGAATCAAATGGAAAAATTGTAGCTTAACCACAAAAATCAAATCTGCACATGAGAGAAGAAGACAACAAGACTTGATAATGGAATTTGTCCAACTTGGACTACATCCCCGGGCCTTGCTCGATCAATGGGGAGGCCTTCATTCATTAAATGGCATGAAAAAGAAGAATACAGTCATCAGTTACAAAAAGGAGTTTTATAATTCTGCCTCTATCAAGCTCTATGGCTTTGCGGCTCTGTGACGCTATGGTTTTCAGACTCTCTAGCTTTTATGCTTCTCTAAGTAACTTCTTGGGATCTGTCTAGCTCTCTGGCTCTATCTGGCCCTCTCACTCTATGGCTTTGCAGCTCTGTCTAGCTCCGTTTCTCCATCTATCGCAACCTTCCCTTTGGCTCTCTAGCACTCAGGCTCTCGGGCACTCAAGCTCTCTGTCTTCCTCCCAAGGAATTCCCCCTATTTTCTACTCTGTATTCATCATGTTTTATAACACGTTTTTGTTATAGCCGCGCATTAATCGGGGGTCGGATTTGTTTATAATAGAAGTCGTTTTATCAAAAGGATAAGTGGGCCAACCATCCAACCTTTCTATGCAACAAACCCTTTAAAATAGCCCTTTTTCATTTATACACAAATACATGCGGAAACACTGAAAATTCTGACCGAAAGCCTTTTAGCCGAAACTCAGATTTCATACAATCGGGTCTATAACCCATCGGGTCTGGAATTTTATTGCAATTCGCTATCGCATGGTGAAATGATCAAAAAACCCATTACACAGGAAATACAAAGAAATCCTGAAAAACCAGACTTCAAAATATATCAAATCAGGTCTATAAACCCATCGGGTCTGGCCCTTTATCGTTATCGGGATATCGCATTGTCCATGGCCATTGTAGTGGGGAATCTTTGATCACTGATCGCTGATCGATGATTGTTGTTAGTAGATCGCATCTGCATATCGCACCTATAACGGCCCAGGGGTTCTTTCCTTCGGATCAGACGATCGCCAATATGTCGATCCACTGATCGCTGATATGCCGATTCGTCGATTGTCAATGTGTCGATTCGCCGATCACCAATATGCCAATCTGACGATCGCCGATGTGCCAATTTTCCGATCATTGATGCGCCGATTCACCGATCACCGATATGCCGCTCTACCGATCGGTAATGTGCCGACCCGCCGATCGTCAATATCTCATCTCGCGTATTGGATCGGCGGGGTCTATGCCTTATGTTTCTCCGATATCACCCATAGCTTGCCCCCGATTGCGATTAGTTGGAGATCGTTGATCGAGGGTTCCTCCGTCGTTGCCTTAAGCCCACCTTTTGACTCCTCCGATCACGATTTACCTTTTAAAGGCTTTAAACCATCTTTTTAGAGAAAATGCCTCATTTTCCAAAGGAACATAAGCAAAGTCTTTTGGTGATAACTTCATCATATGAAGTCCATTTCATCCCATTCAAGTTACAGTAGATTCAGAATGAAAATATTTACGCTATGGGACTATTTCCAGGAGCATATTTGGACTTTCACTTTCCCATGTTTCCCGCAAGTCAACCAGAACTTTGACTACTTCTATCTCCTTCATTCGGACTTGAATTAGAGTGTCATTCACACCGTTGGAATCAGGGCGATGGGCACTTCAATCTGATGTTAAGATATTTGCCTTTCTGCCACTTTAAATTTTGAGATTTTCCCATGCCATTTTGTTTGAAGATCCACCTATATCAATCCTCCCCACTAAAACGCTTTTGGACCCCAAAAGCATTTACACTTAGCACATTGTCTCAATCCACACTTTCAATCACCTCCACGCGAAACTGGTACATTCTTGCATTCATGCACACCACACATGACTCAACAACCCCTCCTTGCCAAGAGTTCATAACACACACTCATTGGCCAAGGATTACATAAAAAGTAATGAATGCCTCAAGTACTAATAAGGAAAGGCCAGAATATCATCATTGCATCTTGAGGTGATGAGAAACACACCATCATTTTTACATTTACTTGCAACATATGATTTACAATGGTGGCCATAATAAGCTACTACCCCTAAAAAAACCAACTTAATAAAGTAGACCACCGTGAATGGTGTGGATTCATCTGTTGAACATATGGACCTTTTAGCTCCTTTAGCGATGTTTCCACAACATGGAGCATCAGACACGTGATTTGTTGGTGTCCCTCTTTGTTGCAATAATTACAACGATTCTTTCTCCTCCAAACTTTTCGGAATGCCTTGCGGCGCTTTCCCCTAGTGTTCCTTCAACAAGTGTTTATGGAGGCCATCACTATCGCTGGACTGCGAGGATGGAATTTCATTGTCTGTCGTTGGCTGATTACTAGCAGTATTGGAGTTTCCCCCAGCTCTTTTCTATTGTATTCGAGTCCTGCATGGTGCAGCAATTCCTTGACTTTTATGGGGTTTATGATGCCTTGGCCTTTGATGTCGAGGCCCTTTACTTGATATCCTATTTCCTTTATTTGTTTGGATCCAATCCCTACAGTATGTTTTTCAAAGGCAACAAATTCATCATCATGAAAATCATATGAAATTAGAGAATTGCTTTTTACCTCTAGATGGCTATGTTGTAGTTTTTCCAAGGTCGCGTCCTTGGCTTGCAATTGGCGTAGTAATCTTTGGTTTTCTTCCCTTGCCTCCTATAGAAGCCTCCTTAGCGCAACATTCTTTGCTTGGGTGTGGTTGTTGATCTCTTCAAGTTCATGCTGTCCTGCTGCAGGGAGTGCCCTTTTTGTTATGTCTATTGAAATCCTTGATTAATTACTGGAATCAGACCCCAAATCTATGGGTCCTCCTCTTGCGATCCCAAAGGCTGCAAACTTTGTCTCATCGCCAGAGTCAAACCCCAAGTCAATGGGTCTACCTCATGCAAATCCTGTAGCTGTGACTTTCTCGTCTTCCTATGACTCGAAATCTGGGCCTTGTTGCACAGTGGCGACGACCTTTTGCTTCCCCTTTTTGTCATTCCTCTCAAGTTTCAGCTCAAGGTGCAGCTTCCAACAATTCTCTTCATCATGCTCCTCTTTCTCACAATTTGTGCAAGAGGGCTTTGCTCCACTTCTCTTGGCTATCGCGGTTCTCTTTGAGTGCTCATCTTGTCCATGTGTTCCCCTGTTTCGTGATGAATGGCCTTTACAATGGCCGAGTCAATGGTAGTAGGTTCAAACAATAATAATGAATGCCTAATGTAACTATGTAATGATCTAATATACTTAGTTACTACTTCAGGTGTATCAAGTGAAATACCCAAATTAAGTGCTTGCTTTCTAAACTCCTCTGTAAAACTTTGAACATCCTGACATTTTCCTTGCCTTAAATACTACCAATTCATTAATGCTTTATGCTTGCAACCCAAGGGATAAAATTGCTCCTTTAATGCAGAAATGAAATCAGGCCATGAGGAAAGAAGGTTACCCACATTGTTACTGCTTTGCAATCTGCTCTCCCACCAAATGAGAGCGGTGCTGCTCAACCGTAGAGAGGCTTGCTGAATCTGTTATGAAACCAACTCAAAAAAGATAGAAAATATAGTTTAATGCCTTAGAATTCAGCCTCTTCAAGGGGGAAACCTCCTTTACATTACACGAATGAATAATTCTTATATGATACAAATCAAAATACCTCCTTTCTATATATAGGAGTCTAAGGGGTCATAATATAATCAGAGCCGACATAACAATAATAATGTAAGGGCACAATAATAACAATAGTGGGCTTCTATGGGGCACAATAGTAACAATATGGGCACTACATGGGTACATCGATATAATAAGGGGGTTGTACTAATAACAATAAGGGGTTATACTAGTAGTATAGGGGCCTAACATGCCCCTCTCCTTCAAAAAGTGTTGTCCTCAACACTTGAGTAGTTCTTGATGCTTCTGTATAAAATTCTTGTCCTCCCATGTGTAATATTCAGCAGGTAAGTTCTTCCACTTGATGAGATACTATGAAATTAATCGATTTCATAGCTGTTGGGTTCTTGTTTCTGTGACTGCTCCAGGTTCCAATATGATTTTTCTTTCCTCTTCAAGTTTTGGCAATATTGTTTGAATAGGGATCCTGTACAACTTTTGAATGACTGGCCATACTTCTTCATCCTTCTTCCATTCATCCCTTGCTTGATTTATCCAATCTGGATAGATAATAGAAATAGCACAAAACAATGCTTCCACATCCTCATCCTTTCTTGAGAGTGCATCTACAACAAATTTTGCTTCCCTTTTTGTTATAGGGAAAAGTGTCTATACAGAACTGCTCTATCCCACTAAGGTGTGACAGCTGCCTTAGAAACAAACAAAGTAAAGCTACTTTCATTTTTCCTTTATGAATTATAGATAAAGAGGAACAAAAAGACCAACCTCTGTCTTGCGCTAATCTCCTGATTTGATTCCTCTCTTCCTTGATAGTCTTTCGCTACTTGTTCCCTTGCACGCCCAGTTTCACAAAGTACCTGTAAGATCACAGTAGTATAGCACTATACAAAGACATGGATCTATAATCATAAACAATCTAGGATCAGATGTAAATTGACCATAAAAATGCAGCAAATATCAATGACACAAGAGTATGGAGGAAAACTTGAATAGCTTTTATTGATAAACAAGAAAGAGCCAAGAGGAGTTACAACCAGTTGTTCTGACCCAGCATCAACCTCTCAGCAAGGAAGCCCCTCTTCACCTCATACAAAGCTTAGATCACCCAACAATCTGATGTTTGTCTCAAAAAACCAACAACAATTCCTTACAATATGCAAAATTCCAGCCTCCGGATCTCTTGGATGAGGGATCCATATATAGATATCTGTAATGGACATGAGTCAGCTTATGATTTGATTAGTGTCTTCCCTCTGATAGTTCTTGCTTCCACTTGGAGATTGATGATCTATTACTCATCTTTGGTCGAATTCAGAGAGGCAAGTGTCACAGGAGAAGTTTCTGGAAGCTTCCATTGCCTCTCCACCTCGCAGAATGACACTGCCATTTTTCATTTCTCGCCCATCGCACCCCATAGAAGGGATTTCTGAAATGCAACGCACCCACACAGTGTACTTAGGTGAGATGCAACACACTTGGCCAGTGGAGCAGTTGAAATGATCCTGTTTTGACCAATTTTGAGCAGTTTTTCATGGAGAACTTCTGGGAGAAGCTGTAATATGTTGACCTTGTTCCTTTAGGGGTTGAAACAACACTTTTAGGGACTTAGGAGCCCTTGGTTTATGGGAATTTCATGCTTGGGGTTGTAGGGCCCAAAAATGTCTATAACAGATGCCTCGTAAAGCATGAGGTCGTTAATCTTTTGATGTCGGGTGAAATGCTTTATTATGAGGATCTGAAGTTCTTTCAAGCTAGGAGGAGACCTGTAATAAGATACAATACAATACATTATCTTCATAATATTTTCATGATCTAGCTAAAGCAGGCATTCCCATGCTCAGTTCTATAAATTCATTTTCATGTACATAGGACAGACAATCATCTGAGTGTAGACTGATGATTCTGGTAGAGCCATCATCCCTTTGATTGGACGATTATCTGTGCAGCAATGATGTACATTTGATGTCTTTATTTCCCTGAACATATATCGCAGCCCGAATGGATGAAACTAGATCCAGGGTCTTCAATCTCATTCGATCTTCACTCGAAGTACAAGTGGATCCATGTGAAAGATGTTCTGGAGTCGAACATGGAAAGACATCGCCTGATTACCAGCAAATGATGTAAGCTGTTAACAGGCGCGAGAGGAATCATCGATAATGATAATGACCGTCAATGTACTGCAGTACAATTCACGTGGTGTGAATAAAGGACTTGGCGTCAAACACCACGCGAAATCTTTCGGTCGAAGGCCATTGATGTAAACCTGTCGCCAGAAGTGAGAAACTTGCCATTGAGGCATGCAAGCTTCAAAGTACTAAATGGGGTGTTCCTAGATCGACCTCTTGGATAATGAGCTGATGTCGACAAGGAGCGATCCGTCACAGGAGGGCCTTAATGAATCCCACATCAATGACACAGAACGAAGCAAATGATTTTAATGGAGGTGAAAACGATCTGGTGATATAAGGTTCAGGGTGGCGGTCATGAAAGAATGGAGTATAAATGTATGGTAGTGGGTGAGACACAAGTGAATTCTCTGAATGACTTCTCTTGAACATATCGGCGACATTGACGTGATGGATTGGTAGCATTAACCCCAAATGTGGATGGTATGATGGGATCATGGTGATGTGACCGGTGAATGAAACAACCCAACCCGACTTGGATGCGGAGTGAAAGTGTCATGTTCAAGAGCGACTTGCTACAAACAAAGTTTCTTCAAGTTTTCTTCCCAATTTTTGCCCAGTCATTGCTGACCAGTACCTCTTTATTTTTGTCAAGCTTGAGGAGGATAACATGTGCTTGTTCTATAATTTGCCCTTCGGGGAAACCCATTGCTATGTTTTAACGAGCCTAGCGATAGTGAAACTCATTCTTGTCTATAGACAAGTTTGTCGCTATTAAAATTTTAACGAGTTTAACGACAAAGATAACTCGATCCTTTTCAATTTTAGAGAGTCTAAAAAGGAACGTAAAGGAAACTCCAAAATTCCTTTTTCGTCATCTAATCCCTTAAGTCCGAAAAAGTATAAAATAATACAGAAGGGATGAATTTTCGATACTTTTAACGAGCCGAACAAAACAAGCGCTCGATCTTTTTGTGTAATAATCCCTCAGGTCCAAAAAGATTAAAATTTAGAGGAGGGATAGCACTTCCGGTCCCTTTAACAAGCTGGAGAGGCCAATGGCTCGAAAATCTTTTCATATTTTACGAGTCAGTTGAAAAGAGCTTAAAGGAGACTCATCTTTTGAGGAACGAGTGATAAAATGGGTAGCAACTGATTCCAGGTAAGGTTTGGAATTTTCCAATCACGGCAGTGTTACAAGGATGGCTAGTGAGATCACTCTTCGCAGCTGTTCCTCAAAATGGGTAAACAATCAAATGGAGGTGAATGATCGGCCAATGCAAAAGTGGAGGTGACGATGCAAACACGACCAAGGCTTTAAAGGCTAAAGTATTACATTCACGATGGTTATTTATTGGAAATTGGTTCATTTTTTAATGAGCTTAAACTCTAGGGGGAACATGTGCTCATTGCTTATGTTTATTTTTTAACGAGCATGAAGTCCGCGTTAAAACTGCTCGATTCGGGTTTATTTTTTAATGAGCTTGAACCCTGCAGTAACACTGCTCATGGTGGGTTTATTTTTTAACGAGCTTGAACCTTGCAGTAACACTGCTCATGGCGGGTTCATTTTTAGCGAGCTTGAACCTTGCAGTAACACTGCTCGTGGCGGGTTTATTTTTTAATGAGCTTAAACCCTGCAGTAACACTGCTCGTGATAAGTTTGCATGCCCCCAGCATAATAACGCAAATCGAGGTGCATGCCCCCAAGCTTCAGTGCATTCATCTTGGTGGTTGGAATGAAGGTTTACCTTCGAGATCTTCGAAAGATTCGACTTTGATTTTACGAGATTGTAATCAAAGATTCGATTTGGAAAGGGAGTCGTTTCATTTTTAAATGAGGTTGACACAGTAAAAGAACTATCCTCATGACTCCTTGTTTCATTTTTTAACGAGGTAGACACGAGATAAGAATTGTCCTCGGAATCCACCGTATTTACAGTATTTGACAAAAAATCAAAAACTGAAGGATGATTAAGGTCACTGGAACTATCTTCCTTACAATTCGGAAGATGGGAGCGATGGTGGTAATCTTCCCATGGTGCCTCTCCTATCATCATTGATTGAATGATTCCTTCATCTGTAGAATGTACATGCGACCAAGGATGTGAAGGGGTGCCATATTCCTTAGACCTATCTATCCAAACACTCGATGAGTGTTGATTTGGGTTTGCCCCCCAAGCCAAGAAAATTGATTGCTACAATATTTCTAAAATGGCGATGATCCATGCTGACAAAATGTTTAGGAATCTTATGAATCCATTAGATATAGAAGATTTCATATTGTAGGTTTACACTCTGGCCACTTCCGCCAAATTACTCGAAGGAAGTAGGGAAAAAGTACCCATTAAGGCAGGGTCTTTTAGGAGGCCTACTCCAATATTTTGAAGCGAATGATTGCTTCCATGGATCATTGGAATGCTTCCCGTAACTTGTGAACTGTTGGGGAGAAATGTTTTTTGGTCGATGATTGTAATTCTTACTTGAAAGGGAAATGCAATCTTCGTAAAATAGGTCGACACAACAGCAGCCATGGCATATATCCATGGTCTTCCCAGTAGGATGTTGTAATCGAGATTTCCGTCGATTACCTCAACATCTATTTCTACTATTTTTCCTCCTAGTTCAACCTTCAAGTTACTTAGAATACCATATGGGGTATATGTTCGTCCGTCAAATGCTTTTAATGTCGTCGAAGATCGCGACAAGGTTGGAGATCCTAAATTTTTCCAGCAACTCATCGACATAATACATGTAGATGCCCCCTCATCAATAATTGTTCGATGAACAGTCTTGTTGAGGGCTTTCACTTGAATAAGGAAAGCTACTTGAGCTGGTAACTGATGGTCATATCCTTTGTGATTAAAGGATACAAGATTGGAATCCATTGGGTCAATCCCACCTATTGCTGATAATAAATCCTGCTTTTGGGAGAGGCGATTTGCGGTACCTCAAGTGTCGACATAGCGGACGGTGATTGGACCAGGTCCTCTACTATATTATAATTCTGTGCTACTTTTGCACGAGGATTAAATGTTGATTTGTGTACTACTCCCTTTCACGACTTTATCATTGGTTCAGGAATGATGGGTGGTACAACTTCAGCCAAAGTTGTTGTCGAACTACTAGGTTGTTCATTAGCCTTGTTATTTGACAGCTGTGGATTCCCGTAATCTTTATTCCTTAGCAAAGCATCATTTTGCTGCTTTGAGATAGACAACATAAGCACTTGGGATTGGGAAGCATTTTGATTAGCAACCAGTTTGGTTCCCAGGTTTGGAAACGGATCAGTCAATACTGCTGAGGTTTTTGAACTCTTAAATAGTTTCTTAACTTCAGATTTATGTGGACAATCTCTCGTCCGATGATCCTCATCGCATATATGACACCCCGCAGGGGGTTTCCTTTGCCCAGAAGGGTTTGCAGAAGCTTTTTTAGGAGATGACTCATCCTTCTTCTTTTTTCTCCCTTTCTTTTTCTTCTTGCCCCTTGGTTGCTTCAGTTGTTTGCCCTTGTCAGTCGACACGGCATTTACCTCCAAGGCGAGAAGTTCTTCATTTGCATTTTGATTAGAAATCTTACGAGCTTTCTTAGATGTAGCCTTTTTCGATTTCGTGTCTGTTGCACCTATCACACCATCACCCGCATGAGAGTCATTATTTGATTTAGGAGGAGGAGGGACTGAGAATTTTGGTCTAGCAGCATCAGGTATTTTATCGTAGAGCGTGCCAGACTGAGTATAGATCAAGTCTAGACATTGTGCACGAGCAATAACTTGCTGTTCAGTGATGACTCCTCCCTTTGCCACATCTTCTGTGATAGAAGGTAATAATGACTTAATAAACCATTCAGCTAGTAGTTGATCAGGAACATATGTTTTTACCATTCTGCGATGATGTCACCACTCATGAATATGATCAGATATGTGAGTGGCCGTTGTCTGCTTGAAAGTGGTAAGAAGCTCTGTTCCTATTTCGTACCTTATTGGTAACTGAAAATGGGTTAAAAAGGTTGTGGCTAGGGTGCTGAAGTTATCGAATGAAGCTCTAGGCAATTTGATATACCATTTTGCTGCCGAACCAGTTAACGTCCTCTGGAAAAGGCGAAGCCTAATGGAATCATCGTTTAGGGTTTTTGATGAACACCACAGATGAAATGTCATCACATGATTCGATGGGTCCTCACCCAGATTTCTATTAAATTTAGGAATATCTGACGGAAGTTTATGCGGAATTGTTGGCCACCAAGGGGCATAAGCAATTGGATCATTCGTCAGCCGGTTTAGATCTGGTAATTCTAGAGTTGCTACAAAGGGAAACTATTGATTCAGGTTAGGCGAAGCATACCCGGGATAAGATGGAATCGCCTGAGCAGTGGGTCTTTGCATACCAGCATAATGTATTTGATGCTGGCAACTTTGACAAGGTTGATGGGCATAACCATTATAATATGGTTGTTCATAACCACTTTGGAAATGTGGTTGCCCATTACTTACAAAGACTTGTTGCTCAGGTCCTTGATATGATTGCTGGAATGGCGGTTGTTGAGATTGAATCAGCCATGGTTGTTGGACCATTTGCTGTTGCCCAATACTGGATGATTGACCAATATGACGAATCATAGTACTTGTTTGAGCCTGAGTCGCTCCAGATAAGGAGGCACTAACCTGAGATTGTGATTGAGTCATTGAGACAAGAGGCTATTGTATTGCAACCTGAGAAACTTGGGGTTGACATACAACAGGTAGCACTTGTACTTGCGACGCAGTCACCATAGCAGGTATAGTGGGAATATTCGACACACGGTGGATTGGTTTCATTGAATATACAACCCTTGGTTGCTGAGGCAGTATTGGTACCCAACCACTGGATGTAATTCCAGTTTGACCTGAACTTTGTTGTAAACTCCCATATGGTTGTTCTCCAGGAGGGAACAATGAAAAGGCATACTGCCCTCCATATGGTGGAAATTCAGTACTTAAAGGGTAGATTGGCCTTTGAAGACACATTGGATCAATTTGTTGAGTTTCAACATAAGAAATACCAGATGATATTCCGGATGAAGAAATAGGAACTGACCATGTCGTTGAAATAGTCCCTGATTGGACTCCGGTTTGTTGTTGATAACTTGCCAGGACAGATGGTATACCGGCGAACATCGTTGGAGTAGCAGTAGGAGGCTCTACCGCTGCTACGTCGGATGACACAGTCCTGGATGTCGATGATTGTTCAGACATATTTAGTCTATCCAAAAGTTTTTCTAGCGATTTCGATTGACTTTCTTCCACCATTGCAGATTACTCGATCAGCTAAAAATAAAGGGGAAATACGTTTCCAAATTAGATGAATTTTAGATGCTTTGACACAACTTGTTTTTTCAATTTTTAAGAGTCAAGAAAAAACAAAAGATGACTCTAGTCGCCTCCGATTTTTAATGAGCCTGAAGTGACAAGTGCTCAGATGGACCTTTTCCGTTAAGGAGTCTGAAAAGGAACGAAAGGGACTGCTCTGGAAATCTAGGTAGAGGGATTACCAAACCAATCGCAAAACTGAAAAATACTTTTTACAGTATGGCAGTCAATCTTCCCGAATGCTGTGTTCAGTGCATTGCGATCGATAGGGCGGTAGACACGGCTTCCTATGGATAAAGGATTAAGCCTATTGTGGTCTCCCAAAATATACTCGACGGTACGTGGGAGCACAAGTCCGTACTGGCACTTATCGTCTCAAAGTGGAGGAATCACCCAACCATCAGTGAGAACAATAGTTACCAGGCTGTACGACGCCGGAATACGTCTCTAGCCTAGACTTCTAGATGTTGTGCGTTAGGTTCCAAAGCGTTGTTAGATTCATTGAATTTATTTTATAGTTGATCTTGTTTATAAAGTTTGCCTTTCAGGTTCACCACGAGATGTAGATGTAATTCCTAAAATGCAATCTAAGATGATAAACAATCTTTTATCTTTTTTGTGCAATGAAAATCCTAGCTACTAAGGAAAGAAAGACAGAATTCTTTCACAAAGAGCAAAGAGCACACTCTAAATGCACTTTCCTAAATCAAACCAATCAGACTGTCTAAATGCAAATGCACATGCATGTATTTGTTTTCGACTTTCTTAGTATATGAATGATAAGAAGAAAGTTGATGCACAAATCTGAATTTCTTTTCAAGCGACAAATATCAACAAGTTTCTTTTCGAAATCAAAAATGGAGACGATCACAACACCTTACGATTTTGAAATGAATACTTGTTTTTGACACTAGAAAAATTACAAATTCAGACCAAAAACAATAGTAACAGGATAATCGACTATCAACAGCAATCAAACTCTTTCCTATGATTGAAATTGACACTTGCGACACTTTCAAATCAAAGGACGACAGTACGATTACGCTACTTTTGCAAAGGAGAACTGAAAATGACTCAACAAACACACAAAAACATTTACAGTTCTTTTGTACAAAGGAGGCGGAATAACAGCAAGGAAAAGGGGTTTCAAACATAGATATACTGATCACTGGCAGCAAAATTCATGAATAGAACTGAAAAGAATGAATCACAGAAACCAAAACTGCACAATGCCTAGTCTGATCAGCGCACCTGTAACACAGGGAATTTGAAATGCAGCGCACCTACTACACTCGGGAAGTGCGCTGAATTTCAGATTCTGAGAACAGTACCTACGCTGGGCCAGAAACGAGACTTTGCTTAGGTTCCAGGTCACAGTTTGCAGTTCAGTTCATGGGTTTTGGCCAAGCAAATGGTAATCAGTAATGCAACAATCAGCGGTAGATCTAAGGAGGATCTAACAGCTATCACAAGAGCAATCAGAGAGTTTGTGAATCGGTTGTTTAAATCATAAACAGATCCAGGAGATGGACTGAAGTGGAATTTATCTACTTTGCATTTGCTATGGCAAATGCAGTTCGAATGCTACCTGGCACGACTTCAGACTTTGTCTGTAAGTTTATGAAATAGACAATCAAGGAAGATAAACAAACAAACTAATTTGTCCCCAGTATGGTCGCCATTTTGTTATAGGGAAAAGTGTCTATACAGAACTGCTCTATCCCACTAAGGTGTGACAGCTGCGTTAGAAACAAACAGAGTAAAGCTACTTTCGTTTTTCCTTTATGAATTATAGATAGAGAGGAACAAAAATACCAACCTCTGTCTTGCGCTAATCTCCTGATTTGATTCCTCTCTTCCTTGATAGTCTTTCGCTACTTGTTCCCTTGCACGCCCAGTTTCACAAAGTACCTGTAAGATCACAGTAGTATAGCACTATACAAAGACATGGATCTATAATCATAAACAATCTAGGATCAGATGTAAATTGACCATACAAATGCAGCAAATATCAATGACACAAGAGTATGGAGGAAAACTTGAATAGCTTTTATTGATAAACAAGAAAGAGCCAAGAGGAGTTACAACTAGTTGTTCTGACCCAGCATCAACCTCTTAGCAAGGAAGCCCCTCTTCACCTCATACAAAGCTTAGATCACCCAACAATCTGATGTTTGTCTCAAGAAACCAACAACAATTCCTTACAATATGCAAAATTCCAGCCTCCGGATCTCTGGGATGAGGGATCCATATATAGATATCTGTAATGGAGATGAGCCAGCTTATGATTTGATTAGTGTCTTCCCTCTGATAGTTCTTGCTTCCACTTGGAGATTGATGATCTCTTACTCATCCTTGGTCGAATTCAGAGAGGCAAGTGTCACAGGAGAAGTTTCTGGAAGCTTCCATTGCCTCTCCACCTCGCGGAATGACACTGCCATTTGTCATTTCTCGCCCATCGCACCCCATAGAAGGGCTTTCTGAAATGCAACACACCCACACAGTGTACTTAGGTGAGATGCAACGCACTTGGCCAGTGGAGCAGCTGAAATGATCCTATTTTGACCAATTCTGAGCAGTTTTTCATGGAGAACTTCTGGGAGAAGCTGTAATCTGTTGACCTTGTTCCTTTAGGGGTTGGAACAACACTTTTAGGGACTTAGAAGCCCTTGGTTTATGGACATTTCATGCTTGGGGTTGTAGGGCCCAAAAATGTCTATAACACTTTTCTATAGATGATGTCAAAGTCATAACTGAACATATTTGTAACCCATTTTTTTTGTTCTTCTAAAGATAATAGCTGTTCTAAAAAGTATTTAAGACTATCATGATCCATTTTTACCTTGAAGTGTTTTCCCATTTGGTAAGGTCACCATTTCTTAAGTGCATATAGTATTTCCAACATTTCCTTCTCATAAATAGCTTGCTTGAGATGTAGTAGTAAAAATACCCAATCACCTACATCAAAACATTTTTTACTACAATTTTGATCTACCTGTTGTTTCATTCAATTTTGCACCAAAGTGGCGTTATCCTTTGAAAGTTGGAGAACTTGTTGTTGATGCTCGACGTGATCTTTCACTACTTGAACCTTTTTCTTCTTGATATGTCCTCCTATCTTTAGAGTTTGAGGAGTGGTAATTTCTTCCAATCCTTTACAAGATATGGTCGGATTCATTTCTTGATGCTCGATGTGATCTTTCACTTCTTGAACATTTTTCTTCTTGATTTACCCTTCTATCTTGATAGTTTGAGGAGTGGCAATTCCGACCAATGAATTACAAGATATGGTTGGATTCATTTCTCCTTTCTCAATGTGATCTTTCACTTCTTGCAGCTTTTTCTTCTTGATATGTCCTTCTATCTTGAGAGTTTGAGGTGTGGTAATTCTTTGCAATGATTTACAAGATATGGTCTGATTCATTTCTTCTTTCTTTAGGGTTGGGTCCTGGCGTATATCCTCTACTTTTGATGTTTCTTGATCCTTTTCTTCCTCCTCTTCATAGTCTATGTAAATAATTTCTTCTCAGCACACTTATGACCTTTAGTGCATTTTCTATCACAATTGTAATAAAGCCCTTTTTCTCATTTTTCTTCCAATTGTTGTGGTGTTACCCTTGTAGGTTGTGGAAGGCTAGGAGAAACAACACTTCCATCTTTATAGTTGTGACGGGTAGACTTCCTTGTTGCCATAATTTTACTTTCCACTATGTAGCAAAGCCCTTTTACTCTTTCCAATTGTTGTGGTGTTTCTCTAAAGAAGGTGTTGCTCTTTGTATCCTCATAATGTGCTATCATTTCCTCCGTGAAAATTGACCACGTAACAAGTTGTTTACGAGAAACCAACCCTTTATACCATAAAAATTGATTCGGTTCTAAATATGAAGATGCAATACATACCTTTTGTAACAGTGGTACACCATGTAGATCAAAATATTGCTCCATCTGAAGTATCCAATTTACCAGATCCTTGCCATCAAACTTCCTCATCTTGATTTTTCTTGATTTTAGGAGCTCGATCTTGAAATGAATGTATCTCTGTACTTTCGGATCTTTAAGTTCTGAAATTGCGACCTACAGTAGCCCTCTGCATCCTCTTTCCAATGCCACCAGTCTGATCCAAATTGGATTCTCCAAGGAAGAGTTATGCCAAACCTCCCATAGTGACCTGATTATAGACTAGTTCAGTAGAGCAAAATTGTATGACGTGCCACATGTCACTGTTTTGACCTTTGGCTCTGAAAAATATATACTGGAAACTACAGTCCATCCTTTTTCTGTACCTTCTTACGAAATTTCAATCCGATGCTCAGAGAAAAAGTTATCACGATTTTCTCCAGGTCACCTGTTTGGAATGTAATTCAGGATTCTGCAAAAAGACCAACTTCCTCAGATCATATCTTTGCAAATATAGCGCAAAAAGCTGTGAAATTCGGACCCGAGGTTCAGTGCAATTTCGTCTCAAATTGGTTTTTTTCGCTTCTGAAACGTCGCAGAAAAAATGTTATAGAAAAAATTCCATGATGACCTATTTGGAGCAGCGAAACCCTAGAATCCAAAGCTCTAATACCAAATGTTATGAAACTAGCTCACAAAAAGATAGAAAAGATAGTTTAACGCCTTAGAATTCAGCCTCTTCGAGGGGGAAACCTCCTTTACATTACACGAATGAATAATTCTTAGATGATACAAATGAAAATACCTCCTCTCTATATATAGGAGTCTAAGGGGTTATAATGTAATCAGAGCCGACATAACAATAATAATGTAAGGGCACAATAATAACAATAGTGGGCTTCTATGGGGCACAATAGTAACAATATGGGCACTACATGGGTACATCAATATAATAAGGGGGTTGTACTAATAATAATAAGGGGTTACACTAGTAGTATAGGGGCCTAACAGAATCATTGCCTCATCCTCCACAATCTACTGAATGCTGCAGTAGAGCTCAATCTACCTAATCCAATTATTAAGCTTCTCTACGTTACTTTCACCATTAAAAATGGGAAGATCAAATTTAACATCTAATTTAAAGAAGGGTTTCTTAGATGCATCCCTGGGATTCCTATGATTATGGTGGTGAGAGGAAGAAGAACTTTCACTCATGGAAGGAGAAGGACGGGGTTCTTCTCCACCATTCCCATGCGCTGAACCTTGTTCTTCTGGTTTTCTCTCCTCTGCTTTCTCCAGCCTTGACAGGAACTGATCGACATTCTCTACCATCGAATAGAAGGTCTTTCAGAAATTACGCTCCTCTTCAAGACGAGCCTCGTCTTTAGCCATGTTTCTCCTTCGATGTGCACACCCCGCTTCGGGATCGAAATGCTCTAGTTTCCCTTTGCCTCTTTGGAGCCTGTTTCTTGTTAGCATACAGACATGAAATTCACATCTAAAAAGACCTGCTCTGATACCACTTGATCTAGGAATCTTTTGCTTATAGAAGCGTTAAAGAATCACATAGAAAATTGCAGCTTAACCACAAAAATCAAATGTGCACATGAGAGAAGAAGACAACAAAACTTGATAACGGAGTTCATCCAACTTGGACTACATCTTCGGGCCCTGCTCGATCAATGGGGAGGCCTTCATTCATTAAATGGAATGAAAAAGAAGAATACAGTCATTAGTTACAAAAAGGAGTCTTATAATTCTGCCTCTATCAAGCTCTGTGGCTCTGCGGCGCTCTGGTTTTCAGGCTCTCTGGCTTTTACACTTCTCTGCATAATTTCTCAAGCTCTGTCTAGCTCTGCTTCTCCATCTGTTGCAACCTTCCCTTTGGCTCTCTAGAACTCAGGCTCTCGGGCACTCAAGCTCTCTGTCTTCCTCCCAAGGAATCCCCGTTGTTTTTCTGCTCTGCATTCATTTTGTTTTATAATATGTTTTTGTTATAGACACGCTTTAATCAGGACTCGAATTTGTTTATAATAGAAGTCGTTTTATCAAAAGAATTGGCGAGCCGACCATCTAACCTTTCTATGCAACAGAGCCTTTAAAATAGACCTTTTTCGTCTATACACAAATACACCAGGAAACACTAAAAAATCTGACCGAAAGCCTTTTAGTCGGAACTCAGATTTCATACAATCGTGTCGATAACCCATCGGGTCTGGCATTTTATTGCAATTCACTATCACATGGAAAAATGATAAAAAATCACATTACACAACAAATACAAAGAAATCCCGAAAAACTGGACTTCAAAATATATCAAATCAGGTCTATAAACCCATCAAGTCTGGCCCTTTATTGTTGTCGGCATATCGCATTGTCCATGGCCATTGTAGAGGGGAATCTCTGATCGCCGATCGCCGATTATTGTCGACAGATCACATCAGCATATCGCACCTATAATAGCCCAGAGGTTCTTTCCTTTGGATCCGCCGATCGCCGATATGCCGATCCGTCGATCGCTGATATGCCGATTCACTGATCGCCGATGTGCTGATTCACCGATCACTGATATGCCGATCCGCTGATCGCCGATGTGCTGATTCACTAATCGCCGATGTACTGATTCACCTATCACTGATATGCTGATTCCCTGATCACTGATGTGTTGACCTGCCAATCCCCGATATCGCACCTCGCGTATCGGATCGGCGGGGTCCATGCCTTTTGTTTCCCCGATATCACCCATCGCTTGCCCCCGATTACGATTAGTCAGAGATCGTTGATCTAGGGTTCCTCCGTCATTGCCTTATGCCCACCTTTTGACTACTCTAATTGAGATTTACCTTTTAATGGCTTTAAACCCATTTTTTAGAGAAAATGCCTCATTTTCCAAAGGAACAAAGGCAAAGTCTTTTGGTGATAACTTCATCATCTAAAGTCCATTTTAGCCCATTCAAGTTGCAGTAGATTCATAATGAAAAGATCTATGTAACGGGACTATTTCCAGGAGCATCCTTGGAATTTCATTTTCCCCTGTTTCCTGCAAGTCAACCAGAACTTTGACTGCTTCTATCTCCTTCAATTGGACTCAAATTGGAGTGTCGTTTGAACCATTGAAATCAGGGCAACAAGCACTTCGATCAGATGTCAAGATACTTGCATTTCTACCACTTTTAATTTTGAGCTTTACCCATACCATTATGTCTGAGGATCCACTTGGATCGGCTAAAGGGCCATATGAGCTTTCCTCTTATTTTTTTTGTAGTATGGAACTCAAAGGGGGGATTTTCTACATTAAAATGTGATTGCCCTCAAATTCATTCCCAACCAATCTTAGTACTTGTTATCACT
The DNA here is from genome assembly GCA_031772625.1 of Pinus tabuliformis. Classification (NCBI taxonomy): domain Eukaryota; kingdom Viridiplantae; phylum Streptophyta; class Pinopsida; order Pinales; family Pinaceae; genus Pinus; species Pinus tabuliformis. The sequence goes on from CM062820.1 coordinate 292,679,462, forward strand.
CCAAAATTTCTTCAAAGTTGTTAGAAAAAAAAATGATAGAGGTAGCCACCAACCAACTTTGGAGATTAGGATCTAGGCTTGCTAATCTCAGAGAGGGCTCTCTCTTTTTTATTTAACTTTGTTTAGTTATTTTATTTTAGGCTAGTTATGATTATGCTTGGGTTTTCATTTAGATTTGGTGGTGGGATCACTTACTTAGATGAAAAAGGGTTGCGTTTTTACCATTGGGCTATGGGGTCAAATGTTAGACAAACAGGACTAGATCAAGTTTTAAAAGCATTATCTACATGGCAAGATAGCAGAGCTACCTCAGATCTCAAGGCTGGATGTTGAAGTGGTTTTCAATCAGATCCAAAGAGAAATTAAGGGTTCCTTAGGCAGGATTATGGAGAAAGTGAAAGAGGTCAACTGGGATGGGAGAGAGATTAAGGATTCTCAGATCCAGATATCAGAAGAAAACATGTAAATGATTAGCTGTGGAAAACAAGGTGTACTTAAACAAATTCTAAGATAAATTTCTAGTTAATTCATTCAACTTTAGATAACATTTAAGTTTGTGAAAAACATAAGGGAATAACAAATTGACAAAGAAAATACTTCACTGTAATAGCTCTACACTGGTCACTTTTTCCTTAAGCATGTTCATCTCAGTGGTCCGAATGGACATTTCTTCCATTGCTTTGACCAACCTGTTTGCTTCATCACATGTAGACCATGTTACTATTGTAGATGGTGTAGATGTTGGCAGTGTTGTGGCCATTGGAGCTGTGGGAGCTAAGGATGCTGCCAAAGTGGAAGGTACTGCAGTGGTTACTGTTGGAATAACAGTGGCAGGGGCATCCTCAAGACTAGCTTGTTTTTGTTGAATCAAGCTATCCAACTCTTTTTCCATCTCCTTTAGCTGATCATTCAGTTGTAACACTAGGTCCATCATCTCTTCATGATTGGTTTGGCTCTCCAGGACCTCTTTAGTTTGTGGGTGTTCTAAATGAGGTAGCTTTAGCTATTTCTTGAGAGCTGCTATATCCTCATTCTTCTTTTTGATCAACTTCTCAGCAGCCTTAATGTCACTAGGATCATGGCCCAACTCAATGACCAAGTCCTCCAATGACTTGATCCTGTTGTCTTTGGCCTGTGAGGAGGCCTTCTCCAATTTATATTGGGTTATGATATTGTCTAGTGAACCCTGCAACCTGTGTGCAGCCATGGCCTTTCCTGTTAGGGTGGAGTAAATCATCTCTCCAGCCTGTTTATGAAACTCTATCTGGTCAATGGGATGAACATCCCTAGCCAATACCTCAAAATCAGTCTTCCTATAATCTGCTGAGGTCTTTGGTTGCTAAATAGTGGGCTGCATAAATGAGACCTACATCTTTCCTACTTTGATGTCAAAAGTTGACATCAACCTTCTCTAGTTGGCTGGTGTATGCTTGAAGTATTGGGTGCATGTCTCAGCCTTTAACTTCTCATTCCTCATGTCTGTTTCCTTGTACCTATCTTTGATATCTCTTTCTCTGTCAGTTGGTCTGCTAAAGGAGGAAACCTCAATACTTAGTTGTCTCTCAATCATTTGAGTGTTGGAGGTTGATGGCTGCTATGTTTCACCTCAAGCAGTTGCGTCTTTACTTCTTTGCCCCATTGTTTCAGTGTCAGTTTTTTCCACTGATTCAATGTTATCTTCCTGTTCAGACACAGGACTCAACTTGGGCCTTTTCTTGAGTTCAAAGTATTCATTTGTAGTCTCCATGGTAGAACTAGAACCCTCCACCCTATTTCTTTTTGGATTCCTATCCTCATTGGCTAGGGTCTGTAAAACAGGAGGATTACTCATTCATTCCCCTAGTTCTGGAACCTGCAGGAAATAACTCTGGTTAATTTTCTTTTCAACATCAATTAGTGTGTTTTAAACAACCACATCTATGTTATCCATGTCAATTAATGTATTTTCCAACCATACAAATTGGTTGGCAAACTGCTCAATATCAAGTCTTGGGTGGTGGATGCAGAAAGGTCCCAATTTGACCTTGATTCTCAATTTTTTTATGACCCCATGAGGGTCATACTGCCACGTGAATTCATTTCTCAATTTCATATGTTGCAATATCTTGTCAACCTCAGTCCAGCTTCTCTGTTATTACATATGAAGGCGCCCAATTGGTTCTTTATTTTAAATTGGGTCTTCTTCCTAGCTACTAGGAAGTTGACCTCATCTGAATTGATGATTTTCCTAAAATACTCCAGTGCAAATATCCTCATAGGGAGGTATTTGGGCATCTTATAAGGGGCTAGTTGGCAACCATAAACCCTGATTTCAGTGTGGTTTTGGTAGAGGTACTAGTCTCCCACCTTGCTTTTCTTAGCTAATTGTAGCACCCTCTTGATTTCTTGGCTGATTCTAGGTTGAACGTTACTGGTCAGCATGTTCATGACCGGGTAGACAAATGAATCTATGAAGTCTTTGTAGGTAAATGTTGTGGAGTATTTCGAGATCAAGGGTGTCCAGAAGACCACTGATCTCTCTTTTCCCTTGGTATACAACTTCTGGATGCCTACAGGGAGCTTATCTACTTGGTAATATGAAAACATGTGAAATAACACTAAAGAGTACTTGAAAACTCTTTTAGTGAGCAGTCTTATGAATTGTTCATGCATCCTGTATGCAATAAACTGAGCATAATTGTACATGATAGAGGAGGCCTTCCTGGGGTGAAGATGGACAGGAAGGCCAAGATAACCTCATCCACATGCTCATCTGTGGTATATCCTAGGATGCAAGAGAGCATGGTGATTATATGTCTGTCTGTCTCTGAAAAAATGGTGGTAGCATAAGGTGGAGTATCTGTGGGAGTATGGCGGTATTCAATGATGAAGGTATGGAAGATTTGTCTTATCTTAACCAAGTCTAGTGTGATATATAAGTCCAATAGGTCTCCAATAGATAATGGGGTCTCATTAGGGCTAGGTTGGACTTGCAGCATTTGGTTGATAGACTCTGGAGTGATGGTGAATAAGAGCTGCTAGTTAGGGGAAACAATAGCCCTTTGGCTAGGGATATAGCAGGCATGACAAAAATGTATGATATCAAGGAATGGGTGAAATTCTAGGAATAGGTATTTGGGTAAATTGGATTCCCACAGATGGATGTCATCAGTATGGTTCAGGAATCTATCCTTACTCCAGCAGTGGAGCTTTAGAAGGTAGGATGGTGTAGCAGTATCATTTATCTGGAAATTCCTGTCTGCTAGTGCCAAAGGGTCGATGTCCAGGTGAGGGGTTAACATAGGTCTCACATCTAGAGAGGTCTGGGAAACCATGACTGAGTTTATGGATTGGGATTAGACCTGTATTAGTTGTAGAAGTGAGGTTTGTGAAACTGTGGTATAGTGAGAGGGTAATTGCAGTTTGCAAAAGAGGGGTTTTGGGTATACAAGCAAATTACTCATCAATTAGGTAAATGTATTAATTAATTTTCATTAATTAATCTTTAAACTTGACTGTATGTTTTCAAATTTAGAGGGTCGTTCTAGTTTTCCCAAAAATACCTGGAATTTGGTGTTATGGGTTGCAAACTGGTTCAATGGTGAGTGCAGAGGGTACTGCTACTTTAGCTATGAATTGTATGGTTGAGTTGGGTGTCCGGAGCTTCTTGCGGTGGTAGACAGCAGTCAATTTTGGTCACAGAGGCTCAGGGTGTTGCAGAAAGGCTTGAGCAGCATTCACAATACAAACAAGCAAAAAGAGTTGAAATAGGCTTCTCCGAACCCTTAACTAGCAACGGTTACAATTTGGCGTGGAATTTTACAAATGACCAGTGGATGGTTTTGGTTTTGGTGGGGAGGCGGTTTTACGGGTCATCACACCTCTTTAGATAGGCAGGCAATATTTCCTTGAGAGCACGTGGTTTCACCTAGGGTTTCCATGTAGCAGAATAGTGCTCAGGCAAAACCGCGAATCTCGCGTGCTCTCGGGTTGGTAACAGTCAGATAGTGAACGAGCGTGATATCGATACGTGCTGTCGAATCTAAGGGTGGAAGATCGGATGGCTGTCGTGTACTCAATATGCACGAAGGGAAAAGCATTTAGAATTTGCTGGGCCTAGGGGGTTAATTACAATTGATTGTAATAAATTAATAACTAAGGCGGGATTTAAAATATAATGAGTGGGTCTAATGGAGTGGGACCAGGGGTTAATGTGGTGGGGTTAGTTTAACTACACCAAGGGTTGGTGGGTTAAAAGGTTTATGTCGGGGAAATATAAATCAAGGAGTTAATTAAACAATGCGGGGGGGGTTAAACTTAGGATAAGGGGGTTTTATGGGTTTTTTGAGGTAAAATAGGGAAATCAATAAGGGGGAAGGTGATTTTGCAATGGGGAATGGGTTTCACACTAGGGAAAAGGGGTTTTTGGTTAGGGGGATGATCTTTGGGAGGTAATTACTAGGGAAAAGTGTGAAACCAAGGGGTAAGCATCAAAATGAGGGGTGAAAGGGTATTTAATAAGAAATGAGGGGATAATCGGGAAATTAGTAAGTATGTATGTGGGGGTGAAATGAAATGAGGGGAAGTTAATCAAATAAGCTTGTGAACATATTTTCACTCTCATAAATGCTCCTGCACATGAAAGATAGGATTAAGAACGGTTAAATGTGATTTTTACTGAGCAACCTTGTACATTTGCAACCTTTCTTCTACCTACCCATTATTTATCCTAACATTTTTTCTTCACTTTCTTGGGTGCATTTAAGCTAGCAGACCCTTTATTTCATTTTCTTTTGACAAGCAAACTATCTAATTCTAACCTTATAACTTCCAGTGGCTCATATTAAGCTAATAAGAAAATTTTATTTCTCTACCTAACTACTGATCTTCCAAGGTTAAACAGTTTGGCTAGATATTTATTCTCTATCTATCAACATAAAATTCAAAACATGAATGAGTCAAGATTAAGCTATTTGACCATCATGGGCTGTGGCATTTATGACAAGCTGCACACAACCATTATTTTGCATAGTAAAGTAACAAGTAGTGGCACTTGAATTTGCACACTTTCATGATCTGTTTTATTTTTTGTTTGGGGTTCATATTTTTCACTTTTTTGATCTTTTCTTTTTCTTTTTGTCCTTTGATTATTCTTTTAGGACATACCCTCTTTACATTTTTTAATTTTTAATATGGAAAACATTTTGCAGAAAGCAAAAGTATGTACAATATTACAAGACTAACCATAGCCAATTCAAAATTATGAATCCTATTATTATAGGACCCTAACAATACTTATAAATAACAGATCTATAGCCTCAATTTCATCCATGGTTGTGCCATTGAAATGGGAAAAGAATGACATTATTGAATTCAAGTCATCCATTAAATTGGGATAGTTGTGCTACCATTTCGGGCTACCATTAAGGAACCATCAGTCATGCTTCTAAGAAGTGGATAGCTTCCAATAATGCTTCCATTATTAATGGATAAAGAAAACATGACCATGAGATCCCCTCTGGGCCGTTGGTCTACTTATGGGGTTCGGAAAGGAACTTATTTGGAACCTATTGTGTGGAAGGTTGTAAACTCATACATTTATTAGCTCACCCTAGATACGTTCATTAGTATAGTTTCTCGTCCATAGCGTCAAAACTTCACTTACTAACCAAATACCCTCTTTAAATATGATTAAGTTACCTGTTATATTAGCATACCACTAGATTCATTAGGCATGGTTTAGTTACCTATGTTCCCTTCATTATGAATTGTTTGTGTGGACTTGCTTATGAGCTTACAGACACAAACATTCATACACATGAATTCATACAGAATTGGTAACAAAAAGGTAACCAACATTCTATGGGATCCCCTCCTTCTAGGGTCGATGGTCTATCTTTGGGGTTCAAATAGAGATTTAGATACATTATCACACTAACCTACACCTCCTATTGAAGGGAATCACAACTTACATTGCTCATAATCATTGGAACCATTTCATACTGATAAATAATGCTCTTTATGGGAACATGATGTCAAACACCTTTATTTTTTTCTGAGCCTACCACCATAATCACCAAGTAGACATTATCAAATCTTTGATGAAATTCTCCTGTCACAATTTGCCCAACATATGCACCTGGATCCATTAGAATGCAAAGCAAACAAAAATAAATATTAGAAAAAATTCATTGATACAATTCCTATGTACATTTCTTGGATAAACTAGATGACCTGGAATAAGAATATAGAAGAAAATATGATGAATCAACAAGAATGTTAAAGAATTGTTGTGGTCTTCCTCAAATTTCATAATCTAACCTCAAAACTCTAGCACCCTCCTCCCACATTAACCTAAGTTAACTAGTTTGCTGGGGTAAAGATGTGACGAGAGGCTACTATGATATGATTCAACCGCCCATGTGAATTTAAGGAAGTGGAAACAACAAAAAAAAAACATTCAAACCTTCAAATTAGGTTTCAGAACCTCCAAGGGCCAACCAACACTTCCAAGTGAACAAACCCTGACATAAATTAAGATTTTACTGACCTAGAGCCTCAGTTGATCCCATGACATACACATGCTTTGACTGATTCCGGAGCACGTGCATTCCAACGATTGGGAACTTTTTCATTTGATTTTGAGCCTGCAACCCTAGATTCTATACCACTTTTTAGGGCTAGATCTCAGGCCACTTCCTATAACTTCATGAGACTTCCAGAAATTAAAAGTAACATTGAAACAATGATAATAATGAAAATATTTTCACAAATACTTGACTAGACCTCTACTATCCATGACAAGGATTTCATCAAACATGTCATAAATATGCATTATATAGCTCATAACAACAGATCTGAGCATAGGGGTCTCATGCTTATCTAAGAATACATCTGAAAATCCATCTCAACCAAAATATAACAACCCTATCACACCATGGATATCCATAAATGGAAAGGAAAGGTTGAAGAACATTGTCACACCTGGAAAAACCGATGCCAATAACAACAATAGAACCAAGAAAATTCTTGCATAACAATTCATGTCAAAACTAGCAAGGAAATCATACATGCAACTCAATAACTTTAAATAATCACGATGTAGTTGCTGATCCTTCTCTTCCTTTCTTGATCTTTGCTTCCTCCTGCCTTCTTTGATTTTATTTATCCAATTCTAGAGTGCTCCACAAAAAATCTAAGTGTCGAAGAGTGTGAGGGAAACAATTGAGAGAGAGCTCCAAAATCTAACTGAAAAAAGGTTACAAACAGATTCTCAAATGCATTTTTATTAATGAGGCCTCTATTTCCTTCAATTTTCCATTATTTTCCTTCATTTTCCTCCTCACATGCAACTTGTGACCTTTCAACTTCCTTTTCTCCTAATTTCCATTATTTTCATAAATAAAATTCCAATTAATACCTCATTCCTTTCCAAAGCCTTTTCCATTGCCTTTACCAATTTCAATAGCCATAATAGGAAAAATGAACACCCACACTAGTATGTTATTGCCCAACATTCAACTTTGAATAAGTGTCCCATAACTATGGTTATTATTTTGCATTTATTAACTTTTATTTACATGGAATTTTCATGAGGGATGTTACAGAACCCTCCCCCTTTCGGGAACACTGTCCTCAGTTTTCAATGACATCTACAATAAAAAAAATTGAAGAAAAACATACTACCCATGGATCTTTATAATTTAGCTCGATGCAATATTTACAATGATCAACCTATTGAGAAGAAAGCCAACATGACACATAACGACATAATAACCATAACATCATGACACCCATACCTATTATTGGATCTTTATAACACAACTCATGGAGGTATTTACATCCATATACATATATACATGTACCAAAAAATTACACCAAAATAGATACCAAAATCATTTGCTCAACCAACGAATAGAGAAGGATACATAGCCCACATCTGATCCGCCATCTCCGATGTAGCTTCATCGGGCCCAAAGTGCATCCAATCCACTTTAACCTATTTGATTTCTCTGCTCCAGAGAAAGAACATATTTTTCTACAATATACACTAAGGTTCCAGCTTGAATTCTTCATTTGGCTCCACTTGGAATACAAACAATTCAATCACATGTTCAACATCTTTAACATATTTGTTAAGCAATGGCACATAGAAAACATCATGGACATTCATTGTTAGAGGCAATGCAACTTGATAGGATACTGGTCCAATCCTTTCAAGAATATTGAAAGGTCCACAAAACCAAGGTGCCAGCTTTGCACATGATCCAATCCACGAGGAGCTCTTCTTGGCCTTGACGCACAAAAACTCCCATTCGCCAACCTGAAACTCCTTCCTGTCTTGTGCTTCCTGTAGATTCTTCTTTATTACCTACAATTCCTGTTACATTTCTACCAACATGTTTGGGCCAATCAATACTCTGTGAATTGGATCACTCAAATTGATAGGAGTGTTACAATTCCACCCATAGAGTGCCTCCAACAAAATCATCCTCAGTGACTCCTAATACCCATTATTATAAGTGAACTCAACCTAAAAAAGGTACTCCTCCCATCTCTTTTGTTGATGCATCACAAAAATCCTCAACATGTCCTCCAATATCCTGTTTACCCTCTCTATCTGTCCATTTGTCTGTGGATGATAAGTTTTCCTTAAGGCCAAATCTATACCCAATCCTGCAAATAACTCTTTCCAGAACCTAGAAGTGAACTTAGCATCCCTGTCTGACACAAACTTATTTAGAACACCATGCAATTTGACAACATCTCTCATGAATGCCTATGCTACATCACTATCTGAATCAATAGACTTCACTCGAATGAAGTGTGCTACCTTTTTCAACCTATCTGCGATAACCATGATGGAATCATGTTGTCTATATGTCCTTGGAAAACCTATAATGAAATTTTGGAAATGACCTCCCACTTCCACTCTAGAATCAGAATTAGCTATAGTAATCATTAGGGGAATTTTTAGGTCTAAATGGACATCCTAAGGAAATTATAAAATAATAGTGGAAATAATAAAATAATATTCCATTACGTCATCAAATTTTAGAGGGAAAAATGAAAACACTATTTTTCAACTGGTATTTTCAGCTTATATCGCTATGGGTTTACTCAAATTTCAAGCACTCGTTGGATGCAAAATTGGATTCCTCATCCAAGGAGTACCCATGTTGCATACTTTTGATGGACCCTACCACACGAAAAATTACAAATACATGAAAAACGTGATTGCAATCACATTTTTTCATGTATTTCTCTTTTTTCGTGTAGCATGGTCCATCAAAAATATGCAACATGGTGTTTGGTCAATTTAGTGTTGTCTAAATTGCTATCATAAATTGTCAACCCGGGGCTCGTAAGCTGATGAAGTGAAGTGTACAATATATACTTAGGCAGCCTTTCCTAGTTCTTTTTGTCGTTTTAGTTCGTGTTTGACTTATCTTCCTAATGGGATGTGATGGAGTTATAAACAAGTGAGTGAATGTGTGTGTATGTAGCGATTTCTAAATGCTTCTTGAAATTTAAAGGAAAAACTTGAACAATAACTTGGAATGAAATTAAAGCTTCAAATGAAAGTAAAGCATCAAACAAGAAGACCAACGGCACTAGTCCAATACCTTTACTGCTAATAAGAATGAAAATGACATCTACATTAACTCAATTGAAAGCAAGAACACTACTCTAACTCTAAAGCAATGCAAAAATTAAGTGACAAATCACACTACTTAATTCTTCCCTTAACATTCTGCCTTTAGCCAAATTGATCATGTGAAAAAGAGTTAAGAGTGAATTAGCAATATGAGTCTAAAACTAAATAAACCAAGCTGCAATTAAATGATGTTTTGGTCCCATAAAAGTTAGTGAATTATGATAACAAGAACCATCAAGAGATTAGCAACTTGACAAAACCTGATAAAGTAAACTAAGCAAGGAAACTAACTAAGCAAGGAAACTAATGAAAACCAAAGCAAAAGTCAGCAGTTTAGATAAGACAACTTCAAATGCCACTAGTAATGAAAAGAAGGAAAAACACACTGTCCCGGGCTCCTAACAAAGCTGCAAAAACACACACTGATCAGTCATGAAAAGTACAGAAACGAAAAGCAGCATAATTCAAACTGTACAATATTATACATGTCAAAAGAAATCAAAATTGCAGAAATCAAACTGTACATTAATATACATGGAAAATTAGAAAAAAAGGAATGCAGGAAAATAAATTTAAAAGCTACTGTACAATGGTTGTAGCAGACAGGGGCCCTCCATCCACTTCAACCAATTAAAAAGATCAGCTACGCAGGTAAGAACAGAACTGTCTTCTTGGTATTAAATCAGCACATAACAAAATACAGTGGGGAGCGTAAACGCTATGTAAAAGAGTCTTGAAACAGAGTTTAACAACATCAAAAGACTAACTTCCAAGCTAACTAATCAGCGTGTGCAAACGCTTTATTTATAACAGGAACACAAACTGTTCTGTGCATAAACTAAGCTAACTAAGCTAACAGCAAAAGACACGTTCAGCAGCATCATGCACGGATTTAGGAAACGGTCATCATGGTTGATAAATCCGCTGTTGGATTCTTGTCCCCTGCAGTCTTCGTGGCTAAAGAAGAGGCCAGCTATGAGTTCCGTGCTCCTCCTGAACACGCAGAGCCGTGCCACCGTTTGCAACCTTGCCGTTTGACCAGAGTTGCCTCCACGTTGACTAGGGGTATAGACGGCCAGTTTGGCTGAGCTGACAACACACGCACCATGTACACAGTCATACAAACTTGCCCATGTGGCTCTTTCGTCTGGAGGACACCTGGAGCATAGCAAACACGAAAATGGCTGCGGAATCTGGGATCGGCTGCGGAAACCCTGTATAAGCTGCGGAATTGCAGCACTTGAACCAAAAAACTAAACCAATAGTCAATCATTAGCACAATTAGCAAATCATGTTAAAAAGTCCTATAATGCAATGAATTGAACAAGTTGATGAAGGAAATGATGACAAAAGAAGGAAATGAGTAGGAAAAGGCTATTGGGAGGATGGGTAAATGAGTGCAGGTTTGAGGCTCAACATACCCCCACTGTGAAGGTGTTGCATGTCCTCATGCAACGAAAACTTTGTCATGATTTTTCAGTCCATATGCTCAAATGCCTCTGCCAAGACATCCAACCTTCTCCTTTTTCTTCTTGCTGCCAAATTTGTTCTTGGTTTTCTAATCAAACACCTAAATTTCAAGTTAATCAAGGCCCTGCTCAATTTCTTCCATTTCCTCTTCAATTTCCTATTCTTTTCCTGCCAAAGACCCAAGTGAAGCATTGTGTTGTCGTGGACAATTTTGTCCACCTTGCTTTGTTCTTTCAATGCTTCATTCTCCTGTTTAATATGCCGATTCAAGACTTCCAGCTCAAATACCTCTTGTTTTAGAGAGTGGACTTGTTCCTCAAGAGGTAATATAGTGCTTGGACCGGCAACAGATTGCTCTAAGGTCTCCAAATAATCATATGCCTCCTGCTGGTCAGGGTCAATGTCAGGTGTTTGTCTTGGCCTAAATTCAAATCCTTGAAAACTGCTTTCTCTTTCCTGCTGGAAAGGACTTTCCTCTCGTGGAGGACTTAGCTCAATATCCAGCTGAATTGGAGTCTTTTCAGGTGTGCCCAAATCAATGAAATGGGACTGTTTCTCTTTAGTCACACTCTTCTTTTCTATAAGTCTACTGCTTCTTCTCACTTGTATGCTAGTACTCTTTGGCTGACTGTTTTGTTTTTCTTTTTTCTTCTTTTTAGAGAGGGCAGTAGCATGGAGTTGACCAAGTCTATCAGCTAGTGTTTGGGATTCTTCTTCAATTGAGGGTTCAAGTGAAGGGTATGACTCTTGCACAATGGCTTTCCCTTTATCCCTCTTTTGTCTTTTAGTTCTGCCTCCCTTTTTCTTTTCTTCTTGAACAATTTCTTGGACAGTTTCTTGAACAGTTTCTTCAGTAGTCTCTTGGGCAGTTTCTTCTCTCCCTCCTCTCCTACTTCTCTTTGGTATCCTAGGAGAGCTGCTACAGGCTTCAGCTACCTCTTGAAAATGGTTTCTAACTAGAAACTTCTCCCATGTATCATTTTTAGTTTTCAACTGCTCCTCAATTAAAATTCTAATGAGTCCATGATGATGCAAGTGGGGTTCAATGTTTCCCACGTGTTTCTGAACAGTGGCACTCATCTTCTTTAGACTAGCTAACAAGAAATAAGGTAGGTTGATAGCATGGTCATCCATAAAGTGCATCATGATTCTTGCATGGTATACATACATGACACCGAAGCGGCCTTCACATGTTAAAAATTTTTGAACAAGCAACAGTAATGAAGTCCACTCTTCCTTAATGACACGTACAGGGATTCCCTTAGTGAAAATGGAGGTATCCATACCTGGATTCGTGAGCATATTTTTCCACTCTTGATCTTCAACTGTTCTGTTTTTGAACCAGCGTTCTCCTTTTTGAGGCAAACCGGTTGCTGTGGCCAAGGTGCTCTCTGTTATGGTGAACTGCAGGTCTGCTACCTCCACGGTATTTCCATTAAATGACCAGGCAAATGCCTTTGTCACCTCTTTATTGTACCCTTTAAACTTCTGGATGAACTTCAACCATTTGGCTTTCTGCGGTGCTTCTTTTATCTGTGGGTAACCCTCCAAAAATTTCGAACCCTCCGGTTTTGCTCTTAACAATTTCCCCATTTTCGGCTCTCAGTTTTACTTGAAGCTCTGACAGTGGTATATGGACGCTTGAGGAGAATGCTCACGGGAAAAACAGGGGAATTACAGTTGTAACAGAGTAACCGTAATGTAATAAACGGTATGGTGCAGAACTGGTGATCGGGGTTTTGAACAGAGAGGTGAGGAAAAAGAACAGAGAGAGACTTACAGTAAAAACGAGAGTGGTGTATGAAAACGAGAATGGAGACGGTGGTATGAGAGTAGAGAACAATACGGTAATGAGTTTATGCATGCGGGAAATGGAGATATGAGTAGATGAAGAAACGGCCAAATCCGTAAGCGTCGGGTGGCTACATACACTTGGCTGTGGAAATGATCATATGTAGAGCCGTAGTACACTGGTATACATCACTGAGGTACGAGTAGTTAATGGAAGAGCAGCTCGTATTAAGTGTGAAGCAATAGTAATTAGGGGACCGTTAAGAGGGTGATGAGGTGGATTAGGAGTGATCGTGGATGAGGAGTGGACGAGAAGTGGGATAATCTTGTCAATCATTGCATTAAGTGACTCCTACCACGATTTGAAAACCATGCATAAATGACTTTAAACTATTGGTTAAAAATTTGGAACATACCTTCATACATTTGCATTTGATCCCTTTGTTGATTATGGTGGCTAACTTTTGATTGCTTTCTGGCCTTGTAGGTGCTATGTATCCTTGCTGCTCTTTGATGATGATACCTCTGACTGTAAATTTTCCTTTTCTTTGAAACATAATTGCTTTGATTGCAGAGACAGAGTGTATGAGCTGCGGAAACTTGGTATTAGCTGCGGAAACTGCAACAACACTTTTCTGCCTGCACAAAGATGATTAGAACAAACTTAACTAAATGGAATAGTCCTAAGAGGGACTTTATTGGTGGAAATGAGATGGAATGAATGAACTGGAAGAAAAATGAAGTGAAATGGAGATGATGAGATGGATGAAATGGCGGATGAGATGGACAAAATGGCGGATGAGATGGAAAGAGAAAGAGAGATTTTTTTTTATTTGGAAAATATAAAGTGTCAGGTGACCCTGATTTTCACTTTATATTTTCTGCATAAGACCGCCAATCCAATATTGGTTTTCAGGCTTATACAAGAGACTTTTTTTTCTTTTTCTTTTTTTTTTTATTTTTTTTTTATTTTTTTTTTTTATTTTTTTTAACTGAAAGAAACAAAGACTAGGCTGATGGAGGAGAAGAATTCTTCTCCACCAGCCTCATTGTAGAATCTTCTTGGAACATTTTAACAAATTCCTCCTTTGAGAGTGGCTTGTGGTAGACTTTCAATCGGTGGCCATTCACAATGAGAGGAGTCTGAAGCTCATCAATGGTCTTCACTCGAACTGCTCCATTGTTAAAGACTTCATCAATCTCATATGGTCCAAGCCAATGAGTTTGAAATTTTCCTTTGCAGTCCTTAAACTTGGAATCAAACAATAGTGCCCAATCTCCCTTTTGAAACTTTCTCTCTTTGATGCGTCGATCATGCCACTTAGTTCTTTGGTGCTGAACTAGATCAGTCCTTAAAATTGCATCTTGTCTTATTTCATCTAGCTCATTCAGCTGCTCCATTCTGTGCTTTTGGGCTTCTGATAGGCTCATCCCCAATTGAACTGCCATCTTGAAGGTCTTGACTTGGAACTCAATGGGGAGCAGGACTTCTTTCCCATAAACAAGTTCATAGGGAGAATGTCCTGTTGTGTTCCTCCATGTAGTTCTATAGGCCCATAAGGCTTCAGGAAGCCTTTCTGCCCAATCTCTTCTGTGGAGATGAACAGTTTTGGTGATGATGCTTTCAAGAACTTTGTTTGTAGATTCCACTTGACCATTTGCTTGCGGATGGTATGGAGTAGATGTTCTATGCTTGATTTTGTATTCTTCCATCAGCTTCTCCATCAAGTTAGATGTAAATTGACTTCCCTGATCTGTCACAATTTCTCTTGGGACACCAAAACGAGTAAAAATATCCTCAAAAAGAAATTGAACAACTGAATTTTCAGTGGCAGAAGGCAATGCCTTGGCTTCTAGCCACTTAGTAACATAATCAATGCAAACCAATATATACTTCTTTTGCTTAGATGGTGGATTAATAGGTCCAACGAAATCTAGAGCCCATTTCTCAAAGGGTTCGATGCATACCTGTGGCTGTAATGGCATTTCATTTGAAAGAGTTGGTTTCCCTACTCTTTGGCAGCTGTCACACCTTTTGACATATTGTTTTGCATCTTTAAAGAGAGAAGGCCAATAATATCCTAAAGAAATGATTTTATAGGTCGTCCTCTTGTCAGCAAAGTGTTCGCCGCATGGTTCATCATGGCATGCCTTAAGAATGTCAGGCATTTCATCTTCCCGAACACATCTTCTGATCACACAATCTGGCCCTGTTTTGAACAATTCATTAGAAATCCATGAATAATGTGAACTCTCCTGAATGATTTTCCTTTTCTCATTAGGAAATAAGTGTGGAGGTAGCTTCCCTGTAACTAAATAGTTAGAAATATCTGCATACCAAGGAGTTTTAGTAGTTACTGCAAACAAGTATTCATCTGGAAACTTATCCTCTACAGGAAAATCTTCGTTAGTATTTTGGATTCTAGACAAGAAATCAGCTACTGTGTTTTGTTTCCCTGGTCTATCTAACACAGTAATATTGAATTCTTGTAAAAGTAAAAGCCATCTTGTAACTCTGCCATTAGTAACAGGTTTTTTCATAAGATATCTAATTGCAGAATGATCAGTATGGACAAAAGTTTCATAGCCGGTTATATAATGTCTAAACTTGTTGATTGCATTAACAACGGCTAAGAACTCTTTTTCAGTCACAGTATAATTTAACTCAGTGGGAGTCAAATTTTTACTGGTGTAGTAAATGGCATAAGGGACCAAATCCTTTTGTCCCAAGACAGCTCCTAGAGTTGTATCTGAAGCATCAGTAGAAATGTGGAAATGGAGTTTCCAATTTGGCCCTCTCAGAATGGGTGCTTCAGATATTCTAGTCTTTAAAGTTTCAAATGCAGATTGACATTCAGGATCCCATTTGAATTCACAGTCTTTTGTGAGTAATTTGAAGAGCGGAGATGCTATCTTGGTGAAGTTTTCAATAAATCTTCTATAATATCCAGTAAACCCAAGAAAACTTTTAACATCTTTCTGACAATTTGGAATAGGTAACTTGGAGATGACTTCAACTTTTGATCTATCAACTTTAATTCCATCTCCTGAAATATGATGTCCTAAAACAATCCCTTCAGTAAACATCATAAAACATTTTTCATGACTTAATGAAAGATTTGTTTCTTTACATCTATTTAGGACTTTTTCCAAATTTTCTAATGCTTCTTCAAATGTGTTACCATAAACTGTGAAATCATCCATGTAGACCTCTACACAATCATGAATTAGATCGGAAAAGATTCCTAATACTGCCCTTTGAAATGTTGCGGGTGCATTACATAATCCAAAAGGAAGTACTTGGTAAGCAAAAGTTCCCCATGGACAAGTAAGTGTGGTTTTGTCCTGATCTTCAGGTGCTACCTGAATTTGATTGTAACCACTAAAACCATCCAAAAATGAGAAATACTTTTTGCCTGCTAAAGTATCTAATACTTGATCAATGAAGGGCAAAGGAAAGTGGCCCTTCAAGGTTGCTTTGTTCAATTCCCTGTAATCAATGCAAACCCTCCATTTACCATTCTTTTTATGTACTATAACCAAAGGAGAAACCCATCGGCTATTTGAAATGGGGTAAATGAAGTTTACATTAAGTAACTTTTGGAGCTCTTCTTTCACTATCTCCCTAAGATTTGGATTCATCCTTCTTTGAGGTTGTCTGATTGGTCTGCTATTTTCCTCAATGTAGATGTGATGAATGCAAGTCTTAGGGTCAATACTTTTCATGTTAGTATACTCCCATGCAAATGCAGTAGAATGTTTTTGCAACATTTTGGTTAGTTCCTCCTGTTGTGATTTTTCCAAGTTTTTATTGATATTCAATGTTTTTCCTGGAAAGATCTCAATGGCAGAACTACCAAATTCTTCCATAGAGAAAAGAGACATTTGTCTAGATGATAGACACTCAATGTCAGAATCCAACTGAAATTGTGTGTGGTCATATTCTGAAGATGGTTCAAAGTTTTCTAATGTATTCAGAATTTGACTATCTTAACTAATCTCAGAAATGGTAAAGACAGGTTGTATAGTATCTTCATCATCAACCCACTCATTATCTCCTATTTCTGTAATTGCTTTTGCTGGAGGATACAGATTGAACTTCTTTGTTGAATTGCCATCAGGAATATACATATCCCCAGACCTACAACTTATGAAAGCATCAGCTGTGGCTAGCCAAGGTCTTCCTAAAATAAGAGGATGTCCTCCTAGATTGTTCTTGGGAGTTAAAATCATAAAATCGACTGGATATTCCCAAGAGTCTAGGGAGACTGGAATGTCTTCCAATACACCATCAGGTTTAATGATTGATCGATCTGCAAGTTGCAGTAAAGTAGGTGTAAAGAGAAGGTTAGGAAGTTTTAACTGGTCCATGGTCTGCCTACTCATAATGTTGATAGCAGCCCCTAAATCAATCAAATTATTTGGTATTTCTACCCCATTGATATGTGTTTTGACAATTGGACTACCGGGGTCTACATATTTTTGCATAGTAATCTTTCCCATCATGATATCTGCAATTTTTCCTACCAGGTGGATCCTTCTGGTGTCTCTTGGTTTCCTTCCTGGTCTTTTAAGGCTCAACTCCTTTATTGTTTTTGCTAGAATAGGAATCTCTTTAATGGCTTGTAACAAGGGAATCTTGATACAGACATTCTTCAATTCATCTAGAAAATTATAGTCAGGCAACCAAATTTGTTTTTCCACTCCTTTGTCGATTTGTAACCTTTCAGGAAAAGGAGGTGTGGTCAAAGATGTAGGTTGTTCAACTATGGGAGTTGTGGGGGTTGATTCTTTTTCTTTTTCTTTTTGAGTGTTTGGGTTTTGAAGAGATACTTCAGAACCCTTATTGGCTTTAAGAGACTCTTCCTTAGAAATGCTTGGCTGTTCAACATTTATAGAAGGTTGATCTAGGATTCTACCTTATCTGAGTTGTACTTCATTGAAAGGAACAATCATATAGGTAGGGAATGGTTGACCTTCCATCATGTAAGCATTTTGAGGGTTCCTATTATTGGGGTTTGGCAATGGCTGAGAAGGAAGTTGATTTGACTTCTGTTGGGATTGAAGCAAGAGTTGAGAATTTTGATTTTGTGGAGAAGGTTGTTGTTGTTGAGGGAATGGCAATGATAGTTGTGGACTTTGATTTGGAAGTTGTGGAGCTTGCTGGTTCTGAAAAGATGGAGGATATTGATAAAATTGAGCAAATCTCCCATAAGGATTTTGCATGCTTTGCATCCATGATTGAAAAGGATTTTGAGGTTGGGACCAAGGTTGTTGCCAAGGATTCCAATTTGGTTGGGGTTGAAAATTCATAGAGTTGTTAAACCCTTGATTTTGTTGCCCTTGCCAAGGTCTCCTTGCAACAAAACAGAGAGATTCGAGTGTATTTGGATCTTCTTGAAAGACAGCTTTGAGCCCAGGAATTGAAGGACAATCCTTGGTCTCATGGTTCTCTGAGCAAATTACACATGTTTCTACAACTTTTGCATCCAAGGGACATTCCCTTAGAGCATGTTTCTTCCTACATTTCGGGCAAAAGATGGCCAAAGCCTCAGCTTCTGCTTTCTGTTTATTGTGAATCTTAAGGGTGTCTAATTGTTCACTAAGACTCCCTAAGATGTCAGTTTTGAATTCATCAAGCATATTACCAATCTCAGCCCTACTTACTGACCCAGTTGCAGATTTGTTTGCTCTGAGGAGAGAAGGATCTCTAGGCCCTTTTTGAGTTTTTGATTTCCCCCTTGAGAGATGGACACATAGCTCTGCTATATCATTGAGTGAAAGTTGAGATATATCTCCCTTCCCCATCATGTTCAAAATGTCTATCCATTCATCTCTAATGGCTTTTAACAAAAGGGCTTTCAAGGTCTCCTCATCTAAGTTGTTCATTTTTGCTCTTTTCAAATTGTATTGAAATCTTTCAAGCAAATCCTCCAAATTTTCATCTTCTTTTTCTACCATCTTGAATACCTCATCCTTGTGATTGGTGGGCATACAATAGTCCAGATACCTATCCAAAAATGTTTGTTTCATATCATTCCAAGACCTAATGGATTGATTGAGTAATCCCATGAACCATTTCAAAGCTTGTCCTTTCAATGTTGAAGGGAACAATTTGAGTTTTTGGGAGTCATCCAGATAATCATAAGTTCGACATACGACTTCAAACTCAAATAGAAATGTTTCAGGGTCCTCATTCCTTAACCCATGAAAGTTTGGGAGGACAGATGGTGATATGTTTTTCATAGTGGCTCGGGAGTCCTCATCAACGATAGGGAACCCAAATGAGTTATCCCCATCCCTATTTCCTCCAATGTTACCTCTACCTCCTCCATTGTTTCCTCCTCCTCCTCCTCTACCTCTACCTCTACCACCTCCTTCCTCTGTCATAGTGGTTTCCCTAGAGACTTCAGAGTCTTCTGGTTCTTCTACAAAGGGTGAATGAGAATGAATTTCTCCCTCTTCTTCAGATGATTCTACTTCTTCAATTACAATTGGTCTTTCTGTAGAAGGAAGGAAAGGATCTCTTTCTGATTCAAATTCAATAGAAGGTGTGGGAGAGTCAATTCTTGCCTCTTGAATTCTAGGAATCCTAGGGCTAGGAGTATCAGTTGGAGATGAGGGAGGTGTCTCTTGTCTATTCCTTGAAGTAGATGGACTTGTAAAAATTGAACTCTTGGCTCTAGCTAAAAACCTTCCCCTAGAATCTCTAGCTCTATGCATGTCATTTTTATTTTTCTCTTCAAGTTAGGCTAATAATTCTCTTTCTGATCTTCCAGGTCACTCTAGGTGCAAGAAGAGAGCATACTTAAGAAACTATTAAACCAATAACTTTCCCTTTTCTGATCCTCCAGATCACTCTAGGTGCAAGAGGAGAGCATACTTTGAGAGGTTATCAATTTCCCTTTCTTGAAATTTTCTTGTTTTTTTTTTAAGAATTGGCTACCTAATTTTCACTTCCCCGGCAACGGCGCCAAAATGTTTGGTCAATTTAGTGTTGTCTAAATTGCTATCATAAATTGTCAACCCGGGGCTCGTAAGCTGATGAAGTGAAGTGTACAATATATACTTAGGCAGCCTTTCCTAGTTCTTTTTGTCGTTTTAGTTCGTGTTTGACTTATCTTCCTAATGGGATGTGATGGAGTTATAAACAAGTGAGTGAATGTGTGTGTATGTGGCGATTTCTAAATGCTTCTTGAAATTTAAAGGAAAAACTTGAACAATAACTTGGAATGAAATTAAAGCTTCAAATGAAAGTAAAGCATCAAACAAGAAGACCAATGGCACTAGTCCAATACCTTTACTGCTGATAAGAATGAAAATGACATCTACATTAACTCAATTGAAAGCAAGAACACTACTCTAACTCCTCTAAAGAAATGCAAAAATTAAGTGACAAATCACACTACTTAATTCTTCCCTTAACATTCTGCCTTTAGCCAAATTGATCATGTGAAAAAGAGTTAGGAGTGAATTAGCAATATGAGTCTAAAACTAAATAAACCACGCTGCAATTAAATGATGTTTTGGTCCCATAAAAGTTAGTGAATTATGATAACAAGAACCATCAAGAGATTAGCAACTTGACAAAACCTGATAAAGTAAACTAAGCAAGGAAACTAATGAAAACCAAAGCAAAAGTCAGCAGTTTAGATAAGACAACCTCAAATGCCACTAGTAATGAAAAGAAGGAAAAACACACTGTCCCAGGCTCCTAACAAAGCTGCAAAAACACACACTGATCATCATGAAAAGTACAGAAACGTAAAGCAGCATAATTCAAACTGTACAATATTATACATGTCAAAAGAAATCAAAATTGCAGAAATCAAACTGTACATTAATATACATGGCAAATTAGAAAAAAAGGAATGCAGGAAAATAAATTTAAAAGCTACTGTAAAATGGTTGTAGCAGACAGGGGCCCTCCATCCACTTCAACCAATTAAAAAGATCAGCTACGCAGGTAAGAACAGAACTGTCTTCTTGGTATTAAATCAGCACATAACAAAATACAGTGGGGAGCGTAAACGCTATGTAAAAGATTCTTGAAACAAAGTTTAACAACAGCAAAAGACTAACTTCCAAGCTAAGTAATCAGCGTGTGCAAACGCTTTATTTATAACAGGAACACAAACTGTTCTGTGCGTAAACTAAGCTAACTAAGCTAACAGCAAAAGACACGTTCAGCAGCATCGTGGACGGATTTAGGAAACGGTCATCATGGTTGATAAATCCGCTGTTGGATTCTTGTCCCCTGCAGTCTTCGTGGCTAAAGAAGAGGCCAGCTATGAGTTCCGTGCTCCTCCTGAACACGCAGAGCCGTGCCACCGTTTGCAACCTTGCCTTTTGACCAGAGTTGCCTCCACGTTGACCAGGGGTATAGACGGCCAGTTTGGCTGAGCTGACAGCACATGCACCATGTACACAGTCATACAAACTTGCCCATGTGGCTCTTTCCTCTGGAGGACACCTGGAGCATAGCAAACAAGAAAATGGCTGCGGAATCTGGGATCGGCTGCGGAAACCCTGTATAAGCTGCGGAATTGCAGCACTTGAACCAAAAATCTAAACCAACAGTCAATCATTAGCACAATTAGCAAATCATGTTAAAAAGTCCTATAATGCAATGAATTGAACAAGTTGATGAAGGAAATGATGACAAAAGAAGGAAATGAGTAGGAAAAGGCTATTGGGAGGATGGGTAAATGAGTGCAGGTTTGAGGCTCAACACATGGTTACTCCTTGGATGAGGAATTAAATTTTACATCCAATGAGTACTCCCATTCGAAATTTGAGTAAAATCCTAGGGAGATAAGTTGAAAAAAGTAGTTTTATTATTTTATTATTATTATTTTCTTTTTTATTATTCCAAAAATGGTGAATCACCCCCCATGGTTGACATCATCATCTTGAATCCTATTGGTTCTTATAAATTTTATTTTTGTTTTTCATTTTTCTTAGGAGGCTCACTTTAGACCTCAAAATTCCCCTAATGCGACCAAGATGCTTACATTCTGCCTTCACCTAGTAAGAGTCCAAGCATATAGCCACAAACCTTTCCACGTCCTTTTTAAGATTCATCCAATAATAAAACTTCTTCATTGTTGTCAATGTCTTCTGGTATCCTAGGCGACTTGAATATGGTTTTGCATGAAACTCTCTCAAGATGGTCTTTTTGAGCTCACTATTGTCTTGCATAGATATCTTGTCCCCAAATCTGATAAAGCCTGATACTGTGAGATGATAGTCCACATCCTGATCACCTATACCCTGTTGTAATCTATCCATAATCTCCATGTACCTTTCATCCTTCTGACCTTCCTATAAGGTATGATCCTATAAGTATTTCATATAAGATCTCATAGTTCCTATGTGATTCCCCTGTACTTTCTTGCTAAGAGCATCTACAACCCTATTCACATTACCCTTGACGTACTCGATCTAAAAATCGAACTCGCTGATCATGTCCAACTAGATATCTTGACTGGAATTCAGATTTGGTTGGTCAAATAGATACCTTAATCCAGTGTGATCACTCTTCAGAGAAAAACCTCGTTCGAAGAATATAGTGTCTCCACATATGCAAAGCATGAATGATCGTTGCCAACTCAAGATCATGTGTCGAATAATTCTTCTCGTGCTCATTCAATTTCTATGACTCATAACAAACTACCTGTCCTTCTTTCATTAAAACTCCACCAAATCCTCTCTTGAAGGAATATTTACACACCGCAAGGGCCTTTTCTGAATCTATAATCTTTAACACATGACCATTTATCAACATCTTCTTTAACTGCTCAAAACTTGTTGTACAATTTGAGAGACGTTCTTGATGAACCTCCTATAGTAATTTTCTAACCCCATAAATGATCTTACCTCATCCACGTTTCTAGGAGCTTCCCACTCAATGATAGCCCTTATTTTCTCTGGACCCACTATTATGCCTTCCTTGCAGAACACATGCCCCAAGTAATGTAGCTCTAGTTGAAAGAAACTGCATTTTCTAAGCTTGGCATACAACTAATGCTCTCTTAGCAATCTCAACACTGTTGCTAAATTCTCAACACGCTCTTCTTCATTTTTAAAATATATCAAGATGTCGTCAATGAATACAATAACAAACTTGTCCAAATAAGGACATAACACACTATTCATCAAGCACATAAATGTAGCACATAAAGGTAGTTGGAGCATTAGTCAAACAAAATGGAAGTACAACAAACTCGTAATGTCAGCACCTAGACCGGACAGTTTTCTTGTATATGTCCTCTTCATTAATGCATACCTGATGATATCTTGATCTTAGATTAATATTCAAGAACATTGCTATTCCCTTCAATTGATCCAATAAGTCGTCAATCCTCGAAAAAAAATACCTATTCTTGATTACCTCCTTCAACTACCTACAATCAATGCATAGCCTAAGAGTACCATCCTTCTTCTTCACAAACTATAGCGGCACACCCCACAATGATACACTTGGCATAATGTATCCCTTGTCAAGCATTTCCTTCAACTGCAACTTTAATTCTACTAAATTTGGAGTTGTTATCTTGTAAGGTCCCTTCGATGCTGGCGTTTCCCCTAATACCAACTCAATGGAAAAGTCTAGTTCCCTATGATGTGACAACTCTGAAATATCTGCTGGAAACACATCCTAAATTTTTTACAAGATTGGCTACCTTCTCAATACCTCTGCTTCCTTAACATCCTTACCTTTATCACTAGAAATATACACTGCAAATAACACACAAAATTTTCTGGCACTATGCTTTACTTGCATAGCTGTGACCACCCGAACTCATGTTTCTTTCTTCTTGCCCTCTAAGAATATTTGTTCCCCATTATCATCCAAGCACTCAATGGCCTTGTCATATCAGTCCACTTTGGTCCTATTAAGATACAACCAATCCATGCGTAAAAGAATACTATACGATGCCAATGGAAATACATTCAAATATAATGATGTAGGCATACCACTCAAATCAAATGCACAAGCTCTTACCTAGTGATACACTCTCTTCTTTGTACCCATAGGCAACTATGAGGCAACTTCACTAACTAGGATTCTACATGCACTTATTTATTAAAACCACACTTATCCACCAAGTTAGGACTAACATAACTACAAGTAGATATAGGGTCAATCAAAATGGAAACAAATTGGTCACAAAGCTTACCATCCATCTCAATAACAGTTTTCTTGTGCTCTCCCTTCTTGTTATCCATCACTGCATAAATTTGTGGAATGATTTGCCCAACATCCGCAACTGTCTACGCTTCCTATGCACTATAAATATGAATTCTACCACCTTGATTTTGTAGACAATCCCTCCTAATATGTTCCTTACCACATGTCCAACACTCCAACTGTCATGTACCATCAACTCTATTCTGCTACTATGAACCATGTCCCTATCTAGCTACGTTGAACTTCTTGTAGGCTGAAACATTCTCTTTCTCTTTTGCATTTTGAGCCCTTGGTCTTTTCGGTTGCCATTTACCATTACCTGTATCATTCCATTTTAATCCTTATTGAGATGGTGTCTAACACTTTGAGTTTTCATAGGAATGCTTTAATTTCCCAATAACTTCCTCAAGTGATCGAGGCTCATCATACTCAATCTGATATCTAAAAGTTAATGGTAATCCATTGACAAATATTTGAACTTTAACCTTCTCATCCTTAAGATATGTTACATACCTCAATATCTCCAGGAACATAGTCATATACTCCTAATCTGTCATCCATCCCATATTTAACTCATAGAACTCTTGATCGTTACTATCATGGTACATTTCTAACAAGTACTTCTTCCTGAAACATCTTTTGAATTCATGACAACTAAACTCTTATGTCCCGACGTCTCTGATCCATTTCACATCTTCCAACCAAATATGTTATTTCCCATTGAGGCTAAAGATAACAATTATGGACTTCATATTCTCTTTGTATCCATGCAACTCAAAGAATGTCTTCATCCCTAGTAACCAATCGTCTGCATCCTCTGACTTATTGAAATCTCCATCAAAGTTAGGTGGCTTAGCCTTCCTAAACTCATCTCTAAAGTATCCCTTGTCACTCCACCTATATGGGTGGTAAAGATGACGATCATAGTTCATGTCATAACCAGAAATAGAATAGTATATGTCTCCATTACCTCTCCTATCCAGAGTATCCAAGAGCCTACCATCTCTAACCATGCCATCCTTATCTGACCTGTTCCCACCATGATATCTACTGCCATTTTCCCCATTAGTCATATTGTCCTATCCATGGTTGATATGAAGTGGTCCCTGTATCAAACTATAAAGGATTAATGCATTAACTTTTGCTTGTTTCTCCTATTCTTTCATGATTCTGTCATTATCTGCTTTACAACTTCTTATTTATGCCTTCAAACTCCTCAATGTATTTGTTATGTTAGAAGAGAGCCCAACACTAGGCTGCTTATTTGATCCATAGGGAAAGTCTTGTGAATTTTAGTCTACCATAGTTCTAGTCATCTCTAATCTCTTTCTTGTAAGCATACCATGTCAACTAAACCAAAATATAAACATGCTCAACATACCTCATTATAATTCGGGGAAGATATCTCATCTGCAATATCAACAAGATTAGCACGATACACGTATAATCATAATCACGTTAGCCTATAACATCAATTTAACCACTATCCAGTTACTAATAAGTAATCATACCAACCACATACCATGACCCTAGGCATGAAAACTACACCCATATCAATTTATGCATCGAACTATGTAAGAAATGACATGAATAACCAATGCATAACTGACATATACTCATGACGACCACATCCAACAACAACACCATCAATGTTTCACATGGAGACACCAATGTAACCATGACCAACAACATGCATACACAAAAAGCACATAGACTGCAAGCACAGAGAACAGATATATGCAACTGACATGAATGCATGACCAACACACCACCTATACAGTCCAAGGGGTGAACCATGCTCTAGTACCACTCTGTAACACCCTCATCCCACATTTACCCAAGTTAATCGATCTTCTAGGGTGAAAATGTGATGAGAGTCTACTATGATTTGATTAAAATCCCCATGTGTATTTAAGGAAGTGGAACCAACAAAACCCAACCAATCGAACCTTCTATAGAGGTTACAAAACCTTCAAGGGCCAACCAACCCTTCCAGGTGACTAACCCCTGAGGTAACTTGACATTTTACTGACCTAGAGCCTCAATTGCTCCCACGACAAGGGAATTCATGTGATTGGGTCCCTCCAATCACTCCCATAGCAAGGGCATGCCAATGGATGGAGAGTTTTTCAGCTAGTTTCGAGCCTGCGACCCTGGATTCTATGCCACTTTTTCAGGGCCAGGTCTCATGCCACCGCCTGAAACTTCATGAGAGTTCCAGAAATGAAAACTAACATTGAAACAATGATACTAATGCAAACACTTGAACAAATACTTGATTGGACCCCTACTATACATGACATGCATTTCGTCAAACATGTTGCAAATATGCATTAAAGAGGTTATAACAATAGATTTGAGCATATGGGTCTCTCACTTAGTTGAGAATAACTAAGAAGAATTGATGCCTTATCACATTAGTTGCATTATCATCTATTGGGTATATATTCAATATTCATTCATTTACAAATCAGAACATGGTGAGATCCATACATCATCACTCTCGTAAAACATACTCATAACCAACATATAAACAACATAAATAAAAAGGATGCAACAACCATAAATGCCAAATATGAACCTATACATTTTCTCATAAAGCACCAAGAAAAGTAACGCTGATTAATGAATGCAAAATCCAACCTTATATGGGACTTCCATGAGCCACCTAACCACAAATTGGTTGAACGAAATATTTCTTTCAGCTAATCAAACCCATGCCATATTCCAAGAATGAAAGTGGGACTCATAAGCAAACTCTTCCAAGGCTTATTGAGGCTACACCACCTCAGCCTAATCAATATAGCCAAACTTTACTGCAATTCCCACCGGATCACTAGGCCATAAACAAGCATGGAGGCTACACCATGAGGAATTTTGCTATCTCCTATTCTTTAGGAATTAATACAATCCCCACCAGATTACTAGGCCCTAATCAAGACTCCAACCTCCTGGATTTGTCATATATCCTACCATTCACCAACCAAGAATTCCTAGGCCTAATTAAGGGCACCCACCTCTAGGCTTTACTATATATCCCTCGATTCACAGGTCGAGGATTCCTAGGTCCACCGAGGTAACATAAAATTCATCTTTACCACAACCTACAGTCCAGTTCAAGGGTTATTAGGTCAAATCTTTTTCAAAATTCACAGTTCGATTCAAGGATCACTAAGCCACTTGTTCTTTCTTTCAGAGACCACCTCACTAAGCTTCGAATCCATCTAGAAATCCATTTCAACCAAAACATGAGAACACCTTCACAACATGGTTATCCAAAAATGGTAAGGCAAGGCTGAAGAACACTTTCACCCTTGGAAAATCCCATGCCAATGACAAAAAGAGAACCAAGAACATATGCATAACCACGCATGCCAAAACTAGCAAGGAAATCATACCTGTAACTTGATACCTGTAAATAATCCCAATGTAGCGCTAGATCCTGCTCTTCACTACTTGATCTTTGATTCCTCTTTCCTTGTTTTATTTTCTTGATCTGATGCTAGATTTATCCAAGAAAAATAAGTGTCCAATAGTGTGTGCGAGAGAATAGAGATAGAGCTCCAAAATTAGATGGACAAAAGGTTAAAAGTCACAAAAGGTTACACACTGATCCTCAGAAGATTTTTTATTTATGAGGCCTCTATTTCCTTCAATTTTCCATTATTTTCCCCCAGTTTACTCCTCACATGCCACATGTGACCTTTCTCCTTCATTTTCTCCTAATTTCTATTATTTTCATAAATAAAATTCTAATTAATGCCTTGTGCCTTTTCAAAACCTTTGCCACTTCCTTTTCCAATTTCCTTAGCCATAATAAACCAAATGAACATCTACACTATGATGTTTTTACCCAACATTTAGCATGGAATAAGTGTCCCATAACCATGGTTATTTTTTTTCCTTTATTAGCTTTTATTTACATGGAATTTTCACCAGGGATGTTACAGAAACAATTGCTTGTAAATATAGAAGCATAATTAATTCGAAAAATATTTAATTCTAGTCATTCGATGAATTTAGGATGGTGATTTATCTGCATGCAGCAAAGAATCAACTTCTTTTTCAAATCATTTTTTCCCAAACATGATTCGTGCTCCCTAGCCATTAGAATGAAATAGACAAGTAAAATTCACTTTCAAATTATAGGATATAGTAAAAAAGAAACTACTAGTATTATAGAGTTGAGACTTTTGTGATCCATAACATGTTTGTGAGAATAATTTTGGCAAAATCACATAGAAAATCATTTGTCGATGCGTTTCGAGCCAACCAGTGTGGTTCATCATCAGGACAAGTTGAAGAACAAATCTGAGCGACAAGTTAAATAAGGAATGCAAGTCCTTCCAACAGCTATATTTGACCAGGGAACAGTTAAAACTGACTTCTAATGGCTACCTTTGATTTTGTCGAATCTATTCTCACAACCTACTAGTATTGTTGTTGGTTCCTATAACTTTGGTGCCATAGAGGCCTATGCCTATGTTGATGGTAGTTATTCAACCATTGAAACAATTGGGTCAGCTACTCTAGCCACATATTCTCCTAATTTGGGTGCTAATCAAACCAGAAATTGACCTTTGTTTATTTCCTTGATTCACCTATTTCAACAACTTTTATCTCAGTGGAGAAGGCGTTAGACACAATCAACTAGTAGCCAAGAGTACTAGGCCAGGAAAAACATTGAGTGGTTAAGAAAGGCTTAGAGAGACCTCTAGGGACGTAGGGTTATACTGCACAACTAGTAGCGTAGAAGAGATTCTTAAGAATAACCAAAAGAGGAGGGGAAAGTACACTGCCTTACCAGCTTCTATATCTCATCATTGAGCTAGTAAATTCCCCTCTTTGAAGGCTATATGGGGTGGTAAATTCAACTATGATAACTTGACCCCTACCAAAATAAAATAGAGGGAAGATAGAAGAGGGAAATTCAAGAGAATGGAGTTGTGGAAAAATATGGGTGCATAAATATAAGATATAAATCTAGTGACCAGGTTAATTTCATAGTGATAAGTGGCGATAATAAATATGCCTCTCCAAGGAAGCCATCCACCAAATACATCCTTTTTCTATGGTCCTGTTATTGAATATGCTATGTTGAGGTTCCACTCACCAAGAAAGACCTTTTCTTGGTATTGAGAGGAGATAAATCACCCTAGTTATTAGCAAAAGTGACTAGTTTGTTGGATGGACTTCGGTAAGATTTCGTAAAGCTAAAGGGCCATATGAGCTTTCCTCTTATTTTTTCTATAGTGTGGAACTCAAAGGCAGGGTTCGCTATGCTAAAAAGAGACCCCCCTCAAAGTCCTACCCAACCAATATTAGTGCTTATAAAGAACATATCTATAGCCTCACTTTCATCCATGGTTGTGCCATTTAAGTGGGAAAAGAATGGAATTATTGAATTCTAGTCATCCATTAAAGTAAGATACTTGTGCTACCATTTCGGGCTACCATTAAGGATCCATCGGTCATGCTTTCAGGAAGCGGATAGCTTCCGCTAATGCTTCCATTCTTAGTGGCTAAAGAAAAAATGACCATTAGATCCCCTCTGTGCCTTTGGTCTACTTATGGGGTTTGGAAAGCAAGTTATTTGGAACTTCTTGTGTGGAAGGTTGTAAGCTCGTACATTTATTGGCTCACCCTAGATATGGTCATCAGTATATTTTCTCTTCCATAGGGTAAAATATTCACTTACTTACCAACTACCCTCTTTAGATATGATTGAGTTACCTGTTATCTTAGCAGACCACTAGATTCATTAGGCATGGTTTAGCTACCTATGTTCCCTTCATTATGAATTGTTGGTGTGGAATTTCTTATGAATTCATATAGAATTGGTCTATGGAAAGGTACCGAACACTGTATGAGATCCCCGCCTTCTAGGGTTGATGGCCTTTCTATGGGGTTCAGATAGAAATTTAGATATGTTATCACACTAACCTGCATCTCCTGCTGAAGGGAATCACAACTTACATTGCTCATAATCGTTGGAACCATTGCATAATGCTAAACAATGCTCTTTATGGGAACATGATGTAAAACACCTTTAATTTTCTCTGAGCCTACAACCATAATCACGAAGTAGCCATTATCAAATCTTTGATCAAATGCTCCTATCACAGGTTGCCCAACATATGCACCTAGATGCACTGGCATGTAAACCAAACAAAAATAAATATTAGAAATAATTCATGGATACAATTCCTATGTACAGTTCTTGGATAAAATAGATCACCTATAACAAGAATATAGAAGAAAATATATTGAATTAACAACAATGGTGGAGAGCTTTTATGGTCTTCCTAAAATTTCATAATCTAAGCTCCAAAATGTAGCACCCTCCTCCCACATTACCCCAACTTAACTAGTCCACTGGGATAATAATATGACAAGAGGCTATTATGATATGATTCAACTTCCCATGTCAATTTAAGGAAGTGGAACCACCAAAACACAACTAATCAAACCTTCTACTTAGGTTACAAAACCTTTAGTGGCCAATCAACACTTCCAGATGAACAACCCCTTACTTAAGTTGACATTTTACTGACCTAGAGCCTTAGTCGCTCCCATGACATACACATGCATGTGACTGATACCCTCCACTATCTTCCATAGCAAGGGCATGCAAGCGACTGGGGACACTTTCATCTAGTTTTGAGCCTGCAACCCAAGATTCTATGCCACTTTTTTAGGGCTATATCTCAGGTCACTACGGAGAACTTCATCAGACTTCCAGAAATAAAAAGTAACATTGAAACAATGATAATAATGCAATTATTTGAACAATCACTTGATTGGACCTCTATTATCCATGACAATAATTTCTTCAAACATGTCACAAATACTCATTATATAGGTTATAACAATATATCTGAGCATAGGGGTCTCATACTTATCTGAGAATCACTATGAAGCATTGATTCCTTGTCAAGTTAGTTGCATTATCATCTCTTAGCTCATATATTCATTGTTAGTTCGTTTAGAAATAAAAACATGATGAGATCCTTACATCATCATTGTCATAAAAAATACTCATAAACAACATATAAACAATAGAAATAACAAGGATGAAACAACCATAAATTCCACTTATGAACGAATAAATTTTCTCATAAAGTACCAAGGAAAGGAATTCTTATTAATGAATGCAAAATCTAGCTAGGTATGGGACTTCAACGGACCACCCAACCACAGATTGGCTTAACCAAATATTTCTTTCATCCAATCACCCCTGTGCCATATTCCAAGGATGAATGTGGGACACATAACCAAAATCAACCAGGCTTCTCGAGGCTACACCACCTCACCGTCATCAATGGAACCAATATTGATTACAATACCCACTCAATCACTAGGCCCAAATCGAGACTCAACCCTTCAAGATCTACCGTATATCCTTCCATTCATTGACCAAGGATTCCCAGGCATGATTGAGGGTGCCCACATCTAGGTTTTACCGTATATCATGCCATTCATCAATTGAGGATTCATAGGCCCACCGAAGTAACAAAAAATCCAGATTTACTGTAACCCAGAGTCTGGTTTAGGGATTACTAGGCCAAGGACTTACCGCAATCCAGAATCTGATTCATAGATAACTAGGCCATGTGTTATTTCTTTAGTAGACCACCTCACTCAGTTTCAAATCCATCCGAACATTCAGCTCAAACAGAAAATAAGTACCCCATCACACCATAGATATCCATAAATCCAAAGGAAAGGTTGATCAACACTATCACACCTGGAGAAACCCATGCTAATAACAACAAGAGAACTAAGAAATCACATCCATAACAATCCATGCCAAAACTAGCAAGGAAATCATACATGAAACTAAATACCTGCAAATAATCACGTTGTAGTTGCTTGATCCTGCTCTTCCTTTATTGATCTTTACTTCCTCTTTCCTTCTTTGCTTTTCTTGATCCAATGCTAGAGTGCTCCAAGAAAACTCTAAGTGTCGAAGAGTATGAGAGAGAAAATAGAGAGAGCTCCAAAATTGAGCTAACAAAAGGTTAAAACTGAAAAAGGGTTACAAACTTATCCTTAGACGCCTTTTTATTAATAAGGCCTCTATTTCCTTCAATTTTCCATTATTTTCCGTCATTTTCCTTCTCACATGCAACTTGTGACCTTTAAACTTCCTTTTCTCCTAATTTCCATTATTTTCATAAATAAAATTCCAATTAATGCCTCATTCCTTTCCAAATCCTTCACAATTTCCTTTGCCAATTTCAATAGCCATAATAAGCAAAATGAACACCCACACTAGTATACTTTTTCCCAATATTTAGCTTGGAATAAGTGTCCCATAACTGTGGTTATTATTTTTCATTTATTAACTTTTATTTACATGGAATTTTCACCAGGGATGTTACAAAATCCTCCCCCTTTTGGGGAGACTTCCCTCGGTGTTCAACGACACCTACAATAAAAAAATTTGATGTGAGCAAAACATACTACCCATGTAGCTTTATAACTTAGCTTGATGTAGTATTTACAATGATCAACCTGCTGAGAAGCAAACCAACATGACACATAACAACATAATAACCATAACATCGTGACACCCATACCACTTATTGGAGTTTTACAACACAACTCATGGAGGTATTTACATCCATATACATATGTACATATACAAAAAAATTACACCAAAACATATACCAAAATCATTCCTCAACCAACGAATAGAGAAGGATACTTAGCCCACATTTGATCCACCATCTCCCATATAGCTTCATCGAGCCCAAATTCGTTCCACTGCACCTTAAATTGTTCGATTTCTCTCTTCTAGAGCATGATCAGCATATTTCTCTACAATATACACTGAGGTTCTAGCTCGAATTCTCCATTTGGATCCACCTAGAATGCAGACCAGTCAATCACATGATCAACATCTTTAACATATTTCTTAAGTAGTGACACATGGAAAACATCATGGAATTTCACTTTCAGAGGCAGTGCAACTTGATAGGCTACTAGTCAAATCCTTTCAAGAATCTTGAAAGGTCCACAAAACCGTGGTACCAGCTTGGCACGTGATGAAATCTACGAGCTCTTATTCAGCATGATGAGAAAATACACTGATTCCCCAACCTGAAACTCCTTAATCAACTTGTTCTGATCTACATAAATTTTCTACCTATCCTATGGTACTTTTATATTTTTATTTATTACGGGCATTTCCTGTTCCATTTCTACCAACATGTCTTGTCCAATCAATACCCTATTAAATGGATCACTCCAATTGATAGGAGTATTACAACTCCACCCATAGAGTGCCTCAAACAAACTCATCCTCAATGACTCCCGATACCCATTGTTATAAGCGAACTCTATCAACAAACGGTGCTCCTACCATCTCCTCTGCTGATACATCACATAAATCCTCAACATGACCTCCAATATCCTGTTGACCCTTCGTATTTGTCCATTTTTGTGGATGATGAGTTGTATTTAAGGCCAACTATGTACCCAAATCTGTAAATAACTCTTTACAGAATCTATAAGTGAACTTATCATCATTGTCTGACACAATCTTCTTTAGAAAACCATGAAATTTTACAACATCTCTAATGAATACCTATTCTACATCACTATATGAATCAATAGACTTCATTGGAATGAAGTGTTCTACGTTTTCCAATGTATCCACCACAACCATGATGGAATCATGTTGTCTAGATATCCTTGGAAAATTTGTAATGAAATCCATGGCAATGACCTCCCACTTCCACTCTGGAATCAGAATCAATTGTGGTAATCATTAGGGGAATTTTGAGGTCTAAAATGGGCATCCTAAGGAAATTTTAAAATAATAATGGAAATAATAAAATAAGATTCAATTACATCATCAAATTTTAGAGGGAAAAAAGCAAAAACTATTTTTGACTCGTATTTTCAACTTATCCCCCTATGGGTTTACTCAAATCTCAAGTGGAAACACTCCTTGGATGCATAATTTGATTCCTCATCCAAGGAGTGACCATGTTGCATAATTTCGTTGGAACCTACTACACGCAAAATTAAAATATATGAAAAACATTATTAGAATCACATTTTTTCATGTATTTCTCATTTTTTGTGTAGCAGGGTCCATCAAATGTATGTAACATGGATACTCCTTGGATGAGGAATTAAATTTTACATCTAATGAGTACTCCCACTCGAAATTTGAGTAAAAGCTTATGGAGATAAGTTGAAAATACAAGTTGAAAAACTAGTTTTATGATTTTATTATTTTTATTTTTTTACAACAAAAATGGTGAATCATTCCCCATGGTTGACATCATCATCTTGAATCTTATTGCTTCTTATAAATTTGTTGACAGTCCTGGACCCACCAACATGTCAAGGAGATATTCCTGGTAAGAAATCCCAATTATACCTCAGACCGGTTGGTGTATGAGTCCCAACAGTGGGTCATAAGGTAATGACTTGACAACAATGTCACATAGAGGCAAGTAGGATAACTTTGTCAGTAGCAAGGGTGTGACTGCTGCAGCGAGGCAAGGAAGATGTATGAGAGGTTCTAACACAAAAGGGGGAGAAAAGGGTTAAGGTGAGTTCCAGGTTGAAAGGGATCAGTCCCAACACAGCTAGGAACACACAACACAAAAGGACATACACAGCTTCTGGCGGAGAAGTCCACTCAAATGCGGTAGTCACGAAATACAAGGTAAGATAACATGTACATCACTCACGGATCATTCCAAATGAGTGCAACGGTTGTTATAGCAAGGTTCATGTGAAAGGTCTGTCTCGTGTCCGACAGACCAGTCGACACAGACGGTGACAACATTAACAGCATATACAACACATTTGCAGCAAGATTCATATAATTTCTTATGAATCAGTTCATAAAAAAATACATTAGTTAAAAAACATATATCACTAAGGCAAACGAAGCAGTCCAACTACAATAACAACATATGCATGAAAATGTGTTGGCTCTTATTATATAAATTGTAAGTTCTAATCATACAAAACATCCATGTAAACCTACTAGCCCCATCAATGAAACGTTAAAGCCACATCCGCCTACTCATCCAAAGAGATGTATTAGCGCCATTCAGTGGAGAAGCCAAGGCGCGTTACAATACCGTCCAAGCTTTATTCAAGATAGTCTTAGTAGAATCTTGGCTGACCAAAAACCTATGCAATGAGTTCTGAGGGGCTATTTATACCAAAGGGTGGGGTGACCCTTGACATTCCCCTTTGTGACCATTCAACTACCCTGATGAATCTTCACCTACTCTATGAGTGTTACATCCACTATTGAGACTTGACTTACACTAGACATGACTCAACATTAGAATGCACATGTACCCATGTGAATAATGGCTTGAACAAGCCAAATTAAACATCATTCTAACTTAGAGAACCATAGAGGTCCAACTGCTCGACCTCCTCATGCTGACCAATAGTAACATATTGGTGCTAAGATTGGTAGTCCTTGATGGTGTCTGTGTGTTTCACTGTGACATATGTCTGAAACCTGAACCTTGCCTCCATAGCATCTGGGTACACTACTCGAGCTCCTCTGTACAACTCGTCTAAGAGCAT
Source organism: Pinus tabuliformis (assembly GCA_031772625.1). Taxonomy (NCBI): domain Eukaryota; kingdom Viridiplantae; phylum Streptophyta; class Pinopsida; order Pinales; family Pinaceae; genus Pinus; species Pinus tabuliformis. The sequence goes on from CM062820.1 coordinate 292,715,128, forward strand.
GCACATAATTGTCTTCAATGTGCCCAGACCAACAATGTACTTGTGCATGATGTCTACACTGACAGTAAAGTCTGGGCTTAGGGTGGTGCACATCAACTCATCATAGTACGATTCAAGCTCATATTGGACTTGCTTCTTTATCTTTGCCTCTATGAGAATCCCATGTGATGGGATTCCATGAGTGTGCACTATAACATCCATGCTCTTAAATACTCATGCATGGGAAGCCTCTATGCTAGTGATGAGTTTTAGTAGGTCTTCATAGTTCCATATCTGACTCCGGATACATGCTTGCAACTCGACCACATTGGCCCTCATCATCTTCGGCAAGTGAAGCGGGGCATCCTTGTACTTCATCATCCATTCTTGCATGTTATCAATAGTAGCATGTATGTTCTTCAAGATGCATGCTCTTCTCTCACATCGATGCTGCCATCCGTGGAGATTGACGACTACTTGGTGCACAATACCAAGCTTGGAGTGCAATGCTTGCATAACTGTATCAAGGGACAATACCTCATCTAGTATTTCCTTCTTTAGTTCAGCTCGGGTAGACATTGTCACCAATTCTTGTCCATTCTTGGCCACCTATAGTTCCTTTGCCATTCTCTCATTCTCAACTATGACGAAATGAACACTTGAGCTGGTCACTTCGGCATACACTCTAGTTACATCAGCCAAAGCAGCTGGGTGCTTATGCACACGAGTTACAATCACTTATTCTTCAACTTGGGCAGGGGATGTTTCATCCTCCAAAGTCGGTACTCTCTGAGACTCCAAAACTCTGTGATGAGATTCGTCAAAGGAGATGTTGTGCATCTCTCCTTCTGGGTGACCACCAAGTATCTCAGTGCCTCCTTAGTCATTTGAGACTTGCTCATCATCAGGATGCAATGAAGTAGGTGAAGAGACCTCTTTGTGGTGATCCATGAGGTCGGTGTCCTGTTCCAACTCCTGATGCTCCATATCTGCATCCAACTATTCAAGAACCTGTTCTATCTCATGAGAAAAGTCTTTCCCCTTCAATGCTTCACCTTGTTCACCTGATGTCGGCTGTTCAGATGAATCAACTACTTGTACTAGTGCTGCTTCATTTGTCTACACGTGATGTGCCACATGTTGTATTTGTTGTTGTTACGCTTCCTTCTCCTGTTGGTGCAACTCTTGTTCTTTCTGGAATTGCTCCCTTAGCTCATGCAACACCTTCTCTGCTTCTTCCATTCTCTTCTTATCCATCTTGCTTCACATGATTTGCTTGTCGTGCTGCTCCCTCTTTGCCTAAATAACCATAGCTGCTTCTTCTACAAGTGGATATGCTCGAAACTTGTAGCTTTTCTCCTCCTCCACGCGGTTGACAATCTTCCTCTTCCCTTTGTCGCACACAGTTATGTTTGGCTTTACTACCTCTATTGTTGCTACTGCTGCCACTGTTGGTGCTCTCCGTGATGCTTCTTTGTTAACCCCTCTACGACAAATGTGTCATTTTCATTGGGTCTAGAATAATTATAGTAATACCTCCACGAGTCTTCCTCGTCCCAATGAAATTCCCCATGGATCTAGTTGAATTGAACTCTCATGTAGTGATCCTTCACAATGCAATGTGGGTCATACGGGTTGAAGTTTTGGAGGTCGAACAGGTACTTCTTCATTTGTTGTGGTTCGAAATTTGCTTGCTTGATACTCTAGATCTCATACAACCCAATTCGCAACAACAGAGTGGACCAAGGTGCCTTCTTCTTCTACCACAATCTAGCTCTCAATCTTGCTAAGATATGCTACGCTACCTCCTGCATGACAAGTCGTCCAAGGAAAACTTTGGCATACCAGCTGAAAGTGTTGGACGGTGAGGCATACCAATCTGAAATGACTAACAATGCCTCCATTGCTTCCTTTGACATGCAGGGTGGATCATGTTCGAATATCAACTTGTACACTAGACTGACAAAATTGTCAGAGAACCGTATGATTACTCCACTAAAGCTACATTCAGACAAAAACTTGAAATATGTATTCACAACAGTCTCCATCGATGACCATACCCATTCCAAGCCCAGGAACTCATGTTGGGCATAGACTGCATCTAGGATGTAGGCGGACATATAAATCTCTGCATGCATACCCTTGGGTGACTATCAAGCCTTCGTGACTTGTTCCTTCAGTTGATGAGCCAGTATGTCAGACCAGTTGCATTGTCTTCCTTCTCTAGCTAGTTGTTACACTAAAAAATGTCACCATGACTATTTACAGTTAGTATGGCTCAATCAACAGTCATGCTACCCACTTAGGCAAGTCTTATGCCTCTGCTCTCCATGTCAAACTCCAAAAAGAGAGAAAGTCTTGTATAAATGTATTTATCTCTGCGGACGCAGGTTCTCTCAACCTTACCTGCGGGGATGCTCCCAATGTTCACAAAAGCTGCGTCCAAAGACGCTCTGTATGTAAAGGGACAGGTGCGTCCCCCTGTAAAGGTTAGAATGCGCAAGTTTCATCTTTAAAAAGTTACTTGTGGTCATTTCTAGAGCATTCTAGAAGGTTGTTCGACGTGTATTGGGCGCCTCCAGATGGTTCATGCACTCCTATCAAAGAGGAACTTATCCCATCAATAAGGGAGCTATCCCACCCAAAGAGGGGATTATCCCATTGATGGTGGACCTGATTAACCTCCTCTTGAGCACTATAAATACAGGCATTGGGCCAGAAGGAGGAGAGGTTGAAAGCTATACATTTCTAAGGGTAAATGCTGCAGGAATTAGGACTCCCATTTAGAAGCTTGTGAGGAATTAGGACTCCCATTTAGAAGCAGGAATTCTTGATTTGATTTCCTTTGGTCATTACTTGGAGGTTTGTCTCAGTCTTTTCACAGTTTTGCATCTTTTTGAGTGTTTTTATTTGATCTTTGGAACTCTCACCCAATTTTCTCGACTTGCACTTGATTGGTTCTTAGATTACATTAGAATCATCTTGTGTTTGAGAATTCTCTTGCATAGATCACATTTGCGTAATTAGAATTCTCATTTTCAGAATATGAATGAAAAATGTGCATAGATTACATTTGCATACTTTTCAAGTGAATTGTGTTTAGATTACCATTGCATAGTTTACATTCTGAAAAATCAATTGTAGATTTAGATCAGCTTTCTTTGATTTGAATTTACACAAAAATAAAAATAAAAAAATTTGGTTTGGAATTGATTTGCATTAGTTTTTCTTGATGAAATTAGTGCATTAGAGAATTTGTTATATTTTCTCTTAGTGATCAATTTTTTGCATTGTTGGAAGTGAATGGAAACTCTCTCCTTACTTTAGTTAGGATTCATCGAATTGAAAAGATTACATTATCATATTCGATTGCATTCAGTTGAGTCGGGTCATAACACCATTGGTTTCGTATCCATTTACCCATTTGAGTAATAACAGCCTTAATAACACAACGCTTAATTAAAATTCATCTAGTAATTTTTACATTTCTAGGGCTCTGAAGCACCAACATAGCTTAGGCTAGTGTCTTGGAGTAGGTGAGTACTTAACTCTCCAAGACAGTAAAACCAAACAAGTAGTTGATCTTGTGATAGAATCAAATCCAATTGTTACATTTACACTCTGGGAAAGCTCCTCTTAAAGGAGAAGCACGAGCTCGTGTCCGAACCAGTGAGGGGATCCATCCTCCCTCGTTGGGAACGACGCTAGACAGTACGTATTACAAACGGTAAACCTCGGATTAACCATTGTCGAGGAGCCAGGGGTCACTTATCGGTAAACCTTGGATTACTGTCAAGGAGCCGGTAAGGGGATTGAGCTTGCTACTCTGCCCTTGCGTGCTGTCGGAGTTTAGACTGTTCCCCCAGGTGTACTTGTGGCCGTTGGTAACCTTAGTGAACCTAATCTTTAGGATTCTACCCAAGGTGACGGTGGAGGGAAGATCCCACTGTACCTGGAGCAGACGTTGGTTATACTCACTTGGATTTTCCGGGGGGTTCACTTCACTCGAGACGGTTAAAGTGGAGGAACTTGGTCCAGTCTATTCATTAAGCAGGTTGCCGGGGTAACTGTTCCACCCACCACTTCTGTACTGAATTCGGCGATGTTGGGCTTCATCACCAACTAGTGTTTTCGGTCCGGAAGGCTACTGTTTGTGTATGGTTTGACTCCTAGATTTGATAGCGCGTGTTAGTTTGTTTGTTTTTACTTTTAGAGACCATAGGTGTGAATTGTGAATTTTAATTGTTAGGTGTGAATTGTGAATTGTTAATTTTAGTTATAAATTGTTAATAAAATTCACTGAAGTTGAATATAATGGCAAATGTTCCGGAATTTATCAACCTAGGAACCCCTCCTAACGAGAATCCTAGTACTTTTCCTTACTTTGGAAATGTTGGTCCTCCTTATATGGCTACTTTGTCATTACCTGGATTTACAATAGGTTTACCGATATGGTTATTTTCAACTTCGTTGGCCCAAAATATTCCAATTGTTCCATCTCAACCGGATGCTTCACCTCAACAGAGTTCACCATCTCAACATCACCAACCTTCTGTTGACCCTTTACCTTCTTCGCCTAATTTTTCTTCCTCCATTTCTTCCTCTTCGCCTGGTAAAAGCCTTGATGTTAGTCACCAGGAGGCTAAGAAGAAGAAGAAAGGGAAGAAGAAGAAGAAGAAGAAGAAGCAAGATAAGAAAGAAGTCAACCAACCAACCATGGCTGTAAGTGTTAGTTGTGTTGAGGAAAATTCCGACATGCATCGTAAACCCAAATACCCTTGCAGGCTTTGTAAGGGTGACCACTTCCTTGTCAATTGTCCTAGTATTCCAAAGGTCTTGGAAGTATGGTCAGAAAAATCTCATCAACTTTCTGTTGATCCATCAACCAGTGATAGTCAGGTTCCTGGGAAAAAGGGTAAAGTTAGGTTTCCTTGTAAGTTATGCAAAGGGAGTCATCAAACTCACATTTGCCCTCACATGGATGAAGCCTCAAAATTGTTGGAAAAACTTACTGTTCCATAGCAAGAATTTCCAACTGGTTACCGTAAACTTTCTCCCAACCTACCGTCAACTGACGGAGTGATTGATCTAATTTCAAGTACAGTTGATCACACTCTTCCATTGGAGAGTGAAACTCATGTCACTCAGGTTGATGATCCATTAGTTGATCAAGTGGTCGATTCAATTTCACATTTCGTCGATCCCACTTTCCATTTAGAGAGTGAACTTCATACCGCTCAGGTTCTTCTAGTTACATCAGATTCTTCTATGCCGGGGGGCATTTCACCTGTTTCTATAGAACCCCCTCCAAGCACTGAGGTCTTTTCCTTTGATTGGAATAGACTGACAGAACCTCGTCTTCCTTCCTCCATCCCTTTTGCAAATAATTATTAAGGCTGGTGGTAGGGACATACATCGTACTCAGGTAGATGAAGGTGCTTCTATTAGTATTTTATCCTCAACTGTTTGGAAAGCTTTGGGTTCCCCTCAGCTTGCGCCTATTACGCAGAATCTGAAAGCTTTTAACAGAACCATTAGTGAACCTTTAGGGATCCTTCCTCAGTTTTCTATTACCTTGGAAGGTAAAACTGTCTGTATTGATCTTATGGTAGTTCGAGGTCCCTTGGATTTCAATTTACTCCTTGGGCGAGACTACGTTTATGCAATGAAAGCTGTCATATCGACACTCTTTCGCGTGATGTCTTTCCCTCACAATGGCAGTATTGTGACTGTAGACCAGCTTTCGTTCCCTAGTCTTGTTTCAACTACCAGTAATATGACACCCCTAAATGTTCCTGATTCTAAAGTGGTATCTACCCCGCCACGGGTTAATTATGTGGCAACTAATCCCATGTTTTCAGTTACCGATGTAAGTGAGCCTCTCACTGTTTGCTCATCTTCCTATGATTTAGATCCGGTAATTGACATGGAAAACTCTATGGGATTACTTGAACACGATGTTCTTCTCCCTTTTGAGTCCCTTGACATGTGTTCCTTCCAAACAAGTATTCTTCCTTCTGATGAAGACCTCTTGGAAGCCATGATCAAGGTGTGTCCATTGACATGTCTTTCTTCCAGTTGGAAGCCATGATCAATGTTACGAGGATAGTTTTTTCCTGTATCAACCTCGTTAAAAAATGAAATAGGCTAGCATGAGGATAGTTCTTTTACTGAGTCAACCTCATTAAAAAATGAATCAGGTAGATTTTAGGATAAGTAGGTAGATTGTAGAAAGTAGGGTTTTGAGGATAGTTCCTGTTACTGCGTCAACCTCTTTAAAAAATGAATCAGGTTTGAGGATAGTTCCTGTTACTGAGTCAACCTCGTTAAAAAATGAATCAGGTTTGAGGATAGTTCCTGTTACTGAGTCAACCTCGTTAAAAAATGAATCAGGTATGAGGATAGTTCTTTTCTTGTGTCAACCTCCTTAAAAATGAAACAACTCCCTTTTCAAGTTAAATATTGAAATTAAACCTTCATTCCTTTCATCCATCTAGTTGAATGCAATGAAGCCTGGGGGGCATGTACCTTGCTTTGCATCGTTGTGCTGGGGGCATGCGAACTTCTGGAGCATAGTTCCTTGTCTTGTGTCAAGCTCGTTAAAAAATGAAACAAGGAGTCTGGAGCATAGTTCCTTGTCTTGTGTCAAGCTCGTTAAAAATGAAACAAGGGTAGGTTAAGTAGGTAGATTGTAGAGAGTAGTCATGAGCATAGTTCCTTGTCTTGTGTCAAGCTCATTAAAAAATGAATCAAGGATTTTAGAGCATAGTTCCTTGTCTTGTGTCAAGCTCGTTAAAAAATGAATCAAGGTTTTTTAGAGTAGAGTTTTTGTTAGGTAGATTGTAGAGAGTAGTCATGAGCATAGTTCCTTGTCTTGTGTCAAGCTCATTAAAAAATGAATCAAGGATTTTATGAGCATAGTTCCTTGTCTTGTGTCAAGCTCATTAAAAAATGAATCAAGGTTTTTAGCGTAGAGTTTTTGTTAGGTAGATTGTAGAGTAGTTATGAGCATAGTTCCTTATCTTGTGTCAAGCTCGTTTAAAAAATGAAACAAGGGTTTTGAGGATAGTTCTTTTCCTGTGTCAACCTCACTAAAAAATGAAACAACTCCCATAAGTCTTTCCAAAATCTTGAAAGTCAAGCTTCATTCCATCCACCTCATTGAATGCAACGAAGCTTGGGGGGCATATACCTCGTTTTGCATCATTGTGCTGGGGGCATGCGAACTTATAACAAGCATAGTTTTTCATTTCAAGCTTGCGTAAACATGAAACTGAATCCGAGCATAGTTCTTTTCCTGTGTCAAGCTCGTTAAAAAATGAAACAAATCCTGCTCTAATTGAGTCGAGAGTTTGACTAGATCTCATAAATGTTAGGTTGTATTTTTAGGTTAGTTATTTCAATTTTTTGGCATAATTTTCTTACAGTTTCAGGTTGAGTCTTTCAAATGATCTCATAACTCAACCTTCATTTCATCCAACTGGTTGAATGAAATGAAGCTGGGGGGCATGCGCTCTAGCAGTTACGCTTAGGGGGCATCAAGCACAGTGTTTTCTCTGTTTCAAGCTTGTCAAAAATGAAACTACTCTGAAGCATAGTTTTTCTCTGTTTCAAGCTTTCGTAAAAATGAAACCTATTTCGAGTCAATTTTAGTTATTTTCAAGACTCGTTAAACTCATGAAAATACCGAGATTATTTTGCTATTTTTCATTCTCGTAAAACAAATGAAAATGCCGAGTTCTTTCCGTCTTTTCCTGCTCGTAAATTAAATTGAAAGTCAGCCATATGAGTACATTTTTATCATTTTTCCGAACTCGTTAAAACTTACGAAAAGGTGAAACCTCGGAGTCATCTTTTAAGCCCTTTTCAGACTCCTAAAACATGAAAAGATTGCCGAGCGTTTCTTTTACACTCGTTAAAACGGAATTAAAAGACGGTCCCCTTATAGCTCTTTTCTGACCGTAAAATCAGGAAAAGATTGTCGGGTTTTTGTCGTTTCAAACTCGATACTGGAAATAAAACGACGTGTCCTTGATCACTTTTTACTTTTCAGGTCAGTGGCACTAATTATGAAAGTACTCCTTGGTCGCAAGATCAAGCGGTTCTCCCAGGTATTATTTTATACTTTTTCGGGCTTGAGGGACACAAATTTACAAAAAAGTTCAACTTGGAGTCTTCTTAAGTTTTTCAGACTCTCTAAAATTGAAAAACGCCGAGTTTCTCCTATACTGGGCTCGTTAAAATTTCACAGTAAAGGGCCTGTTCAATTACAAACAGGAACGAACCACTGCTTCCTAGGGTTCGAATCAAAACTAGATTGGACTCATCCGAAGGATGAGCTTATAATCAAGCATATGTTATCCTCCTCAAGCTTGTTAAAAATAAAGCGGTACTTGCCAGAAATGGTGGGGGAAAAGAGAGAAGAATGAACCTGTTTGTTACATTTTGTCTCAAAAGAAACTTTATTACCACTCTTGAACACGACACTTTTCATTCACCTGGGTTGGGAAATCTTTTACCTCACAGTTGATCAAACCACTTTGAAAGTCTTTAACCGGGTTCCGGGGATTAACTTTGAGTTATTCGTCACCAAGCCATCTGTCGTGTCGTTATGTGTTCAAGAGGTCTGCAAGCAAAACTTTCATCTGCAAAATACTTATCATCCATTTGACCATCCCTGAGTCAGTCCTTACAGCAACATTTCTTCAACTTGAACAATGATTTCGTGTTGTGGGCTTGCCTGCAACGGGTCGCTTTCTATCGACATCAGCACATTATCTAGAGAGATGACTTAGAAATCGTCAGTACCTTGAAGTCTGCATGCATCAATGGCAGGTTTCTCGCCTTTGACGTCAGTTTACGTCAATGACTTTCGATCGAAGGATTCCGTGAAATGTTCGACATCAACTCATTCATTCACATCTCATGGATTGTACTGGGTACTTTGAGAACCATTGACATTACTAGTGGTCTCTCCCACACTTGTTAACAGTTTACATCATCGACTGGTAATCAAGTGGTTTCTACCATGTTCGACATCAACTCATTTATTCACATGGCTAGAATCGTACCAATTCGGGAAGTAGAAATGAAGACCCTGGATCTAGTTTCCACCATCCAGGCTGCGAGGAGTTTTGTATTCATTATCTAAGTAGACTAATCATAAACAGATGGCTGCATCCATACTGTGTCTACAAAAGTCTATGATTGTGATGTACTGCAAGATCATTCCTGTATCAGAGTAGTTAGTCTGTTAGTTAAAGTTTTGATCTGAGTATGGGAATGCCTACCTCAGTGATGATATAATCTTATACATGTATTTTGTGTTGAAAATTGCAGGTTCTGACCAGGCTCTCCACGGGATAATCCTTGAAATGATAAAGCACTTCACCCTTCCTAGATATTACAAACCCTAATCTATTCCAGGCTTCGCACTTTAGGGGGCAATCTGTTACACTAAAAAATGTCACCATGACTATTTACAGTTAGTATGGCTCAATCAACAGTCATGCTACCCACTTAGGCAAGTCTTATGCCTCTGCTCTCCATGTCAAACTCCAAAAAAGAGAGAAAGTCTTGTATAAATGTATTTATCTCTGGGGACGCAGGTTCTCTCAACCTTACCTGCGGGGATGCTCCCAATGTTCACAAAAGCTGCGTCCAAAGACGCTTTGTATGTAAAGGGACAGGTGCGCCCCCCTATAAAGGTTAGAATGCGCAAGTTTCATCTTTAAAAAGTTACTTGTGGTCATTTCTAGAGCATTCTAGAAGGTTGTTCGACGTGTATTGGGCGCCTCTAGATGGTTCATGCACTCCTATCAAAGAGGAACTTATCCCATCAATAAGGGAGCTATCCCACCCAAAGAGGGGATTATCCCATTGATGGTGGACCTGATTAACCTCCTCTTGAGCACTATAAATACAGGCATTGGGCCAGAAGGAGGAGAGGTTGAAAGCTATACATTTCTAAGGGTAAATGCTGCAGGAATTAGGACTCCCATTTAGAAGCTTGTGAGGAGAGATTGCCATCTTTGCTTGTTCTATTTGGAAGTGGGTGAGCTTTGTCAAAGTAAAGGAAGACTCTTGTGGACCCTGGAAGGAGCTTGCACAACACCAAGGCTCAGGTTGTAATGGTTCCTTTTGATTACCTTTAATGCAAATTGGTCCATTCTTCTCAATAACTTGTTGTTTATGAGTTATTTCATGTACTCCTTGGTCTATATGTTGAATATGCTTTGTTCTATGTTATAATCAAGTGCTATTTAATGGTTTGACTATTGGTGATTGCAGGTGTTGGAGAAAAAGAGGAGCTCATCCAGATCAACAAAGCTTGGACTTCTACAACAGCGTTTGGACAAAGGTAAGAACAAAACACTTGATTTCTCATATCATAATGCATGTTTAGAGAAGGATAGCTCTAGTTTGTTTTGTTTGTCATTAGAATGTCTTAGACTTCTAGGAAGGTCGGTTGTGTCCGCACTATTGACAGATTCCGTGTGACACTAGTTGGGCCAATGTGATCACCCAACTATGAGGAAAGGTTTCATTGCTTTCTTGACCACTCAGTAGACATGTGAATATGACCAAGTATTGGTATGCCTTCCTCAATATATTTATCTTGTAAATATTGTTGGGTGTCATCCTAAAATGAGCTGGCTACTTGACCTAATCCTTCAGAATGTCTCTAGAATTACCTCTACTGCTGGGCAAGCTAAATGGAGGACTCATGACAGTCGCAGGCTCTGACATATGATACATCTCATCATAATCTCTTGCCAGAAGGTTGCAATCTTCGTCCCACTGACACTGCTCAAGGTCATCGTGTCGGGGTCAGTGTGAGAGATGATCCAGTGAATCATGTCTGTGCATAGGAATGCGAGGTATCTGCATGAAATTTAGTACAAGCCGGACTTGTGAATGTTCACGTACACCTGGTGGTCTTTGATGTCTTCCCAAAAATTTCCTGCGAATGTTTCATTAACCTCTTACCACTTCAGTTTGATGTCCTTGTCTAGATTCAACTTTGTATCTTCATAGATCGGCAGACTAGAGGACACCTTCTCAACTATTGTTCCAGATGCAACTCCATCAGTGTCATGTGAACATGTTCTCTTGGAATCCACTAAGACAGATGAACACCTGAAAGATTTGGAAACAAGCAGCACACATGGAAATAAATATGTCTGGGATATTTGGGAGGCAGCACTGGGTAATGGATCTGTGAAATGTGCAATCCAATCAGGTAGTTGGCTACTAGAATTGTGCAATGGGCAATTCTAGCTAGGAAGGACTGCTAGCCCAAGGATAGATTTGTGCAATTTCTTGGGCCAAGTAGCCACTATCCTCCAAAAATGTGCAAAACAGTCCTGGAGGCTAGTGCTGGGCAAGAATGTACATTTCTAGAGAGGAATGTGAGCCTTCCTTCCCCATATTGCGCAATGCAGCCTTGGTGATGGAATAGCCTGGGCCAGGGTTGGCCCAACTCGCCATCAAGCAATTGAAAGAAACTAAGATAGTAAAATGAATGGTCACACTAAGTCATAGCAAAAGTGATTGACAGTTCACGTAAAATATGAATAAAAGATTCAACAAACAGATCAACACGCACGTCGGTGAGGCAGTTCGTCGGTTAGGCAAACGTTCATGAAAAATAGTTTCATGCATGTGACAGTAGTGAGATAGCAAAGAAAAATAAAACGGAGCTAGGAAAATCTAGAATACATGTAAACGACAGTAGCCATTCAAAGAAATCAGGAAAATGACACTGACATAAGCGAATACACCAAAAGCGACAGAAATGCTAAAAAAGACAAATTGAGGCCACTTACCGATGAATAGTTGAGCGGGATGTGTCGCAGAGTCCTGGATGTTCTATGGGATTTCAAAGCTCCAAGATCGATGTGAATGAATTAGCTCTGATGTGTCGAATAAATAACTTTGGTCTCATGACGTGCATGCCACAAATCTAGGAAAAAATGACACTTGGAGGGAAACTTCTAAAAATATCTCCCTGAATCATGGGATGCCTTTTGCATGTTGTAACCCCCAGCTGCTAAAAATATCTCCCTAAATCATGGGATTCCTTTTGCATGTTGTCTCCTACTATTCAGGGAAGATAAAGTCATGCATGCATGCAAGTGAACTTTCCTCAGTCCCGGGTGGAACTAGTCAACCAGACTATTCATGCATACAGTTGCTGAACTGCTTGGGAAAAATGCACATTCATGGCTAGGAGATGGGCTGATTGCCCAGGAGGATTGTGTAATTTCTAGGCAGAGAAGCTAATTGTTGCCCAGATTTGTGCAAATCCCTGGCTGAGTCCTGCTCGAGAAATTTGTGCAAATCCTATTGGGATTGTTGGCTGGCAAGACTGTGTAATCCTGGAGCCCAGCATGCTGTCAGAGAGGATTGTGTAATTTTTGAAGGGAAGGATGAATTTCGTCTAGAAATATGCAATTTTCAAGGGGAATCTGCCCATCCTACAGCTAGCCCAAGTTCGGGTGCAGAGCCTGTGAGGGGAATGGATCGACTGTGATCGATAGGTTTCCCTTATGCGATGAAAACACAGAAGCTTGAGTACTTGACAAAGCAAGACAAAGTGTTGTGAAAGATTGGTAGGGAGGCTCCAAAATATGCTAAGGAAAATTTTAGAGGGTAATTGTAGTTGCTACAACACTTGACGACACACTGGTAGAACTTCAGCTCTCTGCATAGACCTTGTTCATGAAAAGAAATTTTAACGCCTCCAGAATTATTGTTCAGTTCATTGCTCATCTTCATTTCACACTAACTTGATTGTGACATGTAGCATCTAGAAAGCCCTTGGTCGATTGACACAATCCAAGCTAAGGCAACAGAATTCTTTCAATTGGGGTAGAGGGGTATACAGGCGCACAAGCAGTATAGTCATCAGAGTCTTAGTTTCATCTTTGGTGTTGCTTCGCTGGCAGTAGGCCTAGACAATACCCTGGTGGAGTCACATAGGAACAAAATCATAGCTTTGCTGCCAGCGAGCCTCATCATTACCTCGACGGAATTACTTGCATCACCTCCCTACCTAGGAAGCCCTTCTCTTCTTTCGCGTTATTCATTTGTCATTTGATTTTCTTTTTTACTTTTCATTTTTTCATTTTCATTTTCACTATGCATAGAACTTATTCATTTCAAAGGCAGAAGAGGGATCTTGACTTATTGAGAGCAAAGGAGGTTGTTCCAATAGAGAAGCAGTTAATATCTCTAACGTTCCTGTTAAGGTTTTTCCCCTCACCTTACTCTACTTGACTGAGCTGAGAAGGGTTAACCCAAAAACAACTGACTAGAGAAGTTGATGCTAGTTAGCGTGTAAGCGTTGAGTTATCAACAAGGTTCACTTCCAACAGTATGTATTTTCCTTCGACATATCATGGACTAAGACTAACAAGATCATCATAAAGAGGCAAGATGACAGATAACCTAGTGATAGTTGTAGAAGCCCTCTTGTACTTTACCCAGCTTGTTTCAAGAGTGATACATGATTTCATGGAATACTAACCTATGAACCAAACAAACAAGCTAACAAACATCAAAGCAGAGCAAAAGCAGAAGCCAAAGTGAAAGCAAAGTGAGGAAACAAACAAGAAAGAAAACAAACAAGAAAATGAATCATGTAAGCAACAAGCATGCAAGAAAACAACTTAAAGCAAACACTTCTCCTACTCCTACACTAATGGTGCATGGGCCTCATCATGTGAAGTGATACTTCCAATGCATCCATCAACGCAATGGTAGACCCATGTTGGTGAAGGCTTGGTCCGCGAGAAACCCAGTTTTTGAACTAACAAACAATAAACATATAACAATGAAGACAACCACACTTCGTGCTTCAAAGTGCCCATGGGACATAAGTGGGTGCATGTGCATGATGAGCAGTCCGTGGACTTATATGGTGTTGTGTGACACTACATGCAAGTTTGGAGCATAAGCACACTCTTGGCTGTGACATGCAAGAAAACAAAAGAAACAAGGATAGCTTGTGTCATGCATGAGTGCTTGAAATATAAGACTCCTCCAATGCATGAGCAATGGGATCGTGCAGTTCAAGTGGAGGAAGTGTGATATGTGATATGGATCTTTAATGCATAAAGATGAGTCATGAGGAGCCTTGGGTGATTGTACAGTTTCATGATCGGAAGTGAGACTAACCCCAAGAGAGCGAGGGATTGACATAACCATCAACTCGAGCTAAAGTGCCTTGACGGTCTTGGGGGTCTCAACATCATCATTGGGTAGATCATCATACACCGATGGCTTCGAAAGATAAAATGTGATAGATTCATGATCGTGATAAAAAATGGAAGCAAATGGATCACGTCTGCCACAACCAGAAAAATCAATGAATTCTTAGGCATCCTCATGATCAAATGAATCGAATAAAGGGGTAGATGAAAAGTGAACAAACTCACCCTCTGTCTTTTTGGAAAAGACAGATGAAGGATCAAGTGGATTTTCAACGAGTAACTTATCCTTTCCATTGTCGAATGATGGAATAACATCTGGTGAGTCCTGCGAGTGATCAACAATGGGTTCGTCCATGGACGAAGACACACATGCAAAATAGTGGATGGCAGGTTCACCAAAGAGGTTAGGAAATAACGGAGGGGGCTCGGATGAAAGGGAGTCATCCTTCACCAAATTTTGATGTTCAAGCTCCCACTCATACTCTTCATGAATGACAACGCATGTTGGTTTTGCAACACCAACTCCATCAATGGGTTGCTCCTTGTTCACAACAAGTGAAGAGTCTGCAATGGACGAACACAAGGCAACATCATTCGGAGGAACACCCAAGTGTGAAGACAAAGGTCATAGATAAGAATTCATATGAGAACTCAAAGGACTCACAACCACATCTGCGTAAAAATTGAGTGAAGTGATCTTAGGAGAGTTTGAAGGATGAACAGGTATGTGAGCATGCTCTTCAGCATCACGTGGCAGTGGTGGAGCTGTTGAATGAGAGGAAGATGGACAGTCAATCGAGACAGTGCCCACATCCGCATGATATTACGTAGCTCCATCGATGAAGAATGTTGAGTGAGGCTTGATCTCAAGATTTCTCCTGGGACAAGCAGATTTCTTAAGGAAATACTCGAACTGGTCCCAAAGATAAGCAAACTTCATCTAGCTCCTCGGAGCTTCAAACAACAAGTCACTAAAGCACTCCCAAAAATCAATAACTGATTCATGTGGAGCCCTCCGTTGTTGTAACAGTTTCTGGTCAAGATGGTCTAGATCAAAATAATAGAATGTGTCTTCAACGAGATCACAAAAGTGCTCAAATGAGTGCACAGTGTCAGCCGGTAGGTTGAGCACCCAACGAAATGGAGATTCGTGAATTGTGTATGCAAGCAAAAAATTGGTCTGTTTGTCAGAAAACTCATCTTCCTCATGAATCATGGAAATAAAGTTATGTAAGTGCTCAGGCCAAGCCACTGCACCTTCACCATCATACATGTGCATGGACAAGAGATTAAAAAGCTTCCTCGTGATGGAGACATCTTCACCGTTCGGAAAACACCACTGGGGAAGAAGAGTGCAAGGCTCCATGAAAGATATGCAAAGGTTCAAAACTGGATGAGAGGACACAGCTTGTCATCAGGCCCTCCTTCCAGCACCATAAATGTTGACGGTGCTGGACCTGCCAACATGTCAAGGGGATCTCCCTTGTAAGAAGTCCCAATTAGACATCAGACTGTTTGGTGTCAGAGTCCCTTTAATGGGTCGTAAGGTAATGCCTTGAACGTGATGTCGCACAGAGGCAAGTAGGATAACCCTATTAGTAGGAAGGGTGAGATAGCTGTAGTGAGTCAAGGAAGATGTATGAGAGGTTCTAACACAAAAGGGGGAGAAAAGGGTAAAAGTGAGTTCCAGGTTGAAAGGGATCAGTTCCAACTTGGCTAGGAACACACAACAAAAAAGGACATACACAACTTTCGGCTGAGCAGTCCACTCGGATGCGGTAGTCACAACATACAAGGTAAGATAACACATACAACACTCATGGATCATTCCAAACGAGTGCAATGGTTGTTATAGCAAGGTTCATGTGAAAGCTTTGTCTGGTGTCCAGTAGAGAAGTCGACATGGATGGTGACAACATTAACAACATATACAACAATTTTATAGCAAGAATCATATAATTTCATGTGAAGCAGTTCATACACAAATACGTAAGTTAAACAACATATATCATTAAGGAAACCAGAGCAATCAAACTACAATAACAACATATGCATGAAGATGTGCTAGCTCTTATCATATAAAGTGTAATTTCCAATCATACAATACATCCATGTAAGCCTACTAGCCCCATCAGCGAAATGTTAGAGCCACATCCACCTGCTCATCCAAAGATATGTACTAGCTTCGTGCAATGGAGAAGCCAAGGCGCGGTACAATATTGTCCGAGCTTTCTTCAAGATAGTCTTAGTAGAAGCTTGGCTGACCAAAAGCCTATTCAATGATTTATGAGGGACAATTTATAGCAAAGGGTGGGGTGACCCTTGACATTCTCCTTTGTGACCATTCAACTACCCTCGTGACTCTTCACCTACTCTATGATTGTTACATCCACTATTGATACTTGACTTACACTTGACATGAATCAACATTACAATGCACATGTACCCATGTGAACAATGGCTTGAACAAGCCAAACTAGACATCATTCTGACTTAGACAACCATAGAAGTCTAACTTCTCGACATCCTCATGATGATTAACAGTAACATATTGATGCCAAGATTGGTAGTCCTTGATGGTGTCTGTGTGTTCTACCAAGACATTTGTCTGAAACCTGAACCTTGCCTCCATAGCATATGGGTACACTACTTGAGCTCCTCTGTCCAACTCGTCTGAGAGCATGCACATCATTGTCTTTAATGTGGCGAGACGAGCAACCTACATGTGCATGATGTATACACTGATAGGCAAGTCTAGGCTAGTGGCGGTGCAGATCAACTTGTTGAAGTATGAGTCAAGCTCTTGTCAAACCTGCTTCTTTGTCTTCACCTAGGTGATAGTCCCAAGTGATGGGATCGCATGAGTGTACACTATAACATCCATGCTCTTAAATAATCGTGCATGGGAAGCTTTTATGCTAGTGATGAGTTGTGGTAGGTCTTCATAGTTCCGGATATGACTACGGATACATGCTTGCATCTCAACCACATTGGCCCTCATCATCTTTGGCAAGTAAAGTGGGGCTCCCTTGTAGTTCATCGTCCATGCTTGCATGTTGTCAACAACAGCATGAATGTTCTTCAAGATGTGTGCTCTTCTCGTACATCGTTGTTGCCATTCATGGAGATGGACTACTACTTGCTACATGGTACCAAATGCTCGTATAACTGTATCAAGGGACAATACTTCATCTAGTATTGCCTTCTTCAGTTCAGCTCAGGTGAACATTGTCACAAAGTCTCCTCCTTGTTTGGCCACTTGTAGTTCGTTCGCCATTCGCTCATTCCCAGCTATGAGGAAATGAACACTTGAGATGGTGGGTTTGGCATACACCCTAGTTGCATCGACTAAAGCAGTTGGGTGCTTGTGCACATCAGTTATGATGACTTGTTCTTCAACTTGCGTATAGGTTGTTTCACCCTCCCAAGTTGCTACTCTCTAAGACTGCACAACTCTTTGATGAGATTTGTCAAAGGAGATGTTGCGAATCTTTGCTTCTAGGTGACCACCAAGGATCTCAGTGCCTCCTTGGTCATTTGAGACATTCTCATCATTAGGATGCAATGAAGTGGGTGAAGAAACCTCTTTGTGGTGAGGCATGAGGTCGGTGTCCTATTCCAACTATTGTTGCTCCATGTCTGCATCCAACTATTCAAGCGCCTGTTCTATCTCATGGGCAATGTCTTGCCCCTATGATGGTTCACCCTGTTCGCCTAATGCCAACTGTTCAGATGAATCAAATACCTGTATGTGCGTTGCTTTGCTTGCCTGCACATGATGCGCCCCCTGTTGTATCTGTTGTTGTTGCACTTCCTTCCCCTGTTGGCATAGCTCTTGTTCTTTCTAGAGTTGTTCCCTCAGCTCATGTAGCTCCCTCTCTGCTTCTTCCATTCTCTCCTTATCCCTCTGCCTTCGCATGATTCACTTGTTGCACTACTCCCTCTTTGCCTGAATAGCCATATCTACTTCTTCTACAAGTGGGTGTGATCAAAACGTGGAGCTTTGCTCCTCCTCCATGCGGTAGACAATCTTCCTCTTCCCATTGTCGCGCATAGGTATGTTTGGCTCTGCTACCTCTACTGTTGCTACTACTGCTACTGCTAGTGTTCTCTGTGATGCTACTTCATGCTGCTTTACTAACCACTCTACGACGAATCTGACCTGTTCATTGTGTTTGGAAGAATTGTAGCAATACCTCCATGAGTCTTCCTCGACCCAATGAAATGTCCCATGGATCCAGTTGAATTGAACTCTCATGGAGTGATCCTTCACAATGCAATGTGGGTCATACCGGTTGAAGCTTCGTAGGTCAAATGGGTACTTCTTCATCTATTTCTCTTTGACATCTACTTGCTTGTTACTCTAGATCTCATATAACCCAATCCACAATGGAAGAGTGGGCCAAGGTGCCTTGTTCTTCCACTACAGTCTAGCCGTTAATCCTGCTGAGTTATGGTACGCTACTTCCTGCATGAAAAGTATGTCCAAGGCAAACTTTGGCAAAACATGAGGAGGCTCCTTCGCACCTAACATTAAGATGAAAGTGTCAGACGGTGAGGCATACCAATCACTAATGCCTAACAATGTTGCCATTGCATCCTTTGACATGCAGGGTGGATCTTGTTCGAATATCAACGTATAGACTGGGGTGAAAAAATGGTTGGATCACCGTATGATTACTCCCCTAAAGCTACATTCAGAAAACAACTTGAAATATGTATTCACAATAGTCTTCATCGGTGACCATGCCCATTCCAAGCTTGGGAACTCATGTTGGGTACACACTGCATCTAGGATGTAGACAGGCATATAAATATCTACATGCATACCCTCAGGTAATTGTCGAGCCTTCGTGACTTGTTCCTTCAACTGATGATCGAGTATGTCAGACCAGTTGCATGGTCTTCCTTCTCTATCAAGTTGGTCCAATGCTATCACCCAACTTTGAGGAAAGGTTTCAGTGCTTGCTTGGCCAGTCAGTCGACATGTGAATATTACCAAATATTGGTACGCCTTCCTCAATATCTTTGTCTTGTATATCTGGTTGGGTGTCATCCTAAAATGAGCTAACTCCTTGACCCAATCCTTCAAAATGTCTCTGGAATTACCACTACTGCTGGGCAAGATGAATGGAGGAGTCATGACAGTCACGGGCTCTCACATCTGATACATCTCATCGTAATATCATGCCCAGAAGGTTGCAAGATTTGTCCCATTGACACTGCTCAAGGCCATTGTCTCGGGGTCAGTGTCAGAGACGATAGTGAATCATGTCTATGCATGGGAACATGGGGTTTTTGCATGCAATTCGGTACAGGATGGACTTGTGAAATTTCACGTACACCTGGCGGTCTTCTAGGCCTCCCCCAACAGTTCATGTGAATGTTTCATTAACCTCTTGCCACTTGAGTTTGATGTCCTTGTCTAGATACAACTTTGTATCTTCATAGGTCGATAGACTAGAGGACACCTGCTCAACTGTTGTTCCAGCTGCAACTCCATCAGTGTCCAGTGATCCTATTCTCTTGGAAGCCATTGAGACAGATGAAATCATGAAAGATCTGGAAACAAGAATCATGCATGGAAATAAATAAGTCAGTGGAAACAAAGAAAATATGGGGAAGGACACAACACATACCTGGGAAACTGATGCGCGAGATTGCACAAATTTGACGGGGAGGCTAGGTGATTCGATGCTAGAGCTACGCAAAATGATGTTTGGGCTATCAAGGAGGTAGGATTAGCTGTTGGATCTATGAAATGTGCAATCCAGTCAGGCAGCTAGCTGCTAGGATTGCACAATGCACAATTCCAACTGCGACGGATTGTTGGCCCAGGGACAGATTTACGCAATTTATTGGGCCATGCAGCGACTATCCTCCATAAATGTGCAAAACATTTCTGGAGGCCAGTGTTGGGCAAGAATGCACATTTCTAGAGAGGAAGGTGAGCCTTCCTTCCCTAGATTGCGCAATGCAGCCTTGGTGAATGCAAAGCCCGCGCTAGGGTTGGCCCGACTCACAGACGAGCAATTGGAAGCAACTAAGACAGTAAAATGCATGGTGAAACTAAGTCATAGCATAGTTTATTGACAGTGCATGCAAAAAATGAATGAAAGATTCAGCAAATAGATCAACATGCATGTGGGTGAGGTAGTTTTCTGGTTGGGCGAACGTCTGTGGAAAACAGTTTCATGCATGCGACAACAGTGAGATAGCAATGAAAACTGAAACAAAGCTTGGACATGCTATAATACATGTAAAAAATAGCACGTGTTCAAAGGAATCAAGCAAACAAAACACACACAAGTGAATACACCAAAAGCGATAGAAATGATGAAAAAGACATGTTGAGGCCACTTACCTCTGAATAGTTGAGCCAGATGTGTCGAAGAGTCCTAGATGTGCTATGGGATGTCAGAGCTCCAAGATTGATTTGAATGAATGAGATTTGATGCATCAAATAAATAAGTTTGGTCTCATGACACGCATGCCACAAATCTAGGAAAAAGAGACACTTGGAGGGAAACTTCTAAAAAAACTTTGCATGTAACCCTCAACTGCTAAAAGTAGCTCCCTGAATCATGGGATGCCTTTTGGATGTTGTCTCTTTCTATTATGGGAAGATCAAGTTATGCATGCATGCAAATCAAGTTTCCTCGGTCCCAAGTGGAACTTGTCAATGGACTGTTCATGCATGTAGTTACTCAACTACTTGCGAAAAATGTGCATTCCTGGCTGGGAGCTGGGGTGACTGCCTTGGTGGATTGCAAAATTTATTGGTAGAGTAATTGACTACTGTGTAGATTTGCGCAAATCCTACGCTGAGCAGCCCTGCAGGGGAAATTTACGTAAATCGTGTTGGGAGTGTTGGCTGGTAGGATTGCACAATCCTGGAGCCCAGCAGGTTGCCAGAGAGAATTGCGCAATTTCTCAAGGGAAGGCTAACTATGCTCCAGAAATGTGTAATTTTCAAGGGGAAGCTACTCAGCCTACAGTTGGACCAAGTCCAGGTGGATAGCTTGTGAGGGGAACGGGTCGACTTTGATCGACATGCTACTTCTGTGCGAGGAAAACAATAAATCTTGAGTACTTGAAAAAGCAAGACAAATTGATGTGAAAGGTTGGTAGGGAGGCTCCAAAATAGGCTAAGGAAAAATTTTGGAAGGTGGTTGTAGTCGCTACAACAAAATTTTATTTTGCCTATTCATTTTTCTTAGGAGGCCCATTTTAGACCTCAAAATTCCCCTAATGCACCTAGATGCTTATATTCTACCTTCACCTACTGACAATCCAAGCATCTAGCCACAAACTTTGGCACATCCTTTTTGAGATTCGACCAATAATAAAACTTCTTCGATGTTGTCAAAGTCTTCTGGTATCCTAGGCGACCTAAATATTTTTTTTCATGAAAATCTCTCAAGATGGTCGTCTTCAGCTCACTCCTGTCTCGTACATATATCTTGTCCCTAAATCTGATGAATCCATCTACTGTGAGATGATAATCCACATCCTGATCACCTGTACCCTATTGAAATCTATGCATAAGCTCCATGTACCTCTCATCTTGCTGACCTTCCTGTAGGATATGATCCTGTAAGTCTGTCCTATAAGATATCATAACTGCTATGTGATTCACCTGTACTTTCCTGCTAAGAGCATATGCAACCCTATTCTCATTACCATTGATGTACTTGATCTCAAAATTGAACTCACTAATCATGGCCAACTAGCTATCTTTCCTGAAATTCTCATTCAGTTGGTAAAATAGATACCTTAATCCACTGTGATCACTCATCAATACAAACCTCCTTCTAAGAAGATAGTGTCTCCACATATACAAAGCATGAATAATCATTGCCAAATCAAGATCATGTGTTGAATAATTATTCTCATGCTCATTCAATTTTTGTGATTCATATCATACTACCTATCCTTCTTGCATTAAAACTCCATGAAGTCCTCTCTTGCAGGAATATATACACACCACAAACTCCTTGTCTGGATCTATAATCTTTAACATAGGAGCATTTGTCAATGTCTACTTTAACTGCCCACAACTTGCTCCACAATCCAAGAGAACTTCTTGATGAACCTCCTATAGTAATCTTCTAACCCCATAAATTATCATACCTCATCCACATTACTACAAGATTCCCACTCAACGGTAGCCCTTATTTTCTCTGGATCCACTGTTACCCATTCCTTGAAGACCACATGGATCAAGTAGTTTACCTCTAGCTAAAAGAAACTACATTTTCTAAGCTTGGCATACAATTGATGCTCTCTTATAATTCTCAACACTATTGCTAAATTCTCAACACACTATTCCTCATTTTTAGAATATATCAAGATGTCATCAATGAATACAATAATAAACTTGTCTAGATAAGGTCGCAACAGACTATTCATCAAGCACATAAAGGTAGTTGGAGCATTAGTTAAACCAAATGGAACTACAAAAAACTCATAATGTCTGTACCTAGTCTGGAAAGTTGCCTTGTATATGTCCTCTTCCTTAATGCGTACCTGATGATATCCCGATCTCAGATTAATCATCAAGAACATTGTTTCTCCCTTCAATTGATTGAAGGGACATCAATCCTCAACAAAAAATACATATTATTGATGCTTACCTTGTTCAACTACCTATAATCAATGCATAGCCTAAGAGTACCATCCTTCTTCCTCACAAAAAATATTGGCGCACTCGACAGTGATACACTTGGCTTAATGTATCCCTTGTCAAGCATTTCCTTCAACTGCAACTTTAACTATAAAAAATTTGAAGTTCTCATATTGTATGGTGCTTTCGATGCTGGAGTTACCCCTAATACCAACTCAATGAAAAATTCCACTTCCCTATGATGCAGAACTCTGAAATATCTGTTGGAAACACATCCTGAATTTTCTGCAAGATTGGGTACATTCTCAATACCTCTGCTTCCTCAACATCCTTACATTTATCAATAGAAATATGCACTGCAAAGAACACAACCTTTTATGTGACTATTCTTTACTTTCATAACTGTGACCATCCTAACTTATGTTTCTTTCTTCTTACCCAGTAAGATTCTTTGTTCCCCATTGTCATCCAAGCACTCAATGGCTTTGGCATAAAAATCCACTTTGTTCCTATGAAGATACAACCAATCCATGCCCAAAAGAATATGATATGATTCCAATGGAAATACATTCAAATATGGTTATGTAGGCATACCATTCAAATCAAATGCACAAGCTCTTACCCAGTGATAAACTCTCTTCTTTGTATATGTAGCCCACTGCACTAACTAGGATTCTACATGCACGTATTTATTCAAACCACACTTATCCACTATCTTAGGAATAACATAACTATAATTAGATCCAAGGTCAATCAAAATGGAAAAACCTTGATCACAAATCTTACCATCCATCTCAATAATAATTTTCTGGTGCTCTGCCTGCTTGTTATCCAATGCTACATAAATATGTGGAATGATCTTCCCAACATACCCAACTATCTACGCCTCCTGTGCACTATAAATATGAGTCCTACTACCCTGATTCTATAGAAAATCCCTCTTAATACGTTCCTTACCACATGTCCAACACTCCAACTGGACCATCAACCCTATTCTACTGCCGTGAACCATGTAATTCTCTAGCTACATTGAACTTATTGTAGGGTGAAAATTTCTCTTTCTCTTCTGCATTTTGAGGCCTTGTTCTCTTCCGCTGCCATTTACCATTACCCTAATTTTTCCCTTTCTATCCTTATTGATATATTCTCTTACACTTTGATTGTTCATAGCATGCTTCAAGTTGGAATAATTTCCTCAAGTGATTGAGGCTCATCATACTCAATCCGATCTCTAAAAGATAATGGTAATCCACTAAGAAATCTCTAAACTTTAAGCTTCTTGTTGTTAAGATACATTACATACCTCAATAGCTCCAAGATCATAGTCATATACTCCTCATTTTTCATCAATCCCATATTTAACTCATAGAACTCCTTAGCCTTACTATCATGGTACATTTCTAACAAGTACTTCTTCCTGAAACATATTTTGAATTCATGTCAACTCAACTCTTCTGCCCTGATGTCTCTGACCCATTTCACATCTTCCCATGAGATGTATGCTTTCCCTTTGAGGTTGATTATAACCATTATGGCCTTAATATTATTTTTGTATTCATGCAACTCAAAGAATTTCTTCATCGCCATTAACCAATCCTCTGCAACCTCCAACTTCTTAAATCTCCATCAAAGGTACGTTGCTTAGCCTTCTTAAACTCATATGGGAAGTATCCCCCTGTCACTCCTCCTTTAAGGGTCATAACGACGACGATCATAGTTCCTGTCAGAAGCAGAAATAGAATAGTATAGATGTCCATCACCTCTCCTATCTGAAGTATCCAAGAGTCTTCCATCTCTAAATGTGTCATCCTTATCTGACCTATTCCCACCATGACATCTACTACCATTTCCCCCATAATTCCTATCCTCGTGTCCATGGTTGATCTAATGTGTTTCATGTCCAAAACTATAAAGGATTAATCCATTGAATTCTACTTGTTCCTTCTATTCTTGCATGATTCTGTCATTATTTTCATTACAACTTCTTATTTATGCCTTCAAACTTCTCAATGTGTCTGTTAAGTTAGAAGAGAGCCCAACACCACACAGCTCATTTGATCGATAGGGAGAGTCTCTTGAACTGTAGTCTACCATAATGCTAGTCATCTCTGATATATTTCTTGTAAGCATACCATGTCAACTAAACTGAAATATAAACATAATCAACATACTTCAGTATAGTTCGGGGAAGATTTCTCATCTGCAAGATCAACCAGATTAGCACGATACATGTATAATAATAATCACGTCATCATATAACATCAGTTTAACCACTATCCAGTTATCAATGCATAATGATATAAATTACATACCAGGACCCTAGGCATGACAACTATACCCATATCAATGTATGCATAACAATATGTAAGCACTAACATGCATAACCAATGCATACCCGACATATACTCATGACGACCACATCCAACAATGACACCATCAATTTTTTAGATGGTGACACCAATGTAAACATGACTGACACCATGCATACACAACAAGCACATAGACCACAAGCATAGAGAAAAAATATATGCGTCTGACATGAATGCATGACCAACACACCACCCATTCAGTCCAAGGGGTGAATCATGCTATAATACCACTCTATAACACCCTCCTCCAACATTTACCCAAGTTAATATATCTTCTAGGGTAAACATACGATAAGAGTCCACTACAATTTGATTCGACTCCCCATGTATATTTAAGGAAGTGGAACTGACAAAACCCAAGCAATGTGACCTTCTAGAGAGGTTACAAAACCTTCATGGACCAACCAACCCTTATAGGTGTCTAACCCCTGAGGTAACTTAGCATTTTACTAACCTAGAGCCTCATTTTCTCCAATGACATGGCCATGCATGTGATCGGGACCCTCCAGTCGCTCCCATAGCAAGGGCATGCCAGCTGCTGGGGACTTTTTTAGCCAGTTTCGAACATGCGACCCTGGATTCTATGCCACTTTTTCAGGGCCAAGTCTGAGGCCACAACCCAAAACTTCATGAGAGTTCCAGAAATGAAAATTAACATTGAAACAATGATACTAATGCAAATACTTGACTGGACCCCTACTATACATGAGATGCATCTTGTCAAACGTGTCACAAATATGTATTATAAAGGTCATAACAATAGATTTGAACATAGGGGTCTCGTACTTATATGAGAACAAATAAGAAGAACTAATGCCTTATCACATTAGTTTCATTATCATCTATTATGTCATATATTCATTGTTCATTCATTTACAAATCAAAACATGATGAAAGCCATACATCATCATTTCCATAAAACATGTTGTAACAGCCTCCGGGGTAAATGTGCATATAAAAAACATAATAGGAACAGAAATACAATCAACATATTAGTCATCAAAATCCATATATACATCAGTACATTTGCACATGAAAATCAAGGGAATGATTTTTTTCATTAATAAATGCAATGAACAACCAGAGATGGGACTACCACGTTCCACCCAACCATAGATTGGTTGAGCCAAGTCTCTCTTCAGCCAATCACCCCCATGCCATATTCCAATCATGAATGTGGGATCTCAGAGAACACATCAATCAAAACTCATCCATGGCTACTAGAGGCCACGCACCTCAACCCATCAAACATTGATTCCACCTCATGGTCAGACATCACCAAAAAACATCATTAGATTGGTCTCCATCAAAGCCTTCTAGGACTTCCAGAGCATTTGCCCAACCAAGGCTTCAAGAACTAGTAACTCAACACACAACCTATATAGGGCTTCCAGAGCATTTTTCCAACTAAGGTTTCCAGGACTAGTAACTCAACCCACCAAGGGCTTCCAAAGCATTTCTCCAACTAGGGCTTCCAAGACTAGTAACTCAACCCAAGCTATTACAGGGCTTCCAGGACTAGTAATGAAATTAAACCCACAATCACCATGGCTATCCATGAAATGGCAAGGCTAGGCAATCCACTGTCGATCCAGAAAATCCTCCATGCCAATGATAGATCCCAACCAAGAAACCACATGTATGTGCCACACATGCCAAAAATAGTGAACAAATCATACATGCAACTCGGTACCTACAAGAAAATCTGATGTAGCTGCTGATGTCGATGCCTTCTTGCACTTTCTTGCTCTTCCTTTCACTTCTTTCTCCAAGAATCCAAGTATGCCACACCCTCCAAGAGTGCTCCAAGAAAAATCGAAGTCTCTAAGAGTATGAGAGAGAGGGAGAGAATAATGAGAGAGCTCCAAAGCTAAACTAACCAAGTCTTGCCCACTGATCCTCATAAGCCTTTTTATTAATGAGGCCTCTACTTTCTTCATTTTCCATTATTTTCCTTCAATTTCCTCCTCACATGCAACTTGTGACCTTTCACCTACTTTTTCTCCTAATTTCCATTATTTTCCTTCATTTTCCACCTCACATGAAACATGTGACCTTTCACATGATTTTTCTCTTAATTTCCATCATTTTCATAAATAAATGTGCCAAAATACCTTTTTGCCTCTTTAATACCTTAACCATTGCCTTTGCCAATTTCCTTAGCCATAAACAACCAAATAAACACCCCCTAAGATGTCCTACCCACCATTCAGCTTGGAATATGTGTCCAAGTCATCTGTGGTTATTGTTTTTAACATTTATTACATGGAATTTTCACCAAGGATGTTACAGAACCCTACCCCTTGAGGGAACACTGTCGTCGGTGTTCAATCACACATATACCTCAGCAGCATGCTGAGAGAAGACATACTACTCATGGAGCTTTATAACCCAGCTCGATGCAATATTTACAATGAAAGATTTGCTCAAGGCAGAACATCACAATGACATGACAACATATTGCATAGTGGAGCTTTATAACACAACTCATTACGATATTTACAATGATCATTCTGCTTAGGAAAACTCATATGACATCATAACATCATGATAACATAACCACATGATAGCATAATAGCATTACAACCATACCACATAGTGGAGCTTTATAACATAGCTCGTTAGAGTATTTATATCCATACACGGGTGTACATATAACAACATCATCAAAATATATATACCAAAACATATGCCAAATCATGTACTAAACATATATCAATCATACACTAATCATCATATAGCGTATATCAAAACATCATAAGGCATATATCAAAACATCATATATCATCTATCAACAAACATAAAGTACATATCAAATCATCATAAAGCATATATCAAACATCATAAAGCATATATCAATGACCATAAAGCATATACTAAACCAACATAAATAAAATACTTAACCATCATAAAGCAACTACCAAACCACCATATGCAACCACCAAACCACCATATAAAGCTGCTAATTCTTGTAGTTGATTTCAACTACCCAACCGAGCATGTTCATGATTCCTATACCACACACATAGCTTCCATCAATTTTAAAATAAATTAAAATAAATCCACATCATACCTCATTGGTAGCTCGTCAATACGGTACATTTGCAATCATGTTCACTTCCTGTCACAACAAGTCAAACTATCATAATTGACCAAGTCAACATCTACAAAAATATCAAATCAGGTTAGCTCAAACATAACCATCAAAATCATAAATGATATGTAACCATCATAAATCAAAATCATAGATCACATGTAATCATCATGGGCCAGAATCATAAATCACATGCATACTAAAACCAAAATACAATACCGATACTTATCCTTCATCCATCCTTACTTCTACCTTGGTTCTTTCTGTAACACATTGGATTGGTTGCCACAACCGATAAACATCCAGTGCCTTCTCCTCAACCATTTGCAAATACGCATCGTGTGCATCACACACATACGACCACATGCAACACATGCATCTACACCTAACATACAACACATACTCCTACGCCCAGTGTATGACACAACTCAATACATATGCCTACATCTTGTGTATAACACAATACATGCACCTACACTTGATTTGCAACCAAATAGAAATACATGTCTAGGGTGCAACATAATGAATGCATATGTCATGATACCATGACTACAAAATGCACATACATAATATTGCATGCCCATAACTAAGCATGGATGACATGCACCCAATACAACACGTAAACCAATACCATATGTACAACATGTACATAGTACCATTGGTACACCGCACCACCTACAAAACGTGTGCACAACATCACATGTACATGGCACCACCTGCACAACATGTACACAACGCCACATGTACACTACACCACTATACAATGCATACACAATACCACATGTACACAGTACCACATGCACGACATGTATGCGACACCACATGTACACAGTGCCACATGCATGACATGTAGCTAGCATGACATGGACACAACGTCACTTATACAATATGTACACAGCACCACACACACATGACACCACTTGTACAATCATGCACACCACACCATATGTACATAGTACCAATGTACCACATGCACACAACACCACTTGTACATAGCATTGCACATCCAACACATATATAACATCATCTGTACACAACACTGCATATCCAACATGCGCATAGCACCATATGCACACAACACCACATATCCATCATGCACACAGTACAATATATACACAATACCGCATATCCAACATGTACATAGCACCATTTAAACCCAGTATTGAATATGTAACATTCATACAACACTATCTGTACCATCCTGTACATAACACTGCATAAACAACATGTACACACACTATATATACACAACACTACATGTGCACACATCATATATGAAAAATGTACAACATATACAATATATGCACAACAGTAGTACCACACATCCAAAACCATACTATCCTTACCAAGAAACCTTGCTTCTAGTGTCATACCCATGCTAGTCCTTAGCATGTCGCAAACCACACTGCTTTCACTTGGCTGATGTATCCTTCAACATTATCTGTCACAACATAAACACAAGCATAATACAAGTATACAATATCAATTCATATCCACATGATACTGACCTCGTATATTTTTCTTGACTACTCTTCCCAATTGATTCTTCATAAGACCAAAAACCTCTTCATGTCGTTCTCCTGCATAAGCAATCATTCCTCCACAAGAATGATCCCTAACAACCCTGTCAAATAGTAACATAGATACATGGATACATACATACGTATATAAACGTTAACATAAAACAATCATGATCCTGTCAGACAATGACATACATTCATACATGTATACATATATAAACTTCAACATAATCATGATAAAAAAAATTACTAGATAACATAAGGTCTAGGTTAAGAGAACTTCCTTATTTATGTAACACATGTGCAACATTGAGAATAAGAGTTCCCAACATAGCCAAGGCATATGACACCTCAAATCCATTTACTTTAGCTTTTCTAGTTACCTTTCTTGTGTTTGCACTGCTATTGCCCATTTACCGCAATGGACCCAACCAGTCCAACCAACTGCCATAGTCTTACCTTCTGTTGCACTTACTCATGCACAGAGCTTCATCTGAATCTTACATTAACTTTCGGGTACCACACAGCTCTCCTTGAGCTCTATCAACCTTTCTCTTTCCCAACCAACTCCCAAGACTCAAAACGTAAAAGGAAAGACAAGAAACAAACGAGAAGAAGACCATAACAACCAATAACAGCATGACTCTCCTAACAAAGTGGTATGCCCATATAGTAGACATAAACATAGCGCAAGTCAAGCTCAACAAATCATAAAATACCAAAAACACAAGACTAACAACAAACACCATGACTCAATCCCCATGGTTCCCATGGAAACTGAACCAAAGCCTTCTTCAAGATTTCATGGAAATCTCTTGCCATGCAACTACCTGCATCATGCTCACACATGTCAAACACGTGTTCCAAATATCAAGATAATCATATTTATCAATTTGAAATCAACTTTTACAAATAATC
The DNA here is from genome assembly GCA_031772625.1 of Pinus tabuliformis. Taxonomy (NCBI): domain Eukaryota; kingdom Viridiplantae; phylum Streptophyta; class Pinopsida; order Pinales; family Pinaceae; genus Pinus; species Pinus tabuliformis. Next base: position 292,745,850 of record CM062820.1, read on the forward strand.
ATGTCATAATCCATAGTCATTAGACGTAATGCTACAACTATCACCTACTATAGTCAAGTACATATCAACTGTCTCAACACATATATTTTAGTACAATCATCTTAAAATAAAATAATTTTAACACATACTCATATTAAGCAATTCATCAATCATTCAACCAATTGCAAAGATACCATGTTGAATAAATCAACTAGGCACCAAACACTCAAACACCAAATAGACATCATAATCAAACAACCAAGCACCAATATATGACATAAGAAAACTCATACCTTAATTTATATAGGGGGAGGCTATCTCATCTACAAAATAAGCTAGGTTAGCATGACACAACTTCACAACATATCAACTCAAACATAAATCATGATATCCCTAACTGTAACTAACTAACATGTTCACATCTTAAACTCATATATAATTATCATTCACACATATGAAAATTAAATATAGATTAGTATAACACCATCTCACAAATATGTTAGTTCATACCAGAATATCACAACCATAACCATCTGCATAGGTCAAACCAGGTTAACACAATACATATAACAAAAATATCTTTAAGGCAGTGAACATAACCATCACTCATATGACCAATCCAAATTCTAACATCAATACCTCAATGAAATAACCCTAATGATCAAGTTAATAGCAGATAACAGCAATAAGATATATATCATGCTCATCAACAACATAAAACCGAATCATCAAGTTATCTAATATAAAACAACAATAGCAATGCATACAACTATAGGTTACTATCATTCTTGACTATTTGACACATGTGCATATAACTACACTAACCATCTAACATATATCATGAATGTAACCATAACATCAAAGACATGTACATAAACCTAATGTATATAACCCTAATGCATATAACAATCCTTTAACCTACATACCTGCATGCCAAACATACAATACTTGTATGACGATCTTCTCTTATCCCAAAGTCTAATGTTGCAACCTCATTATGATGATCTACATCCCTTGCTCTATCTCAACTACCTCATTAGCATCATAACAACCAATAGCATCATGATGACCTAAACTGCATACAATGACTTCACAAGGCATGTTTGACCTACTATACATGCATAATCATAGCCACGACCATACATCCATAACAACAACCATTACTCCATTGTACATATTGCCACATGCAATCAACAATATGCATAAGCAATGCCAAATCAACTACACCTATGCATAAACACATGTAGTCAAACATAAGAGATCAATTCTTGTAATCAACCTACAAGACTGATACATGTAATCAAAATATTTAAAAATGTAACCTAACATACAACGATATAAGTAGGTATCATGAAATCATCATGTAAGCAACATACAATCCATACACAATTAGTCACATGTTCCAAAAAACAAGATATCGTGTCTATTAATTTGAAATCAACATTCACCAATATAACAACCTATAAGCATACCCCCTTGCTATCCATGGTCCACACTAAGGTAGAAGGAGGAAGCTACTATAATGGCCTATCTCCAATGTCGAATTATGGAAATGGGATCTCCAAATCTCTACTAAATTTAACCATACTTTAAAAGAAATTGATTTTTGTTTCTCATACATTTTGTATGAGATTAAGTGAAAAAACTACACTTATTCCACTTGTAACATAATAACTAAAAACATGCCACTTTTCCATTACCTTACATGCAACTTTTCAAATCCCTTGCACGCAACCTTTCAAATTCCTTACATGCAATTCTTCAAATTATTTGCATGAAAATAGGAATAGATCAGATACATCCATATTGTCATACTACACTACTATCCCATCAAAAAATTAATATTTTCTTCTAACAATTACCATACTTTTACATTTTCTTAAAACAACTACTATACTATTACATTTGCATGTAAGAATTTCTTCAAACACTTTACATTCAAACTAATATAGCAAAATGTTTGCATACAAGTAAGAATATATCAACTACAACAATACTATTACACATCAATACTATCCCCAACCACAAACAACATACTCATTGGGGCATTTTATCAAATAGTTTGTATGGAATTAATCATTGAACGATTTAAGCATTTCATCAAACACTTTGCATGCAAACTAATATAGCGAATGATTCAATGCATATATCCTAAAATGTAGTAGTACAAGTTATGGAAAATGAACCATATGACCAGTGATAGTTTCCCTCACTATGGTTCAAATTTCAACTTTTGATATTTCATAGATGAAAAGTTATAACAAAATACCAACACAATCCTATTTGGTGCACAATTCTAGGAATATCCAGAAAGCTCAACTTCCACTCGTCATATCTACTATAATATAGCAAATAACTATCTTAAATTTTTATAACAATATAAGTGGGGTTTCCTTTCATTGTGGAAAAAATTTCAGCTCTTGAGAGTTTGCAGAATAAAAGTTAGAACAAAAATATCAGCGTGACCTATTTGAGACCTGATTTTAGGAGCATTCTGAAGGCTCGACTCCCTCTGCTCATATATCCTAAAATATTGCCACCCAATATCTGAAATTGCTACCACATAATCATTGGTATTTCCCCTCAATGTATACGAATTTTTAGCTTCTGAAAGCCTACATAATAAAAGTTATTGCAGAAATGCCAACATGACATGTTTAAAGGTGCATTCAGGAAGGTCATCTTCCTTAGATCATAATTCCTAAAGTATTGTGAACCAATATCTAAAATTTTTACCACATTATCAGTGGGATTTTACATTTAGTATGGACAAATTTTAAACTTCTAATATTCTACAGAAGAATGTTATAACATATATGACAGAAATGTATAAAAATTAACCTTTGTTCTTCATTTTACCTATGATAGAGCCCATCTAGTCCAAGTGTTTTAACCATGCTCTGATACCACTCTGTAACACCATCCAGGGTAAATGTGCATATAAACAACATAATAGGAACAAAAATACAATAAACATATCAGCCATCAAAATCCACATATACATCAGTACATTTGCACATGAAAATCAAGGGAATGATTTTTTTTTTTCATTAATAAATCCAATGAACCAAATGGAGATGGGACTACCACATTCCACCTAACCATAGATTAGCTGAGCCAATTCTCTCTTCAACCAATGACCCCCGTGCCATATTCCAAGCATAGATGTGGGATCTTCGAGAACACATCAATATAAACTCATGCATGGCTTCCAAAGGCCACCCACCTCAACCCATCAAATAGTGATTCCACCTCACTGTCGGACATCACCAAAAACCATCATTAGATTGGTCTCCATCCAAGCCTTCTAGGGCTTCCAGAGCATTTTTCCAACCCAGGCTTCCAGGACTAATAACTCAACCCGCCAAGGGCTTCTAGTGTGTTTTTCCAACCAGGGCTTCCAGGACTACTAACTCAACCCATGCTATTACAGGGCTTCCAGAGCATTTGTTCAACCAGGGCTTCCAAGACAAGTAACTCAACCCAAGCTATGGAAAAATGAGAACCAACCAAAACAAAGCAATGAAATTAAACCCACAATCACCGTGGCTAACCAAGAAATGGCAAGGCTAGGAAATCCACTGTCAATCTAGTCAATCCTCCATGCCAATGATAGATCACAACCAAGAAACCACATGTATGTGCAATGCATGCCAAAACTAGTGAAGAAATCATGCATGCAACTCGGTACTTGCAAGAAAATCTGATGTAGTTGCTGATGCAGATGCCTTCTTGTGCTTTCCTGCTCTTCCTTTGCCTTCTTGCTCCAAGATTCCAAGCATGCCACACCATCCAAGAGTGCTCCAAGAAAAATCTTAGTCTCCAAGAGTATGAGAGAGAGAGAGATAATAATGAGAGAGCTCCAAATCTAAACTGACCAAGTCTTGCCCACTGATCCTCATAAGCCTTTTTATTAATGAGGCCTCTATTTTCTTCATTTTCCATTATTTTCCTTCAATTTCCTCCTCACATGCAACCTGTGACCTTTCACCTACTTTTTCTCCTAATTTCCATTATTTTCCTTCATTTTCCTCCTCACATGCAACCTATGACCTTTCACCTACTTTTTCTCCTAATTTCCATTATTTTCATAAATAAATGTGCCAAAATACCTTTTTGCCTCTTTAATGCCTTAACCATTTCCTTTGCCAATTTATTTAGCCATAAACAACCAAATGAACACCCCCTAGGATGTCCTAACCACCATTAAGCTTGAAATACATGTCCCATTCATCCATGGTTATTGTTTTTAACATTTATTACATGGAATTTTCACCAGGGTTGTTACACATACTCATAACCAACATATAAACAACATAAATAAGAAGAATGCAACAACCATAAATGCCAAATCTGAACGAATACATTTTCTCATAAAACACCAACAAAAAGAACTCTTATTAATGAATTCAAAAGCCAACCATGTATGGGACTTCCACGAACCACCCAACCACAAATTGGTTGAATGAAATCTTTCTTTTAGTCAATCACCCCCATGCCATAATCCAAGCATGAAAGTGGGACTCATAACCAAAATTAGCCAAGGCTTCCTGAGGCTACAACACCTCACCCTAATCAATATTGCCAAGCTTTACCACAATCCCCACCAGATCACTAGGCCCTAAACAAGCATGGATGCCACTGGATTTCTCCACCTATACCGTGAGGAATTTTCCTGTCTCCTTTTATCTAGGCTTTACTACGATCGCCACGGAATAAATAGGACCTAATCGAGACTCCAACGACCAAGATTTTCCATATAACCTACCATTCACTGACCAAGTATTTGTAGGCCTAATTAAGGGTGCCCACCTCTAATCTTTACCACATATACCTCCATTCACAGGTTGAGGATTACTAGGCCCACCGAGGTAACATAAAATTTGTCTTTACCGCAACCCACATTCCAGTTCAATGGTTACTAGGTCAAGGCTTTGTTGAAATTCATAGTTTGATTCAGGGATCACTAAGCCACATATTCTTTCTTTTAGAGACCACCTTAGTCAGCTTCGAATCCATCTGAAAATCCAGCCAACCAAAACATGAGAACCCAATCACAACATGGTTATCCAGAAATGTCAAGGCAAGGCCGAGGAACAATTTCTCCCTTGGAAACACCCATGCCAATGACAACAAGAGAACCAAGAACACACATTCATAACCATGCATGCCAAAACTAGCAAGGAAATCATATATGCAACTGATACCTGCAAATAATCCCAATGTATCCACTTGATCCTTCTCTTCCCTGCTTGACCTTTGCTTCCTCTTGCCTTCTTTTCTTTTCTTAATCCAATGCTGGAGTTCTCCAAGAAAACTAAGTGTCTAATGGTATGAGAGAGAGAATAGAGAGAGAGATCCAAAGCTAGACTAACAAAAGGTTATAACTCACAAAAGGTCACACACTGATCCTAAGAATCCTTTTTATTAATGAGACCTCTATTTCCTTAAAATTTCCATTATTTTCCTTCATTTTCCTCCTCACATGAAACCTATGACCTTTCACCTTCCTTTTCTCCTAATTTCCATTATTTTCATAAATAAAATTCCAATTAATGCCTCATGCCTTCCCAAAACCTTTGCCACTACCTTTTCCAATTTCCTTAGCCATAATAAACTAAATGAACACCTACACTAGGATGTTTTGGCCCAACATTCATCTTGGAATAAGTGTCCCATAACTGTGGTTGTTTTTTTCCTTTATTAACTTTTATTTACATGGAATTTTCACAAGTGATGTTACACAAACAATTGTAGTTTTAAATATAGAAGCATAATTAATTTGGAAAAGATTTAATTCTAATCATTCTATGAATTTAGGCTAGTGATTTATCTACATGCAGCAAAGAATCAACTTATTTTACAAATCATTTTATCATCAACATGATTCGCACTCCCTGACCATTAGAATGAAATAGACAAACTAGAGTATCTTTTCATTTCATCCATAAACTCTAAAGCTTCTTTGTAGACTAAACATGTTAGAAAAATTCACATACAAAGAATCCATAAATAGTAAAATAATCACATACCTTATTATCACATTAGAACCCATAACAATCATTGATATTGGCGTCACTAATGACATGAAATTGAAAAGAGTTATATTTGTTACCATCACATAATAACATTCTAATATTTATAGGATTTTACTGCAATTTGTTGAGACAAAGAGATAACAAGTCAAATCTATTGAAACAAAAATGTGAAAATTGTTTCAAGTTGTGTAACACATTAAAGTTTTGAGAGTTCTTCAAGGGAAAGTATTGTTGAAAGTCCCATCTACTATTGAGTCTTTGTACTCTAATAACTTAAAAGTTCAGATATAACTCCAAGTATTGTAGTTGCACATTTACTAAAACAAAGTACTAACCTATTCCAAAACTATGGAAAGCAAATTAATGTTTTGACAGTGAATAATCCATAAGAAAATATTCAGTAAAAAAATGAACATTATCAGAAATGGTCCCTTCTAATTTGTATACATATAAACAAGGTCTTCTACTATCAATCACAATAATACATGAAGCTTGAATTGTCAAACTTTTAGGAAATAGACTAAATTTCTCGCAACCACATTCATAAGAATAATATGCTGAGTAAAAGATAAGTGTACCGAAATATTCCTTTATGAAGCTCATTGGAGGCATGGTTTTGAATACATTTCCTCCCTGGTCTATCTAAGTGTTGTAAGTGCATGAAGTATTTATCAAATTTACATATAATTTGACCACTACATGAACCAACAACCTTATGAGATTCATAAAAGGATGAAATGTATTTATCATAATAAATGTGAATGCAATACCTTTCATATTCTCAAACACAAGTGAAGTCTCTTCTTTGGCTGGTGCATTTGAAGTTCTATTAGTCACAAGCTCATCCCCAATCATTAGGTCTCTTCCCATTACATCTCCAATGACTGAGACAGAAGCAAACTTTTAGTTAGTTATAGAAGTGAGTATTTCACCAATGTCCAAGGAAAACTAGAGGAAAGGAAATGTTGAGATCATTTGTTTTGACGGAATATTTTGTTTATATATAACTCATTACAGGGAAGACACAGTTTTAGATGTATGCCCAAAATACATCATAGTTATTCTTAAACTAGAAGAAAAAAGGAATCAACTCTGCTCTATCTTGTTACAACAATAATAAGAGATGTAGAAGTCGATAGAAATTCCAAAGGAAAGTAACATACAAAAAGAAAGAAACAATAATGGTTTCCTTGTTGAAAAACAACTATTTTTCAATTCCCGAAAGAAAACCCATCAAATGGAAGTCAATAGATGGTCTAGAATAAGAGATTTTTGCACTTTTGAAAATAAAAGTTAGCTTTTATTTTATTGGTCAATGAAATTTAGTGAGGAAATTACTTTCATATTTGTTTTGAAATTCCCTTAAGTGGTTGACTAGTTGAGCACCCATAATAGCACAAGGTTCTAGCCATTTTTATTTTACTAAAAATTTTAACACAAAATGTCCACTAGCAGTACTGATAGGCTTTCCACCAAAAGTAACACAGTGTGACCATTCTATTAACACTTGGCAAATTTCTAGAGTTGTGACAACACCAAGAGGAAGGGCATTTCAAATACCATGTGAATTATGATAAAATTGGCAATCAACATGTACAAGTTTCATCCATACAACAAGTTCTACTGTGAGGCACTCTCCTCTCTAAATTTAATTAATGAAAGAAATAAAGAAGAGACTATAAAAATGTCCACAATTGATGAAATCAAATCAATGAGACTCAAAAGCACATCAAGATAATGACAATGCATGAGTGCCTTAGGCATATCCTAGAAGAGAAATATAGAAAAATAGCAAAAAAAAGGGGTAAATGCTAGATAATGAAAAAGTGATGTTGTGCAAAAGAATTTCCTTGACATTTTGGTAAATCAAAAAGCCACCTCAATGGAAAATGTAAAATCCTTATAATTTTTTATTTGTATTTACAAGAAATGAAAGTATTAAAAGCAGGGAGAAAATTGGAATAAAGATACCTTGGCCACAATTATGATTTCAAGGATAACACCTTGTGCTTCAAATCCCTAGTAATGACTTCCCGTACCATGAGTTCAAGGACTTGAATTTCAACATGCAGGAAGATCCATTCCAAGAACCCTAACTACATAAATGCCAAGTATTATTATGTACTATAATTGTAAAAGAATGAAAAGTTATAATTAGGGATCACTAGGCTGAAATGGTGATTAAGGCCCCCATCCCTATTTTTGGGTTTCTTCCAGAAAATCCAACGTTCATAGTTTCCAACAAAGTACATAATATGAAGAGTCCACACCAAGTATTTAATGATACGACTCATTTTGATTCAACCTTTTGCAAGTCATAAATCAATTGTAGTGAAAGATATATAGCTTCAAGGTATTAAATTTTTGCATCACACAGTAAAGTTATTTGCCAACACAGCAACCAAATTGACATAATTTTCTGAACTTTTAATCATAAAGTATTCAAATCTTATTATAGGAAAAGTATTTTTGAGGCAATAGCTCAAGGGAAAACATGGTAGACCATTGTGACTTGGATTGTTCCTGAATTTTTCTTTTTCTTATTCATCCATCCCTATAGATTACATTGATCAAAAATTTCCTGAATCAAACCTTTAACTATGATTACATATAAGTTTGGGCTTATATTTGACCAAATAACTATAAATTCTTAATTTGGATTCATACATATAAACATAAACGGAAATGAAAACAATATGTTATGGTTTATCCCATGCTGGTCAGTAACTGGTACTGTATATGATAGGGGTTTCGGCGTAAATCACATTATTAATCAATTGTCGACGCGTTTCGAACCAATAAGTGTGGTTCATCGTCAGGACAAGATGAAGAACCAGATCATGGCTGCATGTTAAATATGGAGAGAGAAGATCATACAACAACTATATTTGACTAGAAACAACTATAATAGACCAGGAAACGACTATATTTGACTAGACTGGACCAAAGGATAGGGACAACGGCTACATTTGACTTGACTCAACCGAGGGATAGGGATATGGAGAATTAGTTTTTTTATTCAATTCTATGTCTTAATACTTGATATGGATTTAAATTCCTTATGGTTAAAGATTGACATGGATTTTTTTTTTTATTATTCTTGATCTTCCATATTTTTATCCATGTCTCAATACCTTGAGACAATCAACAACCAGAGGTTTAGTGACTAGAACTTGGGGTTCAAAAACTTCATAATGTTGTAAGTGGAGTATACAAGTAATAATCAAGAAACCCATTTAGCTCTACACTGAGCAGAAGCTAAAATGTTGCTACATAAGGAATGCTTGATGGAGATGGAGATGGAGATGGTAAAGGTGACCCTAACAAATCTAGCGATACAAAACAAGGCCCTCTAGAGCACCTAGTGGAGAAAAAGACAAACTAGACAAAATTGATTAAGGCAATGAAAAAAGGGAGATATCAATTTTGCATAGAAGCCTTAACAATCCTTGAAAACCATTAAGAATTACAATTAAAGCTATAGAAAAAGGTAGGGTAGAGAGGCTAACTCTAAAATATTAGTTGATTCGGCCTAATCTCCAACTATCTAAATACAACAACCCCTTTGGGAAAACTTATTCCTCTTTATCAGTGCAAACTTATTCCTATCTCCTTTGCTTCAGATGGTTTGTAATTTAGTTTATTAATTAACTAAATAAATATTAGAGAGGAGTTAGAGCTTGGAGTTGTATCAAATATGGAATTTGGAATTTGTTCCACCAAGTGAAGAGAAAATTTAATCACGATTTATTTTTTCCCTGTTTGTTATTTTATGTTTTATGCGAGTCTCAATTTTTTTTTAAACAAATTTTAGATAATATCCTCCGACCATACATAATGTAACTTAAGTGTGATTAAGAAAAACATTTCATTTTTCTTAGGGATTAATTAGGGCTTTGATCTTACAAAATTCGCAAATTCAAACCCTACAACATTAAGAAACTCTGTTAGGAATGTAACATAAAAACCTATTAAATATAGTTCAATATTAATAAATAAGGAATTTATATGGATAAATAGAATATCTGTCATTAATATCTAAGAGATATGAGTGAGGCTTTTTGGTAGCAATTTGGCAGTCAAAGCCTGAAAACTTAAGTTATTAGACTTTAATAGGCATCAGACACCGAGAAACAATACTTTCCTCGACTAAAAAGGGGATTGATTTATTGATAATCAACTTAATTGAATGCACATATTTACAATCTACCATTAAACTTTATGATTGTTAACTTAAATATCTACATATGAAATTTATACTTTAAAATTTTTATAGCAGTTCATATTAATGTTTAAAATTTCTATTTGCAGTAAAATATTCGGTGGAATGTAAAATTATAGGCTCGGGGGATATGTTTTAGTTATTAAATGAGTAAACTCTAAATGAATGTGATATCATTGCATTTATAACCACTTTGAACTTGTGATCTCGATAAACAAGTTAAAATATCAATTGAGGTAATTGAGTGTGCATTACCAATATTTTGTATTCATTTTTTTTTTTATTTTGCATCCCATGGCATCTACCTCTACCTTCATTGTTGATGGCAACAACAACTACTAGCATGATGTCTTTATCATCCATATAGGGCCGATGTTAAGGAAATCTTTTCCATCCATATTTTCTATTTCCTTAAGGAACACTGGTTGCGAGTTTAAATTCACAAGGGAGAGGTTAACATTCGAGATATAAGGCATCATTCAAACAACCTCAGTTCATATAGCTATTTTCTCTACCAATTATGCCAAGTCAAATTAGTGTCTAGATTTGTTGTTTCTCCTGCATAAGCCAATGTTGGAGAATAAGTCAACCATTATACCTATATTCTTCAGTGTCAAACCTTCTTAACTTTGGTGGACGAAAGGAGAAAAAGGAGTGTATGTCATACATTCAATGACTAGAACTTGGGGTTCAAAAACTTTGTAAAATTGTCATTGGAGTAGACAAGTAATAGTCAAGAAACCCATTTATTTCCACACTTACTAGAAGCTAAAATGTTTCTACAAGAAGAATGCTAATGGATATGGAGATGATAAAAGTGACCCTAACAAAGATGGGGATACAAAATAGGGCCCTTCAGAGCACCAAGTGGAAACAAAGCCAACATAGAAAAAATTGATGAAGGCGATGAAAAAGGGGAGATATCAATTCTACATAGAAGCCTTAAAAAATCTTAACATCCATTAATCATTACAATGAAAGCTCTAGCAAAAGGTAGGGTGAAGAGGTTAACTCTAAAATATTAGTTGATTTAGCCTAATCTCCAACTACCTAAATACACCAGCCCCTTTGGGAAAACTTATTCCTCTTTATCAATGCAAACTTATTCCTTGCTCCTTAATGATAATATTTTTAGAGTGTTGAAAATGCAATACGAAAATCTCAATTTGACTTTGCCTTTGTCAAACTAGAGAAAAATCAAATTTCTATTTCGAAAAAAATATTGGAGGTAGTTAAGTGAGGTGACATGGAACTTGTCACTCTGTTAACTTGGTTAATTTGAGTTGAAGAAGATTGAGTCTAACTTAGTATGATTGATTGTTAGTTTTTACCAGTCTATTCTAGTTAATTTGAGTTATTGTCAATTAAACTAGTTCTAACTGTCAGAAGAACTAGTGGAGGTCAAGTTGTGGAAGTGGAACTTCAACCACATTAAGTGATCAACTAGTTAACTCATCAATTAGCCCAAAATATTTTTTGCATGCAAATAATTTGAGTTACTCATTTGAGATGGATATTCCAAGGGGATGTACTATCAATTATAGCATATTCCAATGTGTATAGGTGGTGCATGCGGTCAGATGGACCTAGAGGAATTACACAATTCAATAGTGGGAAATTCCTAAATAATAGGGGCTAATTTCTTTGAGGAAAAATGCAAGGAAATAGGAGCTTGTAGGGCTTGAAAATTGGCTAAGTTTTGGCCAAAGTTAGTCAATCAGGGAGAGGGATAGACTATATAGTTGTAGGGTGTGCTCAGTATTTAGAAAGAATATGTATTTCATCTCTATTCTCTTATTCAGGCAATACATATAGGAAGGGGTTTTGAGTAGTTTATTTCCCCTATATAAATATATGTGCATGTGTGAAGTTTCCTTTTGCATGTCTATGATTTGTGTTCTAGATGGTGAATTAACTTCCACATATCAGTATACTAGCTTCAAGTCTTGTGATTTAGTAAATTTCATGAGCAGTTTTGAATCTACACATTAATTTCTACATGGTATTAGAGCAGGATTCACTTTAGAGCAAATATTTCAAAGTTTTCATTGCAATAGGTTCAAATTTGAAGATCATTGTAGCAGGATTTCTTTAGAGCTGAGAAGCTGGATTTCAATGGACTAAGGTTAGAGTATGCCATGCAAGGCACCTCAAATTTTGTTTCATGGAAGGACCACATGGAGGCAGTCTTGGATGACAATGGATTGGTAGAATACATCAAGACAGATGTTGTAAAACTTCAAGAATGTGATTCCCAAAACCCTTCTTAGTGGAAAAATGATGCAGGGAAGGTGAGGAGAATCATATTGGAGGGAGTACGATATCATATTTTCTTGAATCTCCACTGAAAGTAAACTTTTTTACAATGTGGAAAGCACTGAAATTTTTTTTTGAGAATAGTAGTGACCATAGGAAGCTGGCACTCAAGAAAAAACTTCGAAATATCAATATGCAAAAGAATGACATAATTTCACAGTATCTGAGCAAGTTTACCTATTTTTTTTATGAACTTGGTGGAGTTGGTGTTAATGCCCCTTAATAAGACTTAGAGCTCTAGCCCTTTTTCTCCTTCCCAAGAGCTGGCATAGTTATCAAGATTCAGTGAATGGGAGGGAGAAACTACCAAGTTGGGAGTTCTTATGTTCTAAACTAGTATATTAGGAAATAAGGCGGAATACTAGAGATGAGACTTCATCCAAGGGAAAGGATGAGGAGAACTATGCCTTGGCTAGAAAGGAAAAGAAAGGGAAAGGGAAGAAATCCAAATCCAAAGTAGAATCTAGTCAAGGGGGAAAGAAGAAAGACTTGTCCAGAATTAAGTGCTTTCACTCTCATGAATTTGGGCACTATGCCACAAAGTGTCCACACAATAAGACAAACAAGAATACCTTAAATGGAGAAGAAGGTGAAGGCATTCCTGAGAAACATAGCCATGACATAGGTGAAGAAGATATAGGTTCGTGTGAATAACCTCTACAAGCTATATTTGGAGGATTGTGGTGCATTGAGCACAAAGGAGAAGAAGGTGCAAAGACGTGATGTCGGTGAACTTTGGCATGGAAGGTTTGGCCATTTTCATCATGATGATTTTAATATCATGCAGTAGATAACCAAGGGCCTCCCCAAAGGAGCACTAGAGCAGGAGGATACATGCAAAGGGTGTACGTTGGGGAAGTAGATAAAAGCCACTTTCCATGATCTCGAAAGCAAAGCACATGTAGTCGTTGAAAGGATCAACTCTGATGTTTGTGGACCTTTTTCGACAACCTCAAATACCAGACACAAGAATTTTGTCTTTTTTATTGATGACTTCTCACGAAAGTGTTGGATGTTCTTCATGCGAAAGAAGGATGAGATATTCTGTAAGTTTGTGGAGTTCAAGGCACTAGTCGAGAAAGAAATTGGAAATAAGGTGAAGGCTCTTATGAGTGATAATTGAGGTGAGTACATGTCAAATGAGTTTAAAAAATTCTTTGCAAAAGAAGGCATTCAACAATATTTGACAACACCCCACAACCCATAGTAGAATGGGGTGCCTAAGAGGAAGAATCACAACATTGTGGGAGCAACGAGGGTGACGTTGCATGACTAAAGCCTACCTTTTCACTTTTGAGCTGAATCATGCAAAACAATGGTCTATATGTAGAACACAAGTCCTCATTCGATTCTTGGCATGATTACACCATAGCAGGCTTTCTCCGGGAGGAATATGAATGTGTCACACTTCAAGATTTTTGGAGCCTTTGTTTACTTCGATGTCTCCAAATAATCAAGGAAGAAGATAACACCGAAAACAAAGTTGGGGGTGTTTATGGGTTACATAGAAACCCCCCACAACTACCGTGTGTACTTTCCATCCCTCGGAATGACAATTGTGTGAAGGGTATAAAATTTGATGAAGACAAATCCATGCGGTGCTCTCTTGAGAGGAAGTTTTAGATACCACTAGAGGAGGAGCTTTTAGCTCCAAAGAAGGAGCCTCGGGATCTTGTGGAGAAACCACAAGTTTATGAGCAGAGATTGGAGATGGATACTCAAGTAGAACCATCGAAAGAAGGATATAAGAGAACTAGGGAAGTTAAGAGACTTGTGCAGGATGCGAGGCAGAATGTGGATGCTACTACAAATCAATGTAGGTAGAGAAAGCCACTAGATCAGTACACTAGCTACATGGTTCTAATCACTGATATTTTAGAGACTAATCCATCCTCTTTCAAGGAAGTAGTAGAGAAACCTGTATGGGTTGATGGAATGGTGGATGAGTATGAATCCATTGTAAACAACAATGTTTGGGAAGTGGTCCCAAGACCAACACACAAATCAATTGTGGGTTCGAGATGGATCTTCAAAGTGAAGCATGCAGCAAACAAAAGCATAGAAAAGTAAAAGTCCATATTTGTGGCCAAGGGGTACTTTATGATGGAGGGGATTGACTATGAGGAGACCTTTTCTCCTATAGCAAGGTACTCATTCATCAGATCAATACTTTCTCTAACTGCATAGATGCGGTGTAAAATCCATCAGATGGATGTGGAAACCACATTCCTCAATGGAGCTATTGAGGAGGAGGTGTATATCAAGCAACCAGAAGGCATCGAGACTTTTGATGGAGAGTCTCATGTGTGCAAACTGAAGCGAGAATTGTATAGACTCATGTAAGCACATTGTGCTTGGTACACCATGATCGATAGTTATCTCACCGATTTGGGCTTCATTAAAAGTGAAGCGGATGCAAACCTCTATCATATTTTGGTAGAAGGTAAATTGTTTATTATTGTCTTATATGTTAATGACTTGATTTTGACTAGTTATGAGTAGATGATAAGATCTTGCAAGGATGACCTTGCAAGAGATTTTGAGATGAAGGGCATGGGTCTCATGCACTACTTCCTTGGTTTGGAAGTATGGCAAGGTGATGGGGAACTTTTTTTCTCTCTGGCAAATTATTCCAATGATATACTTCAGATGAGGAAGTATAAAAATGAAAACCAATGGAGACACCTCTAGCAACCAACTAGAGGAAGGAGGATGCCACTTCAAGTTAGGAAGAAGATGCTACTATTTACCAGTAGTTGGTGGGTTCACTCATGTACCTTGTGAGCACATGACCAAATTTGTTCTTTGTAGTCAACTAGCTGAACCAAGCTATGGTTAGGCCAACCTATCTATTTTGGAGGAAAGCTAAGCATGTCGTACGGTACCTCAGAGGAACTACCCAACCTAGACTATGGTATAAATGAAAAAGCAATAGAATTTGTGTGGCTTCATACATGTCGATTAGATGGGAATTCCATCAGACTGAAAGAGTACATCAAGTGAAATTTGCAGTGTTGGTTATGTTGACGGTGCTGGACCCGCTGACATGTCAAGGGGTCTTCCCTATAAGAAGTCCCACTTAGGCCTTAGACTGTTTGATGTAGGAGTCCCAATAGTGGGTCGTAAGGTAATGCCTTGATTGCAGTGTTGCAAAAAGGCAACTAGAATAACTCTGTCAATAGTAAGGGTGTGACTGATGCAGTGAGTCGACGAAGGTGTAAGAGATGTTCCAACACTTCGAAAGGGGAAGGAGGTGCAGGTGAGTTCGAGGTTGAAAGGGATCAGTCTCAACTCGGCTAGGAACACACAACACAAAGGACATGCTCAACTTCTAGTGGAACAATCCACTCGGATGCGGCAATCACATAATACAAGGTAAGATAACATGTACAAAACTCACAATCAGTTCGAGATGAGTGCGATAGTTGTTATAGCAAGTTTCAAATGAAAGGTCTGTCTGATGTTCGGCAGAGTAGTCAACACAGATGGTGACAGCATTAACAACATATGCAAGCCATGCAAGACATCATTGACACATGGTCTGCTACATGAGACCAACTCTTTGACATGCTTGTGATGATGAAAGTGGTGAGCTGATGCCAAGCTTGGTCATCCGTGATGATGCGCATGCACCTCATGGTGACATATTATTGAAGCGAACTCTTGCCTCCATTGCAACGGTGCATTGGTTCGGCCCTTTCATCCAACTCGTCTGCTAACATGCGCATGGTATTCTTGGGTGCGGATGAACTGGTAACACACTGATGCATAGTGTCTGTGTTGATCTTCAAGTGTGTGCTGGTGGCCATGTGCATCAGATAAACAAACTACATGTTTAGCATCAGTTGGACATGCTTCTTGTCTTCGCCTTGGTGAGTGTGCTAAATGGGTTGGATTACATGCATGTTGCTGAATCCCTTGCATGCGATCAACAACACTTCCCACCATGTCTACTACGTATCCACTGTTGGGATGGAAATTTAACTTGTATGGGCATAGTTTCATCCATGAGTGCACGTTGCGCCACTATTGTTCCAGATCCTGCTGCAACTCATTCGTCTTTTTGTGCAGCTTCATGTTCATCCTTGAGTTGTTGCTTCAACACATGAAACTCCTTCTTCATTCCATCTTCTACCTTTGCACGATGTTCATGTCGCATCTTCACTTCACAATCAGAGTCTCCAAAGTTTCTTTCATCATCAATGGATCTACTTGAGCTTGCAACCTTGTTCCGCCTCAGTGTTGTCAACAACCCTCCTCTTGCATTCGTTGCATTTGGTATGTTGTCTTCAGTTGTTGTTCATGATGTTTCTCATTGTGATGTTGTTGCTATCATATATTGATGTCCTTGTTTATGAACAACTTGATGTCTTCATGGGTAGGCAAGTCCATAGACACTTGATCAACTGCATCCCCAAGTGTGCTCTGAACTGTATCTTCATCTCTGCTCACTTGGAGACCATTGTACATGTATTTTTGATTTGCAGATGAACACCTACATACCTGGAGACATGGAAACATTCATGATCCGAATTGGATCCATAACCGACTATCAAAGAACCATGACTAAATCAGGTCGAACAAATCTCTAATGAAATCCAAAACAGCAATCGAAAACACCCTGAACCAGTGGCCATGGCAGCCGACGTGGAACGACGAGGACCTCAGTCAAAGCGCGCTGACCGAGGCCCATGGAGACCACGCGGGAGGTTGATGTAGCCCCTGGCAGCCCCGAAAAGGAGCTGATTTTCGATGTGCAAATAGGGCCGAAATGGAGAATCCTTAAGCACTTCGTCACGTTGCGAGCCAGAGGACCGTGGGCGGAAAAACGAAAAAAGCGCTAAAGGAAAAAGGCAAGACCCGTGCTCTGGAAAACCAGTGGTATTGATCAGGGCACCCTTGAACGATAAGAGGTTTTGGAGGAAGCGAAGCGATCACACTCAATGATTAACGCGTGGTAGCGGAGGTGAGAGAAAAACCATCATGATCGCGCGTTGTTGGTCGAGCAAGTCAATCGCGCTCGACGTGCATATGACGTTGGATCTGGAGGAGCCCAAATCAGACGACTGAGATTGCGCTCAATGGAAAGAAGCGGAATCGACAGGAAATTAAGCTGCGTTCTAAAGGGATTTGGAATCCGTTTAACTGCCACGGTGGAGAAAGAATGCATACCCGACATAACGGAAGAAACGAATCGACGAAGCATGCTAGCACCAGTTAGATGGAGACATGTGGCTACTTCCCGAGCGTTCATGTTGATGCTGAACAGGGAACTCCCAGCACGCATGCGGAAGGAGAATTGACACAGGTGGGAGAGGAACCGAATAGGCATGAGGATCAAATGGCTAAAGCGATGAACAGAGACAGTCGAATGATAGAGGAGAAGAAGGAAAAAAAGACAGTGAACAGTGAACCCTAAGAGGAGGACTGAACACAGAGAGTAGTAAAGCCAAACAGAGGAGACAGAGGGTCGAGCTGACCACAGGCAGCGTCGAGCAACAGAGAGCTTGAAGATTCAAGCCTTCCCATAGAGGAATCTGTCCGGATTGAGCATCACAGTTGGCTCTTTCCACTGTAGACCGGGGGTCACAGAGCTGGTAGGAAGAACAAGAGTCTGTGTACTCTCAATGGCTTGGGGAATCCAAGGACCACCCTGCGAAGCAAAATCTGCTTCAAGAGAACTCATATTGAGTCCTTGTATTGTAATTTCTATACTTAAAGACAAAATAAAACAAGGCCACCACTGAAGCTGGACTAGAGATGTAGCCCTAGAGAATAGGGTGAACTCCTTATTAAAATTGTTTGTGTCTTTGTGTTTCTTACTGTATTTCTCTATTGTCTTTCCATTTAAATGTCTGTGTATTGGAAATCTGATCGATCCGTTGCTTAAATAACACAGAACACACACCAACACATGAGTCTGTAATACCTTTTGTTTAATAAATCTTCAACTAATGTCACTCATAGGGTGATTATCAGCTCAAGTGGTATCAGAGCTCTAGGTTGTAGGGTTAGACAAGCTTGTGTTGGTTTAGCTATAAATGCTCACTAGATCAAAGCTCAAATTAGGAGAAGGAGAGTTGGTTGAAACTAATCCTGAAATTGGGAGAGTCTATTCTCGAAAGACAATGTAAGAGGAAGGTTCTATAGGGCCAGACCCTCAATTTATAGAAAGTTTCCTAGCTATAAAGTCTATGGTAGAAGAAATGTATAGGGACTTTAGAAAGCATAAGGATGAAAATTCATCAGGCTCTAAACAAGATAAAGAAGAAGATGAATCTCATTCCCATGACCACTCCAAAGGAAAGGGGAAAGAAGAAAGCTTTCTCACACCTCCTAATAGCCCTGTGCATCATAAGAAAGCATCTTTGATTAAGTTAGATGTTAAATTTGATTTGCCTATATATGATGGAGAGCTAAATGCTGAAAAGTTGGACAATTGAATTAGACAAATTGATGTGTATTGCAGAGTACAGAACATAGACTCAGACAAAACCCAAGCTGATATGAAAAGACATGGTAAGACCATCTCTGTATGGAGTGAATTTGTTATTGCAATCCAAAAGCAGTTCTATCCATTGGCCTACATGCAACAAGCCATGATGGGTTGGCAAACTCTTCGGTAGTTGAAGGGGCAAAGTGTGCAAGGGTATACTCAAGAGTTCAGAAAAAGAGCATTGATGTTGGGTATCTCATTAGACTCACTAGAGACTCTTTTGAAGTACATTGGTGGTCTACATAGCTACATGAGGCATACCATCCTCATGTTTAATCCCACTATTATAGATGAGGTATCTGTACAAGCTACTCATGTAGAAGCTAGAGGAAAGAATGGAAATCCAGAAGTTGGGGGATCATCCCAACCCACTGTAAGCAAGAGCAAGGAGAAAAGGAAGCAGAAGTGGAAAGCAAGGAAGGCTAACACTGCACAAAAAGGCCAAGCTTCATGCACTCACTGTAAAAAGGAGGGGCATGATGATGAGCACTGTTGGATTCTGCATCCAGAGCTAATACCTAAGAAGTCTGAGGACAAGAAGAAGAAAGTTGCTGCATCTATTTAGAGAGATTTGGGGTCAGAATCGGGAGATGAAACAATCATTGCAGCCACAGGTATAAAAGGTAAGAATTTTGAAGCATCTATTAGTATTTCTTCTCAATCTGTTGTTGATGAAGAACATGAGAGAAAAAGACATGAGCTTTTCCATACTCGAGTTATTTCCAAAAATCAAAAGATTGATACTTTGTTTGATAGTGGCTCACAAGTAAATCTAATTTCTGAAGCAATTTTAAAGAAATTGGGATTAACAACTACACCTCATAAGAATCCATACCCATTAGGATGGTTGAATGATAAAGCACAACTACAAGTGACTAGACAGTGCAAACTAAAGTTTTCTTTTGGGTCAGCATTTGTAGATGAGGTTGAGTTAGATGTAATTCCTTTAGATATATGTGGAATTGTTTTAGGAAGTACTTACTTGTATGATAGAAAGGCTATTTTCTATAGAGCTGAGAACAAGTATCTACTTGTTAAAGATGGAACCGAATACTTTGTAAGAGCTCATAAGCTCAAGAATAATTATACTCTCGTAAACTCAGGACATATTAAAAGAATGATAAATTCATGCAAACAGTTCTTACTAATGGTTTTAAAGGAAAATAAATCTGATAAAACCAATGTATTTGGGGGCTATAATGCTGATCAGCAAGCTGATATAGAAAAGATTGTTTCAGAGTATGATGTCTTATTTCAAGAACCACAAGGTCTGCCACCCAAAAAGGGAATAGTACATGATATTATTTTGCAGCAAGATGTTCCTTTGCCTAACATTGGGATGTACAGGTTATCTGCTTTAAAGAATGCTGAAATCAAGAAGCAGGTGTAGGAGTTGCTCAAGAAACGGTTCATCAGGCCTAGCACGTCACCATGTGGGTCACCAATTGTTTTGGTGAGAAAGAAAGATGGCTTGTGGAGAATGTGCATTGATTACCAAGCACTGAATAAGATAACAATAAAAAATAGTTATCCCCTTCCTCGCATAGATGATCTTTTAGATCAATTAAAGAAAGCTGTTTATTTCACCAAGCTGGATTTGCATAGTGGATACCATCAGGTCAGAGTTGTAGAGCAAGATGCATGGAGGAATGCTTTCAAAACAAAGCAGGGATTGTATGAATGGCTGGTTATGCCTTTTGGCCTAACTAATGCTCCTGCTACTTTCATGATATTAATGAATGATGTACTCAGACCTTTTCTTGATGATTTCGTTATTGTGTATCTGGATGGCATTCTGATTTTTAGTAAAACATGGGAAGAACATTTAAAGCATGTTAAGCAGACATTAGATGTTTTGAAAAGAGAAAAACTTTATGTTAAACTCTCCAAATGTGAATTTGGAAAAACCTCTCTAATTATTTTGGTCATATAGTAGGGGGAGGTGAATTGAAAATAGATCCCTCTAAAGTGGTAGTCATTGTAAACTGGCCTAAACCCAAATTTGCTACAGAAGTGAGAAGCTTCTTAGGAGCAACACGATATTGGAGGAAGTTCATTTCAAATTTTTCCTCAATTGCAGCTCCCTTACATGCTTTGACAGGATTGAAGAAGGTGTTTCAGTGGGGAGGCAAACAGCAGAAAGCCTTTGACACCTTGAAAGAAAAAATTAGTACAGCACCTGTACTAGCACTGCCAGATCTACAAAGACCATTTTAGATCCAAACTGATACTAGTGACTATGCCATGGGAGTAGTGTTGACACATCATGGTAAACCCATATGTTATCATTCTGAGACTTTTAATCCTGTAGTAGTTAACTATCCTACATATGATAAAGAATTGTATGCATTAGTTCAGAGTGTGAAAAAGTGGAAACATTACTTAATGGGCAAAGAAACAGTAATACATATTGATCATCAGCCACTTCAATATCTACACTCCCAAACTAAGTTGCAACAATCAAGACATTACAGATGGATGGGTTTTCTACAACAGTTTCATTTAGTCATCAGGTACAAAAAGGGCATACATAACAAGGTTGCAGACATGTTATCTAGACCCATTATAAATGCATCTACCATACTTAAGCATAATTTTGTGCTGCATGAAAGCTACATAGAACAGTATGCTCAGGACATGGACTTTAAGGATGTATATGCAACTTTGAGTCAAGGCAAAAGAGTAGAAGAATTGGACTATCATATGAAGGACCGACTCTTATATCATTGTGGGAAACTCTGCATTCCACAAACTGAGAGAGTAAAGATAATTAGGGAAGCACACACTTCTCTGATATCAGGTCACTTTGGAGTAAGTAAAATGGTTACACAGCTGCAAAGGTTCTGCTATTGGCCGAAAATGAATGAGACAGTTTCTAGATATGTAAAGGGATGTGCTATGTGTGCTAAAAGCAAGCCCAGTAACAGAAAACTAGGCTTATACACTCCATTACCAGTTCCTTCTCACCCTTGGGAAAGCATTTCCATGGATTTTGTTGGAGGACTGCCTAAATCTAGGAAAGGTCATGATTATCTATATGTTGTTGTGGATAGGTTCAGCAAAATGTGTATTTTAATACCCTGTAGTAAACAGATTACAGCTGAACAAACTGCAAAATTGTTCTTTGAACATGTATGGGTTCATTTTGGATTACCCACTTCAATTGTATCTGATCGAGACACCCGATTTGTGGGGAAGTTTTGGTCAAGTCTGTGGGAACTAATGGACACCAAATTGAAGAAAAGCACAACTTTTCATCCACAAACAGATGGCTAGACAGAAGTAGTTAACAGGACGGTGATCCAGTTACTGAGAGGATATTGCAGCAAACATCCTAAGCTTTGGGATGAGCACTTGTGCTATGTGCAGCATGCTTACAATAGAGCCAAACACTCTTCTACGCAGAGATCTCCTTTTGAGACCTGTTTTGGTTTCATACCAAGGTCTCCTTTGGATTTTGTCTTTGGTAAAGATACCATGGTTGATAGACACAGTGATGTGGACAAGGCAACTAGGTTCATTGAATAGATCTAGGAGATCCACCAGGCAGTACAGGAATAGTTGGAAAGGAGCCAGGCCAAGTATAAGGCTAGGCATGATAAGCATCGGATGGAGCATAGTTTTCAAGTTGGAGACCAAGTCTGGCTGTATATCAGCAAGGACAAGATGCAAGGTGAAGGTAAAAAGCTAAAACCTATCAGGTATGGACCCTTCAAGATACTTGAAAAGATTGGTGAAAATGCTTTTCGCCTTGATCTACCAGATTACATGCACATCTACTCAGTCATGAACACAGATTGCGTAAGGTTGTTTGAACCTTCAATGATTGAGGACCCTGAAGAGCAGAGTCAATTACCTTCTGTTGACGACCTGCTACCTGAATATCTTAATGAGTTACAGGAAGATACGGTGCTAGACAAGAAGGTAAGGACGACGAGCAGTGGACAAGTGGAATACCTTAGGATTGGGCTTAAAGGTTCGAAGCCGAGCAGTGCGAAGTGGATTGAGATTGGACAAGTGACACAGCAGTTTCCTCACTTAGTCGATGCCTGAAGAAAACCAACTTTTGGTGGTCCAAAAGCTTTTCAGTAGGGAGGCCGTGATCCGAATCGGATCCATAACCGGCTGTCAAAGAACCATGACTAAATCAGGTCGAACAAATCTCTAATGAAATCCAAAACAGCAATCGAAAACAACCTGAACTAGTGACCATGGTAGCTGGTGTGGAACGATGAGGACCTCAGTTAAAGCGTGTTGACTGAGGCCCATGGAGACTGCGCGGGAGGTCGATGTAGCCCCTGGGAGCCCCAAAATTGGAATAGGAGTTGATTTTCGATGCGCGATTAGCACTTAGTGTGCATCACTGGGAAAACAGGGCTGAAATGGAGAAGCCTTAAGCACTTGGTCACGTTGGGAGCCAGAGGACCGCGGGTGGAAAAAGGAAAAAAGTGCTAAAGGACAAAGGCGGGACCCGCGCTCTGGAAAACCGGTGGTATTGATTGGGGCGCCCTTGAACGGTAAGAGCTTTTGGAGGAAGCGGAGCGATCACACTCAGAGATTGACGCGTGGCAGCGGAGATGAGAGAAAAACAGCCGTGATCACGTGTTATCGGTCGAGCAAGTCAATCGCGCTCGACGTGCGTATGACGTTGGATCTGGAGGAGCCCAGATCGAATGGCTGAGATTGTGCCCGATGGAAAGAAGCAGAATCAACAGGAAATTAAGCCACGTTCTAAAGGGATTTGGAATCCGTTTGACCGCCACAGTGGAGAAACAACGCATACCCGACGTAATGGAAGAAACAAATCAACGAAGCATGCTGGCACCAGTTAGATGGAGACACGTGGCTACTTCCCGAGCATTCATGCTGACGCCGAACAGGGAACTCCCAGCACGTAGGTGGAAGGAGAATTGACACAGGTGGGAGAGGAACTGAACAAGCATGAGGATCGAATGTCTAAAGCCATGAACAGAGACAGTCGAATGACAGAGGAGAAGAAGGAAAAAAAGACAGTGAACAGTGAACCCTGAGAGGAGGACTAAACACAGAGAGCAGTAAAGCCAAGCAGAGGAGACAGAGGGCCGAGCTGACCACAGGCAGTGTCGAGCACCAGAGAGCTTGAAGATTCAAGCCTTCCCATAGAGGAATCTGTCTGGATTGAGCATCACAGTTGGCTCTTTCCACTATAGACCGAGGGTCACAGAGCTGGTAGGAAGAACAAGAGTCTGTGTACTCTGAGTGGCTTGGGGAATCCAAGAACCACCCTGCCAAGCAAAATCGGCTTCAGGAGAACTCATATTGAGTCCCTGTGTTGTAATTTCTCTGCTTAAAGATAGAATAAAACAAGGCCACCACTGAAGCTAGACCAGATATGTAGTCCTGGAGAATAGGGTGAACTCCTTATTAAAACTGTTTGTGTCTTCGTGTTGCTTACTGTATTTCTTTGTTGTCTTTCCATTTAAATGTTTGTGTATTGGCAATCTGATCGATCCGTTGCTTAAATAACACAGAACACACACCAGCAAATGAGTCTGTAATACCTTTTGTTTAATAAATCTTCAACTGATGTCACTCATAGGGTGATTATCAGATCAATTCATGGCAAGCAATTTGTTAGTCATAAATCAAAATGAACATGAGAACTCACTTGAAAGATACTTGGGTGAATGATCATGAAGTTTGCACAATTTCGGCTGGGAGGTTAAGAGAGTGACTTCCGAGACTGCACAAAGCACAGTCTGGACTACTGGGAGACTGACTGACTGCTGGTACTGCATCATGCATGGTCTAGTATGGTTGCTGACTACTAGGATTGTGCAATGCACGATTCCACGTGGGAAGGACTATTGGCCAAAGGACATATTTGTGCAATTTCTTGGGCCACGAAGCCACTGTCCTTCAGAAATGATCAAAACAGTCATGGAGGCTAGTGCTGGGAAGGAATACACAAATCTGTAGAGGAAGGTGAGCTTTCCTTCCTCAAATTACACAATGCAACCTTGGTGAAGGCAGAGTCTAGGCCAAGGTTGGCACGGCTCACCGAAGGGCAACCGAAAGCAAGTAAGTCAGTGAATGCATGGTGACACTATGTGATAACAGAAGTGATTAACAATGCATGCAAAACATGAACAAAATATTCAGCAAACAGATCAGCATGCATGTCGGTGAGGCAATTCGCCGGTTGAGCGAACGTCCGTGCAAAACGGTTTTGATGCATGCAACAGTAGTGAGATAGCAATGAAAACTGAAACAGAGCTAGGAAAAGGTAATATATATATATATATATATATATATGTATGTATATATATAAATGACAACAAGCATTCAAAGAAATGAAGCAAACAATACTCCCACAAGCAAAAACACAAAAAGCGACAGAAATGCAGCACAAGGTATGGGAAGCGGGATTAACCCAAAACAATGGAGATGAATGTACAGACTGCTCCAAAATGTGATGTGACATGTCAGAGATGTAAGGTTGATGTGAGGAATGAACTCTGCAGTGTCTGGTTGATGAGTTTTGATAACATCAAGGTTGTAACACGCATGCCACGAATATAAGGAAAGCGACACTTGGTGGGAGTTTTCAGAATTGCTCCTTACATGTAACCTCCAACTGCTATACATAGATCCCTGAAACAAGGGACCCCTTTGCATGCTGCCTTAGGAGAAGCAGTCCATGCATGCAACACTGTTTTGCTCAATCGTTGAGGGAATCGATCAACTCAGTTGCACATGCAAGAGACTGCTTGACTATTGGAGAAAAATGCACATTATGGGCAGCGCAGCTGACTGCTACCCAAATTTGCACAAATCTTGGGATGAACAGCCTGCTGCTGGGAAAATTTGCGCAAATCCTACTGGGAGGGTTGGCTGGTGAGATTGCATAATCCTCGAGCCCAGCAGACTATCATAGAGGATTGCACAATTTCTGGAGGGAAGGCTAGTTTCCCTCCAAAAATGCACAATTTTCAAGGGGAATATGCTCAACCTGTAGCTCGACCATGTCCGAGTGAGTAGCCTGTGAGGGGGATGGATCAATTGTGATCGACAGGCTGCCTTTGTGCGAGGAAAACACTTGAATCTTGGGTACTTGACGAAGCAAGACAAAGTGTTGTGTAAGGCTGCTAAGGAGTATCCAAAACAGGCTAAGGCAAAATTTTGCAAGGTGGTTGTAGCCGCTACAACAGGTTTTATAATGGTTTCTTGGTATAGCAGGAAGAAAATATATTGGCACTTATCTCGACAGAAGAATAATACATGGTTTCAATTCAAACAACATGTGAGTCGATCTGGATGAGAAAGCTACTTTTTGGCTTGTTTGGTCATATGATGGATCCAACTGTGATTTACTTGGATAATCAAAGTTTCATCAAACTCTCTAAAAATCTTATTTTTGATGATCGATCCAAGAATATTGATATCTGGTATCACCATTTATGAGATTGTATGCAAAGGTCGATTATGTTGTTGCAGTACATTCCGACATAGGAACAAGATGTTGATATTTTGACAAAGGCCTTGTTAAGAGGGAAGTTAGAGTTCCACAGGTTCAGAATAAGGGTGGTTGATAATCCATTTTTTGATTAGAGGGAGTGTTGAAAATGCAATAAGAAAATATTAGTTTGACTTTGCATTGGTCAAACTAGAGAAAATTTGAATCTCTATTTCATCAAAAATATTGGAGGTAGTTAACTGAGGTGACATGGCACTTGTCACTCAATAAACTTAGTTAACTCAATTTTGGGAAGCTTGAGTTTAGTCCAGTATGATTGATTGTTGATTTGCAGCAATCCGTTTCAGTTAATTTGAGTTATTGTAAGCTAAACTGTTATAACTCTCAGAAGAATTGGTGGAGGTCAAGTTGTGGAAGTTCCAGTGGAAGTCGAACTTCAACCATATTCAGTGATCAAACAGTTAATTTATTAATCGTCCCAAAATAATTGTTGCATGAAGAGAATTTCAGTTACCTGGTTGAGATGGATATTTCAAGGCAGTGTACTATCAGTTGTAGCATATTCCAATGTGTAAAGGTGGTGCATGCAGGGACAGGAAGGACCTAGAGGAATTGTGCAATTCAATAGTGGGAAATTTCCAAATAATAGGGGCTAATTTGTAGAAATTTTCTCTACAAATTAGCTAGCTCACTGATATCATGTAGAAATTTAACCTGCAGATCAAACTGATATATGCAATGTACTAAAGCATAATAGTAGATCTACATCTACCATAAACTTTGCGGAAGCTAATTAACCATGAGCAACATCAAGCATGAACACATATAACTGATAAGAAGGAATCAATCACACATAACAAAAGATATATCCAGGGGAAAGCACCAGCATAAAACCCCAACCATGTATTATCAATCAAGTGGAAATCCTCTTCACAATACAAGAAGAATTAGCTCTCAAGCTATTCAGTTCTCAATGAACTATAAAGATATGAAGATTTGTCTCATGAACCACCCAAGCCCTGTTTATATAGGCTTTCCCTATGGTCCTTAAGTAGTTTGCTTAGGAAATAATAGCAAAAGCATATGCTATTAATTCCAACATACCAAAAACAACCAATGGTCCAACTACGTATTCCTTGAGAACACTAGAACCATGCAAAAACTACTTACTAAAAATAGTTAAGCATATGATAGTACACAGTCCCACATTTGATTTCAACTAGGTCTCTGATAGAATTGACATGCAACAGTTATCCATGAGTGAATCCTCAGTTATCTAAAATAATAGTTGTCACATGCATGCAATCATTAACAAACTATATTTTGTTATTTTAACAACTTGTTAAAATAATCTAACTGGACTTGACTAGTTAGAACTAAGTCAACTGATTCTCTCATTATAGAACTAAACCTTATCTCCTTTAATCAAGGGATAATTCCCAAATCAAGGGATAAAATAATTGCATGATCTCGCAAAGACTTCAAGTTTATTTTTCCATAATTAATTAACTCATGGAGATTAATTAATTAATATTTTAAACTGTTGTTAAGACCAAAATTAATTTTACTTCCTGTAGATAGACTAGGGATTGCTATAAATAGGAAGGGACCCAGAAATGCTATTTTAGAACTTTCTATTTTTAGAAATTTCACCTCTCACCCAATGTGGCCAATGACTTCACTGGCCAAACTGCTATTTTTAGACATGCTATTTTTAGCACATTCTAAATTTAACATTTCTTGTTGCACATTTTTCAACACTCCCTCTCAACAAGAAAGGCTTCCTCTCCAACCCAATCTTGTAGCTCTGGAATGTTCTGCATGCAACACATCTACCCGGTCCAGTTGCTCCAACAACACTTGGAACAAAAACACTCCCAGCTGACCACTCTGTTGGGCTAGAAACATACTCTGATGCTGAAGCTCTACCTGTTGCTGACAAGTGCTCCCTCTCTGACATCTGCGCTACTGCAACATCTCCATGCATCTCACACCATTGCACACCTGTATGTGCCACCTAGCACTGTGCAAAACACTTTGCCTCTCGCATTGCTACAGCCTGCTAGCTATGCGCTATCCTGGGATTCCCTGCACTGTCGCTCTCTCTACTACTCCATCCACATCTATCTCTACCCAATTAGTTAGTTCCCGCTACTCCACATCAGGGCTCCTGTAGCAAGGTCTCATCCAAAAGGTTGCGTACCTCAAGGATCCTGCCCTCCTCTTTGGGATGATCACTCTATATCGCCCCACCTCCTACCTAGAGGTATGGCTGCATGTGATCTTTCAGCCCACCTAGCTCGAAGTTTCCCCTACTGGAGGTCTCTACATGAGTAGATGTTTCTACTCGATCTCCACTCAGCTTCCCCTATTGTGGCTGCTCCACAACCTCCTGAAGTTGCTGCACCAATCGTGGCTCCTCTGTAATCATCTGTGACTTCTTCTGGCTCTACATGTTGAGAGGTAATATACCCTCCCTCTCAACCACCAAGTCTCCATTAGTTGCCTTGCTGCTCAAGGCTTTGCATGCATCTTGAACCTTAAGAACATACAGGTTCTTGACTCGTGAACCAATCTGCTTCACATGTCTAGTGATGATGTGTCTAAGGAAAACCTTTCCTTTACTAAAGACTACATCATAGCCTTTGTCTTCTAGCATCGCGATCGACACCAAGTTTCTCTTTAGTCCTGGTACATACTTGACATCGGTCAAGGTAAGGCAAGCTCCATGCTCCCTCTGAAAAATAATCGTGCCTTCACCTGAGACACTATACTTTTCATCATTACCCACCGCTATGAGTATCTGGAGATCTCTCTCCTCCAATGTACTAAACAAACTCTTGTCACCGGTCATGTGGAAAGAAGCTCCACTGTCAAGAAACCAACCACTTCCCACCATGGATGAAACCATGCATGCGAAGAGTGTGAAAGCCAACTCAAACTGTGAAGCAAGTGCCTCACCTTCAGATCCTTCCCGTATCCCTTCTTGGATTTCCTCCATGGACAATTTGCAGCATAATGGCCCACCTCATGACAACGAAAGAATCACACTTTTGATTTGTCAACCTTCTTCCCACCATTGGAAGAACTGGATTTGGAAAGAGAAACCTTCTCCTTCCCCTTCTTCACCTTACTTGCTAAGGCACAGTTCTCCTCATCATACATGGATGAAGAACTATCTCTGGTGCTCCACCTGATCTCCTCCTGCATCAAATCTGACCATAGTCATTCCCAATCTGGCAGTTTATTCCTTCCATTCATCAAGTCCTGGTAGCTATGCCAGCTCTTAGGAAGGCCAAGGAGTGCTAGACTCACCATATCCTCATCCGATGTCATGACCCCTACACTTGCAAGCTCATCCCTGCATGTGATGAGCTAGATACATAGAGATTGTCTCATCCCTTTCACACTTGAACTTTCGAAGTTTGTCCTTAAGTGCCAGCTTCATTTGATCACTGCTATTTTGATATAAATCTTTCAATGTTTTCCACATTGCATGTGGAGTCTCCTTCCCATGGAGGCTCGAGACAATGTGATCTTGCACTCCCTCCAAGAGAATTCTCCTAGCTCTAGCCACACACTTCCTCCATTCCACCTGCTCAGTGTTGTTAGCAGGCTTAGGAATTTCTTGATCAATGAAATCCTTAAGGCCATTATCTTCCAAAACTGCCTCCATGCGATCCTTCCAAGCTATATAGTTTGAGCTGCCATCAAGGGCACACTCAAGCCTCAAACCATAGAACGCCATCGATG
Organism: Pinus tabuliformis; assembly: GCA_031772625.1. Lineage (NCBI taxonomy): Eukaryota > Viridiplantae > Streptophyta > Pinopsida > Pinales > Pinaceae > Pinus > Pinus tabuliformis. Next base: position 292,776,110 of record CM062820.1, read on the forward strand.
AAATAGATGTGATAAGAACTTGAGATCTATATCCCAAATAATAAACATCGAAATTCTCCTACTAGTATACTGTTCTTGCTTGATCACCTGTGCTCTGATACCATGTAGAAAATTCACTTGTAGAACAAACCGATATATGCAATGTCCTAAAGCATAATACTTGTTCTACTTCTAGAAAACATTAAGCAGAAGCATAATCGAAATCATGAGCAACATCAAGTAGAAACATGCATATGCATAACTAATTAAGAGAATTAATCACACATAACACAAGATATATCCAGGAGCAAGCACCAGCATAAAACCCCAACCATGTATTATCAATCAAGTGGAAATCCTCTTCACAATACAAGAAGAATTAGCTCTCAAGCTATTCAGTTCTCAATGAATTATGAAGATATGAAGGTATGTCTCATGAACCACCCAAGCCCTGTTTATATAGGCTTTCCCTATGGTCCTTACATAGTTTTTTTAGGAAATAATAGCAAAAGAATATGCTATTAATTCCAACATACCAAAAACAACCAATGGTCCAACTACGTATTCCTTGAGAACACTAGTTCCTCAACCATGCAAAACTACTTACTAGAAATAGTTAAGCATTTGATAGTACATTGTCCCACATCTGATCTCAACTGGGTCTTTGACAGAACTGACATGCAACAGTTATCCATGAGCGAATCCTCAGTTATCTAAAATAATAGTTGTCACATGCATGCAAGCATTAACAAACTATATTTTATTATTTTAACAACTTGTTAAAATAATCTAATTGGACTTGACTAGTTAGAACTAAGTAAACTAATTCTCTCATTATAGAACTGAACCTTATCTCCTTTAATCAAGGGATAAATTCCTAAATCAAGGGAGAAAATAATTGCATGATCTCATAAAGACTTCGAGTTTAATTTTTCATAATTAATTAAGTCATGGAGATTAATTAATTAATATTTCAAACTGCTGTTAAGACCAAAATTAATTTTACTTCTTATAGATAGACTAGGGACTGCTATAAATAGGAAGGGACCCATAAATGTTATTTTTAGAACTTTCTATTTTTAGTAGTTTCACCTCTCACTCAATGTGGCCAATGACCTTACTGGCTAAACTGTTATTTTTAGACATGCTATTTTTAACACATTCTAAATTTAACATTTCTTGTTGCACATTTTTCAACATAATTTCCTCGAGGAATAATGCAAGGAAATAGGAGCTTGGAGGGCTTGAAAATTGGTTAAGCGTTGGCTAGATTCATTTAGTCGGGGAGAGGGATAGACTATACACTTGCAGGGTGTACTCATGTTTGAGAAAGCATATGTATTTCATCTCTATTCTCTAATTAATGCAATATAGATAGGAAAAGGTTTTGAGCAGTTCCTTTCCCCTAGATAATCTTTGGGCATGTGTGATGTTTTCTTTTGCATGTCTATGATTTGTGTTCTAGATGGTGAATTAACTTTTGCAGATTAGTGGAGTAGTATTTAGTCTTATGATTTAGTAAATTTCATGAGCAGATTCAAATCTACACTTTAATTTCTACATAAATTGGGTAGACGAAAAAAAATAAATGTATTACCTGGTACTAAGACCACTACTAAAACTTCTTCCATTTCAAACAAAACCATAGCAATCAAAATGGGAAATAAGTTCTTATAAACAAGTATTCATATGAATTTTTTTATCATTACATATTGCCAAAACTAGTTGAGTTCCTCAAATGATAAGGAAAAATGCAACATGTTAGAAAGACAATAAATTCTATAAATCCTTTTTCCAATTAGTATTGTCAATTCTGCTACCCCACAACACCGAAAACATATTGTGAATTGTCCATTGTGCGACCCCACAGTGCCCAAAACAGGTTGTGAAATGGCTAAAGTGCGCTTGGAAAACTTTCATAAATCAAAGGCTTAAGAGAACTTGGCAAACTTTGACAAATCTAGTAAGATTTCCAGTACTAAAGTTAATAGCTTCACACGATGTTTGATTGATGAAGTCTACGTCATATTGAATACTTATTTTTGTAAGGAATTGGAAGAGTGCAGATGTTGGAAAGGCAATTTCGAAACAAAAAATAATATTTTTTTTTTCCTTTCCACACCATATCCTAATACTCTTCTTCAAATATCAAAGTTACATTCATTTGTTACACTTCCCACACTCATCGTGTTCCACATTTTGAATCTTAGGCCTTTTTCTTTAAATTCAACTAGATGAAGTCAAGTTTGTTTGTCTATCAAGCCAACTATACCATGTATATTTTCTTTTCAGTTTCCATCCCTATTTTGTTTAACCGTTAACAATAATATATGAAATCAAAACCTCTCAATTTCAAGGATTCTATGGGGCTATTATGTACTACAAGCGTCTGTTGCCTTATCTTATTGAAATGGAAATTTTTGGGGCAAAAAGATATTTTTGTTTATAATTACTTTTTAATGTCATTTAGACCTTTCTGGTCTCCACGATCATCTCTTATTTTATAATCAAAATTTGAAACCAGTTTAATTAGAGATCCGTAAAAGATGTGGGGGTTCCAGATCTCGTTTCCGTAGTTGTATAGTTGTATAGTTTGGTTAATGGGCAATAAAAGCCTTCACTTTGTCAAAAACTAAGCAAATACCATTCTACTTTCTCTCGATTCACATTAAATGATTAACAACTAGGTAACTAACATATATATTCTGAATAGTAGTAGTGCATAAATATAATTGTCCATATTGTAGTGCAACGTCTTTATCCAATGCGAAGGTCCGTTTAGAATGGAAAATGTAAATTGTTGACGGTATTCATATTGACTAAAGGAGTTTAAAAGTTATTCTTTGACAATTAAATTTTATGCCCATCTTGGCAAAATTGTTTTCAAGATTTTTCTTTTAAGATATGTGTGATATGTAAAAAAATGATTATCAATAAATCAAAAAGCACAAGGACATATATATTGGAGTTTATATCCTCTTTATCAATACTACTGAACTGAAAATAAAATCACTTGGAATCCTTTATAAGTAAAGAACATTTAGCCAAAAACTGCGTATGTACGCCGTTCTCCCACATGGTACAGAAAGCAGACAAAGAATTCACGTCATTATAAAAAACACACCTACAATGGATCTTCTGGAGGGTATACAAATCAGAGATCCTTGGATCACATCTGAACCAAATACTTGCAATCACCAAGTAGATTTTCCTGCCAACGAATACTTCCACGGAGAACTGAATATAGACTGAACATACCTCTAACCATCCTTTAAGCATTATGGAACATCTTTCCACTGCCATATTTCTCACTGTAAACGAAATTTCATGTTGGAGATGACGAGGATGGGTGTTCTCATGATCGCCTCGCCACTCTTCGCAGAGCAGCACTTCAACCCCAAATAGGCGGTCTATTAGATCCAGATCTGCCAAACCCTGAAATTTGGGTGTTTTTAAACAGATTCAAGCTTCAAAAGAAAAACTTTGATTGAACTTCAACACTAAATCTGTGGCTGACGATATCCAGATCTGTCAAAATTAGTTGGGGTGCTTTTAACCAGATTCAAGCTTCCAAAGAAAAATCTTCATTCCCCATGACAAAGGGGGCTTTGAAGTGGTAATTTCAAGAGCGAAAAGGATCATCAAGTCAACTTGCCCCAAAAAGGGCGGGGAATTTCCCAGATCCTAACCTCTGGCTTTCCCGTGGGTATTTGGGCCGAGGACATTCCCAGACCCTAACCTCTGCCTTTCCCATGGGTATTATCTATCTAGGGATGCCCACCGCCTTTGTCCAGCCTCTCCTCCTGTTTTTACTAGTAGCTACTAGTGGAAGTATGAAGATGGTATCACTTATGAGCTGTGATGGAATTTTAAGTTTTTGCTCTTTTGTTGAATTAAAGCTCTCAAAATTCATATAAGTATTAGCTATGTTGTGTTCTAATAGCATAATTTAGTCTAAAATGTATAATTTTTAAAATATATATATATGAGCATGATCTACACCGAGAGAGCGCTAAGTTTTTCATATTAATTTTTATTTTTATTTTTTATTTTTCAAAGTTGGCAAAATAATATTTTAATTACATTTTTATGACACCTGTTCCTTCCCAAATCCAACATCATCAAGTCTGCTACTCAAAGACAAATTATGCTTGGAGCCCGCTATGGTACACACTGATGTTGCAGAGAAATCTGCACAAAAGGAGCTAAAATTCTATTTATTAGGCCTTCAACAACTTGATCGAGCACTTAAAATGCTCAATCAAGTGTTTGAAGTTCAAATTTCAAATAGCTCGATCTACGGTTTAAGAAACCATCCATCGCGCCCTTAACATGGTTAAACAGATCCAGCTCTCACAATTATGTTAAAAAAAATATATCAATACTTCTCTATAAGAGAATTATAACTTTTTTATGAATATTCAAATATATTGCAAGCTCTATTTTTCCTTAATTATAAATTCAAATTCCATTTTATTTTACCAAGAAAATAATTATAATAATATATAGATAACTTTCTATAAAATATTTTAACTTTGTTTTTTCAATTTTGAAATTCTTAAAAAGGATAATTTGTTTATTGTTTTGATTTTAAATATAACGTATTTTTATACTTAATCAACTTATATTTTTTATCTAGAAGTTATCAATAAAAATAAATCAAATTATAATAAATAAATAAATAAAACAACAAACTAAATAATATTATATACACATTTATGTCTATATTACTCAAATTCAAATTAGTCAACTCACGTTTTAAAATTTATGATTTCCACATGTTTTTATTATTTTACAAATTTATATTGTAAACCTAAGTTAGGAGTAACAATTTCTATATATGCCTTACACTTGTGCTGAGTGAGGAGAAAGTTGAGTGTAATCACATTTTATAGGGCAAGAGATATTTATAACGTCACATACCATTGCATCCATTACAACTATATTAATTATAACTTACAACTATTACAACTATGTTAATTATTACTGCACTCATTTCTTTTCCTCAACAAGTGGATATTAGTGCATTATATATATATATATATATATATATATATATATATATATATATATATATATATATATATCTTAATAGACATGGTTATGACCAAGGGAATCGTTCAGTGAATTTTATAAAATATACATTTTCAGCAATGTCAAAATTCACATTTTTGAGTTACAATTATTGATAAAAAATATTATAATATTTATTAAATCAAACCCATTAAATTTTCTTATGTTTAATCAATTTATTATTTAAATTATATTTATAATAAATGTTTTATTTAAATTATAACATTGAAAATTTAAATCGTATTAAAACCTAATTTTTAAGATACGAAATTATAAATATAAGAATATTACAATTTCAATTGCAAGTGGGATAGAATAATTTTTCAAATTTATACACCAAAACCCTAGAAATGCAATGAGAAATGAGAAATTGATCAACACCATTGTAATTACCTATTCAAATGTAATTAGTAATTAAATTAAATTTTATTTATTTTTAACTATCAAGTACTTACAATTTTAAAGTTTTCATATCATTATAGATATTTACATAAACTTTAAAATTTGCAGCTCTACGGCTTGACGGATCTTTAAGGCTCGATCAAGCCATAAAGTTTGATCAAGCTCCTAACCTAGGGTTACACAGGAGCCGAATTGAGAGTTAGTTTTAATTTTCGATTGAGTTATTTTTTAGCGCTCGAGGAGCTCCATGGAGCGCTTAAAAAAGGCTCGATCGAGCCATCATTTTTCCACCCAAACACACCCTCTCTCGCTAAAAAGTGTAACCGAACTCCATGCTTTCACCCCTACCTTTATTTCCACCCATATTGTTGTAGACTATGATGTTAGCTATCAATCTTGGTATGGGTCTAGATGGAAGGGATGTTGCAAGCTCCTCTACTGTTACGCATCAGCCGTGATCTGAAATATCTTTATCTTGATATTCAAGGTCTTCGTGAAAGGATGTAAATCACACCTTGATGTAAAAAAGTTTGTGAAAGCAGGGAAACCAAGTGGCCCGGTGCAATAAAGGTTGTGAAAGGAAGGAAACCAAGAGAGGAGGTGCAATAAAGCATTTTATGCCCTCGGATTTTCAACACGGTATTAATTGGAAATTTCATCATCCCACCATCCAATGTTTTCCTTTGGTCTGAATTAAGACAATTAAATATATTATTTTTAATTGAAGATATTTTTAAGAGGAAAATTTAATTTTGTTTCCAAGAAACCTCTTAAACTACTATGATATGTAGTAGTGCACCAACCACTTAGTCTTCACTTATGTATATTCTTTTATCTTTGGTCTATTGTGGTGTATTGTTATAACATTGTCAAAATTTATATTTACTTGGTATTGATACATTTTATTTTATTGGCATTTGTAGATGTTATTGTTGTGAATGCATACCAGTACACATCAATTACTAGTGTAACATGGTTGCACCACTCGATCATCCCATGGCTCATGATTCTCATTTTTTTCCTTTATCAAGACAAAATATACCCCTTTAGCAATTTACTGGAGAAAATATTTGTATTGTTGGTCTTGGTCTTGTTCTTTTCTCATCTGATTCATGTGGAAGAAAACCAATTTCAGTTGACACTATTGTTATTGAAGGATTTTATCTTATTATGCAATGAGTAATGTTGGTGAAGAGTTATGTGTAAAGAAGAGAGACCTTTTTGAGGTTGTAGCAATGCTTGGTGTTTTTGGGTAACTTTTAATACAAGTTCTAATATTGGAGAGGAAGGAATTAGAAACTCTAGATTGGTCTTACAACATTTTTCTACTATTTCTTGGATGTGGATTATAAATTTTTTCTTTCTACACACTTCAGTCATTACTTCTAAAGATGACTGGAGAAACCCTTTTTAATCTATGCCTTTTGACTTTCGATAGAAGGTTCTACTCATTTGAATATTTTATTATCCTAAGGAGTTGATTGGTTATACTATGTTTATTTTGTAATTGTTGTTGTGGTTCTTACCCTTTATTCATTATATAGCAAGAAAGAGAAAAACAGAGAACCCTGAGTAGTTGGGATTTTGTGTTGCCAGGTCCTATTTTTGAAGTATTTAAAGAAAAGGAGCCATAGATGCACACCTGACCTTGAATCTAGTGTGCTGAACCCATCTTTTTCTACAAAATTTCCAGAAAAGTTGAATAACTTGAGGGGAATGGCAAAGATGTTGAATTGAAGACCTTTCGATCCCAAGTCAAGTAGAATGGAAATACTCACACAAAGAGGGCATTGATTATGCATAAACATTTGCACCTATAGCTAAACTAAACACTATAAGATTGTTAATTTCATTAGCTATGAAGTACCATTGGAATATTCATGAATTAGATCTATTTGACAAAACTTGCAGGGTTTGTGAAAAAGGGTTAGGAAAATTTAGTTTTCAGATTAAAGAAATCCTTGTATGGGTTGAAGCAGGCACGTAGGTCATGGTATGAAAAGATAGATTCACTCTTTCTTCAATAGGGTGTTATGACCAGTCAAAGTGATCCAAACTTGTATACCAAATTTGATTCAAAGGGGAATGTTGCACTGATTTATTTGTATGTTGATGATTTAATTGTTATAGGAAATTTAGTTAAATTAATTGATGGAATTAAGGTGAAGACGTCACAAGTATTTGAGATGAAATATCTTGGTGAGTTACATTATTGCTTAGGTTTTGAAGTGTGGAGAAATGTTTGTCAGACTTTTGTGTGTGGTTTAGATTGTGTTTTTTATGTGTTAAATCCTATTTTCTAGGAGTCTATTTGACCTCCCTAATGAAAATCTAATCACATAAATATGTGTAACCTTGTTTGATTAATTAATGAATGTTTAGCTCATCTCTCCTATGAGTTGTGTAGTTCATTCCTAAATTTCATATTCCATATTTTTAATTTGGTATTAGAGCACAAGGCTCATCTTGGGTTTCTGATAGGGACTCGTGAGGTTGTGATTTGGCCTTGGAGAATTTGTTTGTGAGCATAAGAAGGCCCTTGATAACAGTGAGCAAGAGAGTGTACGCTAGTGTTGAAGGAGGGCCATCATTAAAGGAAAGGAATATGAGTTTGGCATGTTGGATTGTCTGCACTCCATGAAGGGTTTGTAAAAGAGCCGATTTGGGGACCGATCAGGTGAAGAAGAGCCAAGATCGAACTTGCGCACCCTCTGTTAACTGTAGAGTATGCATATTTGGAAGTCTGCGTAGCCTCTATTAAGGAAAAATGATTAGATCTGCGCACCTTCTATTAAGGAAAAGTGAGAAGATCTACAAAGTCTATATTATGGAAAAGTGATCATATTGCACAACTTCCATTAATGAAAAGTGAGCAGATATGTGCATCCTCTATTAAGGAAAAGTGCGCAAATCCCAATAAGAAATGTTTCTCCTGTGCACTATGTCTATGGTAAGATTACATAGATCCTTTTTTGTGTAATTTGAAGATAGGTTATGTTTCATTTTCTTTTGTTTGAAGCTACTAAGCCTCTCTTTAGATTTAATTTGAGCAAAGTGTGGAGCCCCAAATTGGCCATTGTTGGAGACGTGGATATATTGATCATGATAGTATCAATAAGGGATTTTTGGAGCTATTGGTGGTGCTCATGAAGTGTGGAGCAAGAAGAAGGGCGTTGTTGGAAATTGTGATTTTTGGGTCAAGATGACTAATCCTCCTGTAGAACCTACCTCAATGAAGCCAATAAATTGGATGGCTCAAATTATGTTAATTAGAAATGAAAGTTGCAGACTCTGATGGAAGGATATGGCATTTGGACAATCACAAAAAGAGAATACTCAAACCAAATATTTTTGGAGGCATGACAACTGCATCGATTCAATAATGGGAGAAGTGGGAGAACAAAACAAAGGCGTTATTAATAATTTCAGTGAAATATAATATAATTCCTTGTATTCATGATTGCAAGACTTCTAATGAAACCTAGACTATGCTTAAGGATTTTTATGAGACTAAAAATAAAGAGCGAGTCATCTTCCTGAAAATTAAGATCACCTATATGAAAATGGAAGAAAATGAAATTATTAGTTCTTTTGTTTCAAGAACCAAAGACTTTAAAGATAAGATGGGACACATAGGAGAATCAGTATCTAGTACTGACCTTATGAGAATCACTTTAGATGGAATGTTAGAGGAATATCGGATGTTTATTACAAGTCTTGCAGCAAAGTAGAAAGCTCCTAGTTTTGAGCAATTGACAGGTATATTGATGCAAGACGAAAGGTGTAGGAATTTTAAGCCTCAGAATACAGACTTAGCACTTGTGCAAAATAGTAAATCGTTCAAACTAAAATACAGAGAAGGACGTAAAGGTGGAAGTCCATTTCAGAGAAGGCCATCTCCAAATTGAAATAAAGGAATGTCACCTACTAGAAATGATTCTCAAATTAAATGTTTTTATTGTGGTAGAAGTGGGCATCTTTCAAAAGATTGTTACAAGAAGAAAGGTGATGAAGTGAGGCATAAACATAGTATACATTCAAGAGATGTTGTGGGAAAAGCCCTAAATTCTAATCTTAAGAAACTTAATTTTTCTTGTCTAATGCTGCATTGTGTGCTGAAACCGATGATTTCGATGCATGGTTTATGGATTTTGGAGCTGCAACCACATGACATGAAATAAGGATTGGTATGACAACTTCAGGGAAATAAGAAATGGTGCAAAAATTTATCTTGGTGATGATCATGCACATCAAATCAAAGGATATGGATATATTCCAGTGACTCTACCAAATTGGAGTGTTAGACACATTCAAAATGTAATGTATGTGTCAGCGACTAAGGAAAAATATATCTCTATGTCCACGATCGCATATCAAAATCTTAAGGTTTAATTCTTAAAAACAGACTACATAGTAAAGGACTCGTTGGATAACTGTAAACTGGTTTCTTCAGGAGTCAGGGTTGTAGGTTTGTAAAAACTTGATGTCACCAGCAAGAGCCATCAAGCATTGACTTCTACAGCAGTGTCAGTTGAAAGTATTTGGCACCCCACGTATGGTCACATTAATTTTAATAACTTGTTATTGTTTGAGAAACAAAGAATGGTTGAAGGACTCCCTATGTTAAAGAATGAATATGCCGCTCATGAGGGCTGTGCTTTAGGAAAAATGCACAGATATTAATTCCCTTCTATTTTTTATAGGATAAGAAGAGATTTATTATAACTTGTGCATTTTTATGTTTATGGACCCATGCAGACTAGATCTCTATGAGGTGCTTATTATTTTTTATTATTTATTGATGATTACACAAGGTACACTTGGGTGTACTTCCTTAGGAGAAAGAGTAATGTTTTTGAGTACTTTAAAGAATTCAAAAACATGGTAGAGAAGCAGATAGGGAAGTTCATAAAAATTCTTAGTTTAGATCAAGGGGGAGAGTATAAATTAGGGAGATTCACTAAGTATTGTCAGGATCATGGAATAGGGAAACAATCTATGGTACCTTATACTCCACAACAGAATGATGTTGCAGAAAGGAAAAATAGAACATTGGTGGAGTGTGCTCGGAGTATGATTAAAGGTAAGAATCTCTCAAATTATTTTTGGGAACAAGACATTAGCACAACTGTTTATTTATAGAATAGGAGTCAACCAATGTATCTTGATCTCAAGAATCCATTCAAAACCATGTATGGTTTTAAACTAGCAGTTCATCATTTGAGGGCAATTGGGTGTAAGGCCTTTGCACATATTCCAAAGGAGAACATAAAGAAAACTTGATGCTAAAGATATAAAATGTATTTTTGTAGGATATTGTTTAGAATTTAAAGCTTATAAAATGTTTGATCACCCTACTCATGATCCAGGTGCCTCTAAAACCGTTCAGAAGACAAAGAGGGCTCAAAAATCAAAATTCATAGATTTGAGCAAAACCAGAACCTGATCATAGTGCTTTTCATCTTCATTCCAATGGTGTCAATGAAACTCAAATCTGAGTTCGTATGCTCAACATGTTCGCGGTCAATGTTTTGGTCAAACTAGCCCTAGTGGCAACAACTGACGAGCAATGATTTGGCATTTACCAACGCATATATTACAACTACTAGAATGAGAGAATTTGTCACCTCCTTAATTTTTTCGAGGACCCCAAATTTCTGTTGACAGATTTTAGTTCAATTTGTATAAATAAAACAAAAGAAAAAATAAAAATACGTGGTGGGCCACCAACCCCATCACCCATGGGTCATATTATTTAAATAAAATGTGGGTTGTCTAGATGCAACCCACGCCAACCATATCCACCACACATCAATATATATTATTGTCAGTGTGTTGAAAAATGGCAACAAGAAATGCTAAAAATAGCACTGCTAAAAGTAGAAGTTTGGGTACCAGTGCTGGATTGGGTAATAGGGAATGAAAAATGGAAGTGCTAAAAATAGCATTCTACTTTTAGCAGTTCGGGATGGATTCCTACTTTTAGTCAGTCACTGGACTAAAATAGGAAGTAAAATTCGAATTTGAACTTAACAGTTGTTTGAAAATAAATTAATTAATTCTCCATGAGTTAATTAGTTGTGAAAAATCAAACATGAAGTCTATGTGAGGACAACGGATTTTGAACCCAACCCACCTCCTAAACAATTTTTAATTTTAGCTCTACCAACTACGGTGCCAACTAGGGGTGTTGGTTAATCTGCGCATGTTTTTATATAAACCAAAATGTTTTCCATTGAACCCGGGGTGGAGGAGCACGAAATTTGATGTAGGTGGAACCTTGACATAGTGCTCGAGATAGAACCATGCCTGACATGTTTTTCGAGAAAAAACCTTGCAGGAATATTAGTTGATATTTGAGGCATCTTTAGATTCCAATGGAGCCTTATGTTTTAATGAGGTAGAATGTTGCCAACTTTATACTCATTTTTCTCATAATTTCATAAGGAACATTATGGTGTGACCAATTTCTTCATATGAGCAGCACAATTTCCTCAATAATGACGAATGTTTGTAGAATATTGAGGAATGCAAAAGATTCCCTCAGAGGTTGATTTTTTACAGAAGCAGAATGATGTCGAATTTATAGTCATTTTTCTTAAAAACTTGCAAGGAACATGGTGATGTGATGAGTTCCCTTACATGAGAAGTAGAATTTCATACAGAGAGTATTAAGGAATCTTCGTGGAATTTTCAAAATTCTTGAGGGTCCATACTTTGATGATGTCAAAAAGGGCTCAAGTTTATAATCATTTGACATGATTTCGTGCCACAAATTCAACAATGGAGTCCATTTCGTCAATAGAGCTACAAATTTTCATACCATCAGAGGGAAGTGGAGGTATATGATGTAGTGATGCCATGTTTTTCTTTCGATTTTATGAGATGATGATTTTGTCGTTGAGATCCTTATTACCATTATGTTGAAGGATACTCGTATGCCACATCATGTGAGATTTTATTATCTTGGCATGATGAAGGAGGGCCCATATGAGTGAGAGTTTCATATAGGAGAGCATCTCATGGAGAGACATGCCACTCTTGTTGAGGGAGTTTATCCTTGTAATGACAAAGAATATACCATGTACATCATCATCATTTTGCATAATTTAATGAAGTGACCTCACCACTCTTGACACCGGGCCTAGAGACGTAACTCACACTAGGTGAACTTTGTTATCAATGTGTGTGTGTTCTTTGATTTGATGGTTATCATTATGGTTCCTCTTCTTTAAAGTATGCACATGTAGTATGTCATACTATTTCACATGCAATTCTACTAACATCACAGAAGTAAAATATGTTGGTTAATTCTAGTAGCTGAAGAGATCTGAATCAAGTTTGGTATCAGACAAGTGTTCTTGCTTATGTGAATTGTGAGTGTCAATGATTTAACATGCAACTAGAAATAAAATAGCGGAGAATGGAGATCTCTATGAGGACCTCCTTAGGATGGCATGCATGGTAGATTTAATGTATGTAGATTATGAGAAAAATATGGCAATAGGGGAATAAGGGAAAGAAAGAGTAGAGGACAATGCTCCATCTCCATCTTCGAGTGATTATTCATCTTCTTCATCATCTTCTTATCATTCGTATAAGGCAATCAATCAAAGACTTCAAACAAAGAATGTTGAATTGAGGAGACTTCTACGAGAATAAAAAGAGGAGAAGCAGAGATTGCAGCTTCAGTTACGATCCATGGAAGATACCTTGAAAGAGTTGAAGTGCAACGAAGTCTTAGTGAATCCATCAGCACCTGCTTCAGAATTGACAACTAGGGTAAACAATGTTTATCATTCTTCAGTTTCATTTTCACATGATGTTAATTCTGTTGGAAATGTGGAGGTACCCATTTTAGGAATTGGCATGAGACTCCTTACCAAGATGAGGTAAATAGGAGTGTTGTTGGGAAAAGTATCCATTCAGAATGCCCCTATCCCACTCTAAGGTGTGATAGTGCCTTAGCAACAAACAAGGAAAACTACTTGAGTATTCTTCTTTATGAAATGTAAATGAAGAGGAAGGATGTAACTAACCTGTGTCTTTCGCTAGTTTGTTGATCCAATCACTCCTCTCTTCACTAGCTCCCAGCTCCCTGCTCCCTTACCGGTCCAGCTTCACCGAATTCCTGCAAGATCACAGAAGAGAGAAACTACACGAAGATATAGATTTACATTCATAAAAAGCTTAGGATCAGATTAAGCTAAACATGCAAATATAACAAAACATCATTGATACACAGCATGAAGGAGAAACTCAAATAATTTTATTGACATGATAAGAAAGTCCAAGAGGAGATACAACCAAGTGAGTCCCGATCCAACATCTACCTCCCAGAAAATGAATCCCTTCCTCTCCTCCAACAAAGCATAAATCACCCAATACACTAATCTCAATCTCAAACCAACAGCAATTCTCTGCAAAGTACAAAATTCTAGCCTCTGGATCTCTGGGATGAGGGATCCATATATAGATGTATGCAGAGAGGATGAGTCAGCTTATGTTTTGACTTATGGCTTCTCTCTGTCAGTTCTTGCTTCCACTTGGAGGCTGAGAGCCTCTTACTCATCACTGGTCGAATTCATTGAGGCAAGTGTCATTGAGGAAGATTCTGGAAGCTTCCAGTGTCTGTACACCTCGCGGAATGACACTGCCATTTGGCATTTCTCACTCAGCGCACCCTGGTAGTGCATTTAGGTGCGTTGCAACGCACCTAGCTAGTGTACTGGGGTGCATTGCAACGCAGGCAGCTAGTAGAGCATCTGAATTGATCCTGATTTGACTAGTTCTGAGTGGTTTTTGGTGGAGAACTTCTGGGAGAAGCTGTCATTGGTTGACCTTGTTCCTTTAGGGGCAGGAACAACTCTTTTAGGGACTTTGGATCCCTTGGATTATGGACATTTCATGCTCAATGTTGTAAGGCACAAAAATGTCTATAACAGTTGCCCCCTAAAGTATGAGGCCGTTTATCGGGTGAAATGCTTTATTAGGAGGATCCAAAGTTCTTCCAATGCCGGGAGGAGACCTGTAATAAGATAAAATACAATACATTATTTTTCATACTGTTTTCATGATCTAGCTGAGGCGGGCATTCCAATGCTCAGCTTTATAAATTCATTTTTATGTACATAGGACATACAATCGTCTGATGGTAGACTGATGATCTTGATGAAATCATCATCCTTTTGGTAGGATGATTATCTGTTCTGTAATGCTGTACATTTCCATCTCTTTATTTTTCCTGAATATATATCGCAGCCCGGATGGATGAAACTAGATCCGGGGTCTTCAATCTTGTCCGATCTTCACTCTAAGTACAAGTCGATCCATGTGAGAAATGTTCTGAAGTCGAACATGGAAAGACATCGCTTGATTACCAGTCAATGATGTAAATTGTTAACAAGCGCGAGAGGAATCACCGGTAATGATAATGACCCTCAAGGTACTGCAGTACAATTCACGTGGTGTGAATAAAGGACTTGGCGTCGAACACCACGCAAAATCTTTCGGTCGAAGGTCATTGATGTATACCTGTCGCCGGAAGTGAGAAACTTGCCATTGAGGCATGCAAGCTTCAAAGTACTGAAGGGGTGTTCCTAGATCAACTTCTTGGATAATGAGCTGATGTCGACAAGAAGCGATTCGTCAAAGGAGGGCCTTAATGTATCCCACATCAGTGACACGGAACGGAGCAAATGATTTTGATGGAGGTGAAAACGATCTGATGATATATGGTTCAGGGTGGCGGTCATGAAAGAATGAAGTATAATGTATGGTAGTGGATGGGACACGGTTTGACTTCTCTTGATGACTTCTCTTGAACATATCGGCGACACTTGTATGATGGATTGGTAGCATTTACCCCAAAGGTGGATGGTATGGCAAAACCATGGTGATGTGACCAGTGAATGAAACAACCCAACCTGACTCAGGCACGGAGTGGAAGTGTCATGTTCAAGAGCGACTTGCTACCAATAAAGGTTCTTTGAGTTTCTTCCCAATTTTTCCCCAGTCATTGCTGACCAGTACCTCTTTATTTTTGTCAAGCTTGAGGAGGATAACATATGCTTGTTCTATAATTTGCCCTTCGGGCAAATCCATCGCTATGTTTTAACGAGCCTAGCGATAGTGAAACTCGTTCTCATCTAAAGACAAGTTTGTCGCTATTAATCTTTTTAACGAGTCTAACGACAAAGATAACTCGGTCCTTTTCATTTTTAGAGAGTCTGAAAAGGTACGTAAAGATAACTCTGGAAGTCCTTTTTCGTCATCTAATCCCTTAAGTCCGAAAAAGTATAAAACAATACAGAAGGGATGAATTTTCGATAGTTTTAACGAGCCGAACAAAACAAGTGCTCGATCTTTTTGTGCAATAATCCCTCAGGTCCAAAAAGATTAAAATCTAGAGGAGGGATAGCACTTCCGGTCACTTTAACGAGTTGGAAGGCCAAAACTCGGCAATCTTTTCATATTTTACGAGTCAAATGAAAAGAGCTTAAAGAAGACTCGTCTTTTGAGGAACGAGTGATAAGACGGGTAGCAGCTGATTCCAGGTAAAGGTTGGAGTTTTCCAATCATGGCAGTGTCACAAGGATGGCTAGTGAAATCACTCTTCGCAGCTGTTCCTCAAAATGGGTAAACAATCAAATGGAGGTGAATGATTGGCAAATGGAAAAGTGGAGGTGACGGTGCAAACACGACCAAGGCTTTAATGGCTGATAATATTACGTTCACGGTGGTTATTTACCGGAGGATAGTTCATTTTTTAACGAGCTTAAACGCGGGTTGAAACACTTGCTCGATCTTATGTTTATTTTTTAACGAGCATGAACTATGTGCTAAAACTGCTCGATTAATCCAGTCATATGATAAGAATGTCTCATGTAAGATGCCATTTTTTATGGAGCTTGCACCTTACAAAGCTTTGCCCCGCATCCTTTCTTTATGCAAGTTAGGAAACGACTAATCCAAAAAACAGATAAATAACCGCTCTTTGCTTGCACTCCAAAAGGTTTGCATGCCCCCAGGTATAAAGTACGATTTCAAGGTTACCCCTACTTCATTTCCGCCAAAACATTTGTTTTACCGAGAGAGGCCTACCTCTTTCAGGTCACCTAAAGATTGTTATATTAATCTTTCAAACAAAACACTTCTTCGGCGATGTCTACCAAGATAGACAAAGGTGAGTGACAACGAGCGCCAAACACATAACTTTGACAAAAGAATCTTATTCTAGAACAACCCCTCTTCCAATCACGGACGGGGTATGGACTAGTCATATTCTCCTGCGGAAACCTACCCTATACCCAAAGTTTTCCTGCCGAAGCAGACCAGGACGCATGCCGCCTGGATTCCAGTCATATCCTTCCGAATCACTCGCGCTCATCGGGAGAACGGACCGTAGGTTGAGACATTTCTTGCGTGAAGAGACCATTTAGGGATGGTATATGACTATTTACGATGCATGATCCGGGAAATGAAAGCTGGTCCACGAGCTTGACCACTCTTCCTTCGTGCGGAAAACACATTACTCTAAAGAGTGAGGAGACGATGGCTCTCATGCAATATATATAGTCTCGTCCAAGGACTAGGTTATAATCCAAGGGTCCTTGAACGACCATCACGTTCATTTGAACGGTCTTCCCTTTCAATGTGATAGGCACATTAGGGAGGATCCCTAAAGGTCGACTGGTTCCTTTATCGAAGCCTGTTAGATTTCTCATCTCAGGCAAAAGCGATGGCGAACCAAGCACTTTCCAAGCAATAGAGGAAAGGATACTCACAGATGCCCCCTCATCAATGATGGTGCCAGCCATGACCATTCTGTATATTTGAACGATAATTCGGAATGGTATGCTTGCTGGCAAACGGCGCCTGCCTAGTTGGTTCCAGTCGAAGGATATAACTAGGTTGCTTGGTGGTGGGACCGAGTAGACGGCCGGGTATCGCTCTGACGAACTTCCTTCCTGTGATAAAGGAATGGGTGGATTGCCCCCGTGTTCGTCGGAGTCTGTGTTGATGAAGAGAATTTGGATGGTGTCATCTTTATCCTCTTCAGTGACTGTATCATTCAAAGATAAAACCTCTGAAGGCAAGACCGAGTCAACTGCCACCTCGACCTTTTGACTTTCGTCTGGTATGGATTCAGTTGGTTTATCCTCAATGATAGACGCTTCAGCTGACCACTTGAGCGGGCCAGCTGGATTCTCAACTAACGAAGGACTTAGCAAGAGTCTTTTATATCCAGGAGGAAGTCGTAACGGTGAAACCGGATGATCTTCCAAAACTCTTTTAGCTTCGTCTAAGAAGGGACAACGGTGGAGGGCATGGTTACCTTCGCACAGTCTACAGGGAGGTCTAGTTCTCCCTTTTTGCCCTGGAACTTCACTTTCGCTAGTTGACGGTGTACTTTCAACATGGCCATCAGAGGTTGACGACACCAGATTGTGCAAATGGGGAGACCAGTCCCTTAGTATCCGAGGGATGCAAGGACAATCTCTGTGAAAGTGGGCTCCCTTGCAAATGACTCATGGCGATTTAGGCCTGGTCAGTGCTGTGTGTGGATTTTCATTAGATGACAATTGTTTTCCCTTATTTGCCTTTGGCTCCTTCTTCTTTTTCTCTTTCTTCTTCTTTTCCTTCTTCTCCTTAGGAACTTGGTTTTTAGCTTTACCAGTCCCGTCACGCGAAGAGGAAGGAAGAGAGGAAGAATTAGAGGAAGTAGAAGGTGGTTGGGAAACTCTGGATTCGTCTAATTGCTGATTCGACTGTTCAGGAATAGTGGTGTTCTGAACGACATTGGTTGAGAAGAGCCAGACCGGCAAGCCAATTGTCAGTCCTGGAAGTGATAATGTGGCCATATGGGGCGCACCAACATCTCCCCAAGAGGAGAAGGGACTATGATTTCCACCAAGGGGAATTCCTTGGTTGGTGGGCTCCATTTTCTCAACCTAAAGATCAACGCAGGAAAAAGGGTATGAATATTCCGTTTAAAATAAATTTCAACGACGCTTAGACACAACTTGCTTTTTCAATTTTAAAGAGTCGAGAAAAAGAAAAAGATGACTCTAGTCACCTTCGATGTTTTAACGAGCCCGAAGTGACAAATGCTCAGATGGACTTTTTCCGTTATAGAGTTTGAAAAAGACCAAAAGGAGCTGCTCTGGAGTTCTAGGTAGAGGGTGTGCCAAACCAATCGCAAAACCGCAGAATACTTTTTAGGGTACGGGCGGTCAGTCTTCCCGAATGCTGTGTTCAGTGCATTGCGATCAGTAGGGCGGCCGACACGGCTTCCTATGGATAAAGTTTTTATGCCTATAGGGGTCTCCCAATATATACTCGACGGTACGTGGGAGCACAATCCGTACTGGCACTTATTGTCTCTCAGGAGGAATCACCCAACCATCAGTGAGGCAATAGTTACCAGGTTTTACAACGCCGGAACACGTCTCTAAACTAGACCTCTATGTTGTGCGTTAAGTTACAAAGCGTTGGTAAGTTCATTCAATTTATTTTAGGTTGATCGTTCTTAGAAGTTTGCCTTTTGGGATCACTACGAGATGTATATACAATTCCTAAATGCAGTCTAAAGATGATAAGCAAGTTTTTATCTCTTTTCAACAATGAAAATCCTAGCTACAAGGGGAAAAGAAAGACACAATCTTTTCTCAAAGAGCATAGAGCACACTGTAAATGCACTTTTCCTAAATCAAATCATACAGACTGTCAAAATGCAAATGCACATATGCATGTATTTGTTTTCACTTTCTTAATATTGATGCCTAAAAAGAAAGCTGTTGTACAAATTCGAATTCGATTTCAAGTGAAAACACAAACAAGTTTCTTTTTGAAATCAAAAAAGACGATTACGACACTTTATGATTTTGAAGTAAACACTTGTTTCGACATTAGAAATTCATGAATTCAAACCAAAAGACAAAAGTAAAAGCGTAATCAACTGTCAATAGCAAACAAACTTACTTCTAAGATCAAAACGACACTTACGACAGGTCTAGATCTAAGGGTGACAATATGACTAGTTTACTTTTGTAATGGGAAACTGCAAATGATGTAACAAATACACACAAAAAAATAAAGTTTCTTCTATACAACTGAGGCAGAATTAAGGCAAAGAAAAGCGGTTTCAGACAGGTACACACACTGATAACAGGCTACAAAAAACAGAGATAAAACTAAGCAAAAAGAAGCAAAGAACCATAGCTGCACAAGGAAAAGGCTGATCAGCGCACCCCTTGCACAGAGAAACTGAATTACAGTGTAGGTAGCCCTCTCGGGAACTGCGTTGGAATGTAGAACCTCTTCATAGAGCTTGCGCTGAAGAAGAAACGAGAATTGTCTCTGGGTTCTAGGTCACGGTTTGCAGTTTGATCTATGGTTTTTGGCCGGATAAAAGCTATCAACAAGGTACAATTAGAGGGATGATTTAAAGGAGGACTAAGAGCTATCACAAAGGGCAGTTAGAGCATTTGTGGATCAGCTGTTCAGATCATAAATAGGCCCAGTGAATGGACTAGAGTAGCAGATCTCTACTTTGCATTTGTAAATAGCAAATGCAGTTCGATTTGGCACTCCTGAGTTTGTGAGATGAACAACAATAGAAGCACAAATAAACTAACTAGATACGCTCCCCAGCGGAGTTGCCAATTTGTTGTTGGGAAAAGTATCCATTCAGAATGCCCCTATCCCACTCTAAGGTGTGATAGTGCCTTAGCAACAAACAAGGAAAACTACTTGAGTATTCTTCTTTATGAAATGTAAATGAAGAGGAAGGATGTAACTAACCTGTGTCTTTCGCTAGTTTGTTGATCCAATCACTCCTCTCTTCACTAGCTCCCAGCTCCCTGCTCCCTTATCGACCCAGCTTCACCAAATTCCTGCAAGATCACAGAAGAGAGAAACTACACGAAGATATAGATTTACATTCATAAAAAGCTTAGGATCAGATTAAGCTAAACATGCAAATATAACAAAACATCATTGATACACAGCATGTAGGAAAACTCAAATAATTTTATTGACATGATAAGAAAGTCCAAGAGGAGATACAACCAAGTGAGTCCCGATCCAGCATCTACCTCCGAGCAAAGGAATCCCTTCCTCTCCTCCAACAAAGCACAAATCACCCAATACACTAATCTCAATCTCAAACCAACAGCAATTCTCTGCAAAGTATAAAATTCCAGCCTCTGGATCTCTGGGATGAGGGATCCATATATAGATGTAAGCAGAGAGGATGAGTCAGCTTATGTTTTGACTTGCGGCTTCTCTCTGTCAGTTCTTGCTTCCACTTGGAGGCTGAGAGCCTCTTACTCATCACTGGTCGAATTCATTGAGGCAAGTGTCATTGAGGAAGATTCTGGAAGCTTCCAGTGTCTGTACACCTCGCGGAATGACACTGCCATTTGGCATTTCTCACTCAGCGCACCCTGGTAGTGCATTTAGGTGCATTGCAATGCACCTAGCTAGTGTACTGGGGTGCATTGCAACGCAGGCAGCTAGTAGAGCATCTGAATTGATCCTGATTTGACTAGTTTTGAGTGGTTTTTGGTGGAGAACTTCTGGGAGAAGCTGTCATTGGTTGACCTTGTTCCTTTAGGGGCAGGAACAACTCTTTTAGGGACTTTGGATCCCTTGGATTATGGACATTTCATGCTCAATGCTGTAAGGCACAAAAATGTCTATAACAAGGAGGAGTACTTAGTGTTAATGGCCAAGGAATGACTCATCCACTGGAGTTTGTAGAAGAAACCTCAATTTGCAAGTTTGGGATATATTGATGGATAGTGCTAAAAGATATCTGAAGCTTCTAAGACATTGTTGAAGTGATCAAAGAAAAAGGATGATTGGAACACATCACAATCCTCCCATGACAGTGCACATTGCAAAGAAAGAGCTAAGGGAAGCTCTCGTCGCTAGGGTTGCACCAAAGACAACCAAGAGAGGTATAAAAATTCTCAGTATTCTAAACTTCATTTTGATTACAAGCATGTTTCTAATGATGAGAAGAAAGCATGGCGTAGAAAACCATGTATTTTTTGTGGTTTGCATAACCATGTGGTTATTGAGTGTTGAAAGAGAATGGTATAAAGAAAGAGGATGAGGCGTCAAAGGTGGACAAAGGTGGACATAAAAGAGCCACATGTCGGAGGCTCCATCTAGAGCAACATCTCAAGGACATTACGTGCATGTAGGAACTAGTCAAAAAAGTTGTTAAACAAGAAAATCAGCTCCAGGATGATGACCCATTCACTTTCATGAGTGAGATATGGTTTCACTAGATATAATAGTTTGTTATGGCCACATTTTTTAAATCATATGTTGCAATATAAATGTAAGAAGTGATGATTTTCTTTTTCATCCCTTATTAAAGAAATGATGATATTTGGCACTTTTATTGATAGGTGGGCTATCGGTTTTTATTATGATGTAAAATTGACCATAGAGCGTGTGTTATAAAATCTTGTCAAGTATGGGGATGCTTGGGTCATGATTGGTCATGTAATTGAGAATGTAGTTTGTAAACATTATACTATAGGTTTTCAGAGGATGCATGTGTCAATTCATCACTTATGGCTCCAAAGAACAAGGGTGAAGGAGAAGGAAATGTGACCTATCAGGAAACTTGTTGTGTAGACAATGTAACAAAATAATTAAAAATTATGTTCATGCTTTTTCACGACCAAAATCTCCTTAGTGGGGAGGAATAATCCAGGTGGATCTAGATATGCTCAAAAGTTAAAGAGGGTTCAAAAGCCAAAATTCTTGAATTTCACCCAAACTAGGACCTGATCGTATTTCTCATCATCTTGATTCCAACGATGCAAGCGTTACTCAAATCTATGTTCGTATACTCAAGATATTCGTGGTCAACGTTTTGGTCAAGCTAGACCCAATGCAACCATTAATAAGCCAACAATTTGGCATTTAGCAACACATGGATTTTGGCCATCGGAATAAGTGAATTTATCGCCTATTTAATTTTTCGGGTGACCCCAAACTTTCTCCGCCAGATTTTTGTTCAATTTGTTTAAATAAAATAAGAGAAAAAATAAAAAGAGGTGGCTAGTCACCATCCCTGTAACACCCCCTCCTCCCAGGTCCACCTAAGAAACCAGTTAATCAGGGTGAACATGCGACGAGAGAGGCTACTATAAGGGATTCAACTTCCTTTGTGACCTTAAGGAAATGGAACCGATGGAACATATCAAACAAACCCATCCACACCAGCAACAACACCCTCAAGAGACATGTCAACCGCTCAGACATCTTGTCCCTGATTCCCACTGATGATTTAAGCCTTTTAGACCTTGGTCACTCTCATGCTATAGGAAATACAATGACCAAAAGCCAAATTTGTTCTCACGAGCCTATGTGCCATCATCCCTAGACTTTTTCTAGCAAACATGTCCAAGTGCCCCCATGATTTGAGCCACTTTTCTAGCCTAGAATCCTGACCTATGACCAAAATTTTTTATAACCTTCAAAATCATCAAAGACATGATGAAAATATAAACAAATCAAAAATCAACCTCAAGACTAGGCATGAGCATCCCCAGTCAGGACTGACATTCTGTCAAACACTTGGCATCAATGCAACCTACAAGTCTAAGATACAAGAAAGAGCATAAATGACAGAAAGATCTTATGAAACATAACCAGAAGGATAACCTCCTTCTTCATTAAACTATTATATTATCAATTAGGTCTTGCATCCATCCATTTAACAATTACAGGTAATTACATGAAATAACCATGACATGAACCAGTCATTTAACCATTCCTATAACCAGCATAAAACCATATAAATTCAGAGAAGTTAGATCAATCATAAAACCATATAATCCACATATAAACTAGTTCAAAAGTAAGAGAACTTAGATTTTTTTAATCATAGGTAAATATGACTAGGTTTGGGACTTCCATGTACAACATAACCATAGACATGGGTTAACTAAATATTTCTTTCAACCAACCACCCCCGTGCCATATTCCAAGCATGAATGTCGGAGCTCATAGAACAACTAATCCATGAACAAACAACAGAATATAGAGGTTAAACCACCTCTACCCTCATTAAACCGTGATCACACCAAAACCAGTGCTCCGATCAAAACCAAACCAAACTTGGAATCCCATCCGGAATCCATCATTATCCTTGAGGAACTTTCCATCTCCTTGTCTCTCAAGATTTACCACAATCCAATCCCAGATCACTGGGCCCTAAAATAAGGCTAGTCTCTCAAGCTTTACTGCAATCTAAACCCATATCACTAGGCCCTAAACTGAGACTCCTCCCTTAGGCTTTACCATGTATCCTGCCAAAATTGTTCAAGAGATTCCTAGGCATTTGGGAATGAAACTTGAGACCCCATCCGCCCCAGATTTCAAAATCCATCTGGAAAACCAAAGATCAAAAACAAAAATAAACATCGCAACATCATGGTATTCAGAAGAAGGAAAGGCTAGGCTGAAAACCACTCTTATAACTAGGAAAAACCATGCTATCGATAGCAATAGAACCATACACCAACATGTAAAGCCATGCATGTCAAAATCAACTAGGAAATCAGACATGCATAAGGTTACCTACAAGTATTCTTGTTGAAGTTTCTTGATCCTACTCTTCTTCATTGATCCTTACTTTCCTTGCTTTCCCTTTGCTTTCTTTTCCTTCTTTGATCCAAGGCTAGAGTGCTCCAAGAAAAATCTAAGTGACCAAGAGTGAGAGAGAGAGAGAGAGAATAATAAGAGAGCTCCAAACTTGAATTGAAAAAAGGTTACCAAATGATCCTCATAAGCCTTTTTATTAATGAGGTCCCTATTTTCTTCATTTTTCATTATTTTCCTTCAATTTCCTTCTCATACGAAACCTATGACCTTTCACCTTACTTTTCTCCTAATTTCATTTATTTTAATAAATTAATGTGCCAAAGATGCCTTTTTTCCTTTTAATTCCTTTTCCTTAGCCTTTGCCAATTTTCCTTAGCTAAAAACACACATCTAGTGATTCCTGCTAGGATATCTTTGCCCAACATTCAACTTTAAATAAGTGTCCCTTAACTGTGGTCTTATTTTTCTTTTATTAACTTTTATTACATAAAATTTTCACCAGGGATGTTACAAAACCCTCCCACTTGGGGAATTCCATCCTCGGTCTTAAACCACACCATGACCTGAGCTAGACTGCTAAAAAGAAAGCATGCGACCCATGGAACTTTATAACTTAGTTCGTTGTAGTATTTACAATGAAAGACTTGCTTAAAAGAAAAACACCGTGAAAACATGACAATATAACAACCATAATAACATGACACCCATACAACTTATTGGAGCTTTATAACTTAATTCATGGCGATATTTATATCCGTATACATATACATACATATATAAAAACATTAGAAAAACATATGTCAAACATATACCAACATCAAACCAAAACTTCTATGCCTCAACCAGCAAACAATGATGGATACAAGGCCCACATATGATCTTCCATCTCCCATGTAGCTTCTTTAGGTCCAAAGTGCTTCCACTACACCTTAACTTGCTCTATGGCTTTGTTCTTGAGCATGATATGTTTCTGTTGTAATCTGCATTAAAGCTTCAACTAGAACTCTCCTTCTTTATTCACATGCAATACAAACCAATCAATAACATGTTCAACCTCCTTTATATATTTCTTCGATAATGAAATATGGAAAACATCACAGAATTTCACCATTGGAGGCAGTGCAAGTTGATATGCCACTGATCCAATCCTCTCAAGGATCTCAAAAGGCCCGCAATACCGTTGTGCCAACTTGTTACATGAACCAATCCTCAAAGAGATTTGCTTGGGCTTGATGACCAAAAACACATGCTCCCCAACCTAAAACACCTTGAATACCCTATGATGATCCACATAACTCTTATGTATATCCCTTGATTCCTTTCGATTCATCTTTATAACCTCCATTTCCTGCTCCATGTCTACCAACATGTCCAATCCAATAAGTACCTTGTTCACTGGACCACTCCCATTGATGGGAGTGTTACAACTCCTCCCATATAATTCCTTAAAAGGAAGTATCCTTAATGACTCCTGATAACCATTATTGTATGTGAACTCAACTAATGGAAGATGATCCTCCCATTTCCCCTACTGGTGCATCACATACATCCTCAACATATCCTCCAAGATCCTGTTGACCCTCGTTGTTTTTCCATCTATCTGCGGATGGTAAGCTGTACTGAAGTCCAACTCTTTACCCAAGCCTACAAATAACTCCTTCCAAAACTTGGAAGTGAACTTTGCATCCCTATCTGACACAATCTTCTTTGGAACGCCATGCAGTCTATCTATCTCTCTAATGAACGCTTGTGCTACCTCACTTGCTAAATATGTAGTCTTCACTGGAATAAAGTGAGCTACCTTGCTCAACTTTTCAACTACGACCATAATAGAATCATTCTACCTCACTGTCCTAGGAAGACCTATGATGAAATCCATGGAAATGACCTCCCATTTCCATTCCAAAATCACTATAGGCTATAGTAAACCACATGGATGCCGACATTCTACTTTTACCTGCTAACAATCTAAACATCTAGCCATGAACTCTGCCACTTCCTTCTTTAGATTAGGCCAATAGTATAACTTCTTTACTATCGTCAATGTCTTCTGGTATCTTGGATGATGTTTTTGGGAAAACTAGAGTCTTTTTGATCAACTAGCCCTCTAGGTTTGGCAGCTACCCTAGAAACAGCAGTTTAAAGAAATTCACGATTTCTTCTATGTATGATAGATAAGAGAAAGACAAACAAACCAACCCGAAACTTCCACTTAATCCCTTGCTCGATCTTTCTCCCCCTTGACATAGCTTGCAACTCCTCCCTGTACTCATCCAGCTTGGAGAGTACCTGTAGAAACACAGTAACAAAGAATCATCAAAGCATCTTGATCTATTATATCATAAGCATTATAGAATCAAATATATAATGAACATACAATAGCATTCACAAATGATAACATTCACAATTGCACAATTATATGGAAGAAAACTTGATGAACTTTATTAAATAGAAGCGAGAATCATAACCCAGTTGTCTGATCCAGCATCATCCTCCCAGCAGCAATCCCTCTTCACCTAATGAAATAGCAAGATCACACGAATAATACAATTCTCTTTTCCTCAAATACAAACTATCAGCACTTCCTTGCAATTCACAATATTCTAGCCTCTGGATCTCCCAGATGAGGGATCCATTTATAGATGTGTGAAAGGGTGTGAGTCATCTCTAGCATTTTGATTAGTTTCATTCCACTTGTTACAATTGGTTCCACTTGGAGATTTCTCGGATCTCTTACTCATCCCTGGGTGAATTTAGAGAGGCAAGTGTGATAGGAGAAGTTTCTGGAAGATTCCATGAGCAACAACCTAGGAAACTGTCTCAGGCATTTGTCCATCCTCACCCATCGCACCCTATAGAAGGCCCAAATAGTATGCATCGTACCTGGCTAGTGTAATGCTCAATATGCATCGCACCTTTCCAGTGGAGCAGTCAGTATGGTTTAGTTTAAGCCATTTCTGGATGGTTTTTCAGGTGGAACTTCTGGGGAATCATGTAATCAGATGATGATGTTCTTTTAGGGTATAAAACAACTGTTTTAGGGGTTGAAGAGCACTAGTTTATCGACATATAAGATTGGGGTTGAAGTGCCCAAATATGTCTATAACATATGACCCAAGTATGGCATGGTGTGAAAATCCCTCAAGATGAGCTTCTTGAGCTCACTACAATTCGACAGATAGATCCTGTCTCTAAATGTCACCAAACCATCTGTCCTAAGATGATAGTCTTAATCTAGATCACCTATACCTGTACCTACACATTTACCTATACCTATACCTGCACCGTTTCTTGTACCTGTAACTTCCTTCTAAGAGCATATGCAACTCAGTTATCCTTCCCTTTGATGTATCTAATCTCAAAGTTGAAATCACTAAGGGTAGCCAACCATCTAGCTTTCCTAGCATTTAGATTTAGTTGATCAAACAAATACCTCAACCCACTATGATCACTCATCAATGTAAACCTCTTTCCCATAAGATAGTGTCTCCACATCTTCAATGCATGTATAATCACTGCTAGCTCAAGATCATGCATCAGATAGTTCTACTAATGCTCATTCAGTTTTTGTGACTCATAGCACACTACCTATCCTTCTTGCATGGGAACTCCACCAAGTCCTCTATTGCAAGCATTTATACATAGTACAAACTCCTTGTCTGGATCTGCAATCTTTAGCACTCATGCATGCATCAACAACTCCTTAGGCTGCTCAAAACTATCCTCACATTATTCTTTCCATTCAAACTTCTTACCTTTCCACTATAATGATGTGATAGGATATGCAATACATGAGAAGTTCCTCATGAGCCTCTTGTAGTAACCTTCCAAATCAATAAATAATCTCATCTCATCCACATCCTTAGGAGCTTCCCACTCCATGATGGCCCTTATCTTTTCTAGATCTAATGCTATGTCTTCCTTGGAGACAACATGCCCCAAGTAATTTACCTCAGTCTGAAAGAAGCTACAGTTGCTAATTTTAGTATACAGCTGATGCTCTATTAGAAATCTCAACACTGTTGCGAAATGCTTGGTACGTTCTTCCCCATTCTTAGAATATATGAGTATGTCATCAATGAATACAATAATAAGCTTGTCCATATAAGGGTGCAACACACTATTGATCAAACACATGAATGTAGATGGAGCATTAGTCAAACTGAATGGAACAACAACAAACTCATAATGGCCATACATGGTCCTGAACGCAATCTTGAAGACATCCTCTTCCTTGATGCATACCTGATGGTGTCCTGATCTCAACTCGATTTTAGAGAACACTGTTGCTCCCTTTAACTAATCAAACAAATCATCAATCCCAGGAAATGGTTTCCCATTCTTGAGCGTTACCTTGTTCATCTTGTTGTAATAAATGCAGAATCTAAGAGTACCATCTTTCTTCTTTACGCACAACATTGGTGCACCCCAAGGCGATACACTTGGCCTAATGCACCCCTTGTCCAGCATTTCCTTCAGCTGCAACTTTAACTCAACCAACTCAGGTGTGCTCATCCTCTAAGGTGCTTTTGATGATGGAGTTTCCCTTGGAACCAACTCAATAGAAAAGTATACCTCCATGTCAGGTGGCAACTTTGTACTATCCTCAAGAAATACATCCTGAAACTGCTGCAAAACTAGGTACCTTCTTAACACACAGGTATCCTCAACCTAATTACCGTTCTCACTAGAAATGTGTACTACAAAAATCAACTAACCCTTTATGGAACTACGCTTAGCATGCATAGTGGTAATAATCCTCACTGACGTAGGCTTCTTCTTCCCCTGCAAAGTCCTCTTTCCCCCACTATCATGCACATAGTCAATGGCCATGTCAAAGCAATCCACTTTGGTTCTGTGAAGGTATAACCAATCCATATCCAAAAACATACTATATGATCCCAATGGAAATAAATTCCATTGTGCTGTTGTAAGCACACCATTTAACTCAAATGCACAAGCTCTCACCCAATGGTGAACTCTCTTCTTTGTACCTGTAGCCAACTGTACCAACTAGGATTCTGCATGCACTTATTTTCTCAAACCACACGTATCCACCAGGTCAGGATTAATATAAATATAGTTAGATATAGGATCAATCAAAATAGAAACAACTCAATCACAAAGCTTACCATCCATCTGAATGATCGATGCTTGATGATTCGCCTGCCTGTTGTCCACAACTACATAGATCCAAGGAATGCTATGACCAACATCACCAACTATATGTGCCTCATAACAAATGTAAATCTGGGGTCTACCACCACTATGATACTATGGAAAATCCCTCTTATGTTGATCCTTACCACATATCCAACACTGCAATGGTTCCCTACCACCAGCTTTAGTTTGTTTCCCTCCATGTCCCTTCTCGACTGTATTGAATCTCTTATAAGGAACTACATTTTATTTCTCACTTTCATCTTTGGTAGCCATTTTCCTTTAGCTTTCTCATTTATTTTTAAGTCATGCTTAGGCTTAACTTTGCAATTCGACCGCTCATAACAATGCTTCAACTTTCAGATGGCCTCCTCCAATGATCTATGCTCATCGAACTTAATCTGGTATTTGTATGCAATTTCCAGTCCACTTATGAATCTCTAAAATTTGGCCTTCTCCTCCCTGAGATAAGGCACATATCTCAACAACTCCAAAAACCCACTACTATACTCATCATCTATCATAGAACCCATCCGAAAATCATAAAACTCCTTAGCTCTACCATCATAGTACCTCTCAGACAAGTACTTCTTCTGGAAGAGCCTTTCAAATGCATGCCAAGTCAAATCCTCCCCATGTATACCTTTGACATTCTTCACATCTTCCCACAAAATATCCGCTTTACCTTTGAGACTGAAAGTGGTTATCATTTCTTTCATGTTTTCTCAATAATCATGCAATCAGATTAATTTCTTCATACCAAGCAACCATGCTTCTGCATCTTGTGATTTCTTCATATCTCCATCAAAGTTAGATGGATTTTTATTTCTTAAAATCATCTAGAATGTATCCCATATAACTTCTCCTGTAAATATGATAACGATGACGATCATGATGCCTGTCAGAGCCAGAACAAGCCATTAGGGGAATTTTGAGGTCTAAAATGGGCCTCCTACGAAAAATTTACAACCAAAATAAACTTTTTAAGAACCAACAGGATTCAAGATGATGATTTAAACCGTGGGGGATGATTCACCATTTTTGAAGTAAAAAAGTAAAAAGATTAAAAAATAATAAAAAATTAAAACTACTTTTTCAACTCATATTTTAAACTTATCTCCCTAACGTTTCACTCAAATTTTGAGTGGGAGTACTTATTGGATGCAAAATTTAATTCCTCATCCAAGGAGTACGCATGTTGCCTACTTTCGATGGACCCTGCTACATGAAAAATCAGAAATACATGAAAAAACGTGATTGCAATAACATTTTTCATGTATTTCTCATTTTTTTTGTAGTAAGATCCATTGAAAATATGCAACAATGGTACTTCTTGGATGAGGAATCAAATTATGCATCTAACAAGTGTTTCCGCTCAAAATTTGAGTAAACCCATAGTGAGATAAATTGAAAATACAAGTTGAAAATTAGTTTTTTTACTTTTTCCCTCTAAAATTTGATGATGTAATCTAATATTATTTTATTATTTTCACTATTATTTTATAATTTCCTTGAGAGGCCCATGTTAGACCTCAAAAATCCCCTAATGATATTACCTGTGTTAATCACCTCTCCTATCTGGAGTGTACAACAACCTTCCATCTCTGATTGTGTCGGATCTATCCAACCCATGTCTACTAGGAGACCTACTCGCATATGCCCCATTAGTTCTCTTCTCATGTCGATGAGTGATCTGATGTGGTCCCTTTCACTGTAAATTGGACAAACTCTTAAGTAGTATCACATTCACCTATGCTTATTTCTCTTGTGCTTGCATGATTTCGTCATTGTCTGCTTTGCAACTCCTTATTTCTTCCTCCAAGCTTCTCAATGTATCTACCAGGTCAGAAGAGTGACCCACACCATGCTACCCATCTGATTCATAGGGAGATTCTATGTAGTCTACCACCTTGTTGGCCATCTGATCTCTTTCCTACAAGGAATACTATATTAGCTAAACCAAATCACAATAAACCAACGTACCTTAGCATAATTCAGGGAGGATACCTTGTCTACAAGATCATGAAATCAACATGATACATGTATAACATAAACATAACAGTATATAGACATATATTTAATAAGTGTACCAGCGCATAAACATCATTCTAGCTAAGGTCCAGTCATCAATGCAATGCCATATCAACAATGCACGCTATGACATCATGCATAACATCAACCATTACTCCATTTCACATATTGCCACATGTAACTATCAACATGCATAAGCAATTCCTAATTACACATACGTGTGAATGCATGAAGTCGAACATAAGCAATCAATTCTTGTAATCGACCTACAAGACTGGTCCACGTAATCAAAACACTCAAGAATTTACCTGACATACAAGGATGTAGTCAAGAGACATACAATCAACATGTAAGCGACATATAACCATATGCAACCAGTCATATACTTATGATGATGCATTCCACAAAATCACATCAAGTTCCTCATGACAACCTTACTACAATCATGATCAACATGAAACAATGCAACAAGCACATGGAATGCAAGTGTAAGAGACACAAATGCATCTGACATGAATGCATGAACGAGCACCTTCACCCAAGGAGAACACAACCAGGCTCTGATACCAATCTGTAACACCCTCTCGTCCCAGGTCCACCCAAGAAACTAGTCTATCATGGTAAACATGCAATTAGAGAGGATACTCTAAGGGATTCAACTTCCATAGTGACCTTAAGGAAATGGAACCGATGGAACATATCAAACAAACCCATCCACGTCAGCAACAACACCCTAAGGAGACATGTCAGCCACTCAGACATCCTGTCCCTGAGTACCACTTATGATTTAACCCTTTTAACCCCTGGTTACTCACGTGCTATAGGCAAGACAAACACCAGAAGCCAAAGTGGCTCTTACAGGCCTATGTGCTAGCGTCCCTGGACTTTTTCCACCAGACCTGTGCTAGCGTCCCCAAGATTTGAAACAATTTTCTAGCCCATAATCTTGTCCCTTTCCCATAACTTTTTTAACCTTCAGAATCCATCAAGGACATTATGACAATATAATCAAATCGAAAATCAACCTTGAGACTAGACCTGAGCATCCCCAACTGGGATTGACATTCCCTCAAACATTTAGCATAAATGCAACCTATCGGTCTACGATACAAGACAAAGCATAAATGCCTAAAAAAACTTATGAAACATAACTAGAAGGATCACCTCATTCTCCATTGAACTATTATATCATCAATTAGGTCTTGCATCCATTCATTTAACAATTACAGGTAAATACATGAAATAACCATGACATGAACCAGTCATTCAACCATGCTTATAACTAGCATAAAACCATATAAATATCAAAGATATGACAACCATTAAATCCAAATATAAACTAGTGCAAAAGTAAGAGAACTCAGATTTTATTAATCATAAGAAACTTCGACCAAGATCGTGACTTCCACGTACTGCCTGATTGTAGACATGGATGAACCTAATATTTATTTTAGTCAGTCACCCCCATGCCATATTCCAAGGCTGAATTTGGGAGCTCATAGAGCAACCAATTCATGAACCACCAAGGGAATCCAGAGGTTAAACCACCACCACCCTCATTAAACTATGATCAGACCAAAACCGATGCTCTGATCACAACCAAATCGAACTTGGAATGTCATCTGAAATGCATCACTATCCTTGAGGAATTTTCTGTCTCCTTGTCTCTCAGGCTTTACTGTAATCCAATCCCGGATCACTAGGCCCTAAACCGAGACTAGTCTCTTAGGCTTTACTGCAATCCAAACTTGTATCTGTAGGCCCTAAACCGAGACTCCACACTGAGGCTTTACCATGTATCCCGCCAAAACTGGTCAAGGGATTCCTAGACCTTTAGGAATGAAACTTGAGACAACCTCTGCCCCAAATTCTGAAATCCATTCAGAAACCCAAAGCTCAAAAACCAAAATAAACATCCCAACACCATGGCATCTTGAAAAAGAAAAGGTTGGGCTGAAAACCACTATCATAACCTGACAAAACCACACCACCATCAACAAGAGATCCATACAGAGCCATGCAAATGCTTGCATGTCCGAACTAGCTAGGAAATCACACATGAAAAATGTCACCTGCAAGTATTACTGTTGAAGCTAGCTAATCCTTCTCTTCTTCCTTGATCCTTTCTTTCCTTCCTTTCCCTTTGCTTGCTTTTCCTTCCTTGATCAAAAGATAGAGTGCTACAAAAAAACTCTAAGTGAACAAAAGTGAGAGAGGGAGGCAAAGAATAATGATAGAGCTCCAAACATGAACTAACAAAAGGTTACCAACTGATCCTTAGAAGCCTTTTTATTAATGACACCTCTATTTTCTTCATTTTCCATTATTTTCCTTCAATTTCATCCTCACATGCAACCTGTGACCTTTCACCTTACTTTTCTCCTGATTTCCTTTATTTTCATAAATAAGTGTGCCAAAAATTCCTTTTTTCCTTTTAATGCCTTTGCCTTAGCCTTTGCCAATTTTCCTTAGCCTAAAGCACACATCCAATGATGCCCACTAGGATATCTTTGCACAACATTCAACTTGGAATAAGTGCCCCTTAACCTTGGTCTTATTTTTCCTTTGTTAACTTTTATTACATGAACTTTTCACCAGTGTTGTTAAAAACACCGCCACCCATGGGTCATATTATTTAAATAAAATGTGGGTTGGCGGTCTACCACCATGTCCAACCATATCCACCACACATCAATATATATTATGGCCAGTGGCAAATTGTATGTGACCACCAAACGAAGGCTGGCAGGGATCGAACCCGCCCAGCCATTTGCTAACTTGCCCCATGGGTGGCCCCAATCCATTAATAAATGCACTTCAAACAACAACCATATGACATGTAAAAATAAATGGAGAACAAAATAGGGGCGGTGGGTTTTGAACCCATCCCATCCCCCAACCAATTTTTAATTGAAGCTCTGCCAACCAGGATGGCCAACTGGGTGCATTGGTCAATCTACCCATGTTCTTATATAAACCAAAAAAAATTCCATTGAACCTGAAGCGGAGGAGCAAGAAGTTCAATGCAAGCAAAAAATTGAAATAGTGGCCGAGGTAGAACCATTCCTTGCATGTTTTCTGAGACAAAATCTTGCATAAATATTCTTTGATGCTTGAGGAATCTTTAGATTCCCTTCGAGGCTAATATTTTATAGAGGCATAATGATGCCAAATTTATAGTCATTTTTCTCATAATTTCTCAAGGAACTCGATGTGTGACAAGTTTCCTCATATGAGTAGTAGAATTTTAGGTAGCCAACAATGAGGAATCTGTGCAGAACCTTGAGGAATCTAAAAGATTTCCTTGGAGGTTGATTTTTTATAGAGGAAAAATGATGTCAATGTTATATTCATTTTTCTCAGAATTTTGCAAGAAACACGATGGTGTGATCTGTTCTCTCATCTGAGCAACATAATTTCAGGCAGTCAGCAGTGAGGAATCTAATAGATTCCCTTGGAAGCTGATTTTTTACATAGACAGAATGATGTCGACCTTATAGTCATTTTTCTCAAAATTGCACAAGGAACGTGATGGTGTGATTAGTTCTGTCATCCGAGAAGCTTAATTTCAGGAAATAAGTAGTAAGGAATCTTTGGGGAATCTTCTAGAGTCTTGAGGGTCCATATTTTGACGATGTCATAAAGGGGTCAAGTTTATAGTCGTTTGACATGATTTCATGCCATGAATTCAATGATGTAGTCCATTTTGTGAGTAGAACTATGAATTTTCAGGCCACCCCCAAGAAGTGGAGGTATATGATGTAGTGATGTCATGTTTTACTTTTCATTTGCTGAGATGATGACTTTTTTGTTGAGATCCTCATTACCATTATGTTGAAGGATACTTGTATGCCATGTCAAGTGATAGTTTAATATCTTGTGATGTTGAAGGAGGGCCCATATGAGTGAGAGTTTCCTATAGGAGAACATCTCATGGAGAGACATGGAACTCGTGTTGAGGGAGTTTATCCTTATAATGAAAAAAAATATAGCAAGTAAATCATCATCATTTTGCAACATTTAATGAACCAACCCCCCCACTCTTGATACCATGCCTGGAGACATAACCCACACTGGGTGAAATCTATTATCAACGTGTGTGTGTGTTCTTTTATTTGGTGGTTGTGATTATGTTTCCTCTTATTTAAAGTTTTCAGACGTGGTATTTTATACTATTTCACATGCAATTCCGCTAGCATCACAGAAGTAAGAAATCTCGGTTAGTTTCAGTAGTTGAAGAGATCCGGATTAGCTCATAAAGTGTTTGCAAGTAGAGTTGTAATTTTCTGTGAGGAGGCAGATGAAGGTAACAACGATAGAAACTATGAAAGGTGGCACATGCTTTCTGAAATTGAAGACAATAAAGAAGAAGCAGAAGATAGTGAACTGTAGAATATTGAGGAAGAGTCCATTGATATGGACACCACTAGCAATTAGAGCTCACCCAGAGGTGGAGAAGGACCTTCAAAGAACAAAGATGGAGACAACGAAGTTCCAAAGAGATCTACTCATCATATTCTCCTACCTAAAGGGTATAAAGAATATTCCTTGATGAGCAGTGTTTTAAATGTCATAGAAACTATGTGTTTTAATGAAGCTAATGCATATCAAGAATGGAGAAAAACAATGAAGGAAGAATATGATTCTATAATTAAAAGCAAAACCTGGTAATTCATTGAATTGCCTAAAGATAAAGAGCCCATAGGATGTAAATGGTTGTACAAACCCAAGTTTAAAGAAGATGACATTATAGATGAATAGAAATATAGATTGGTGGGAAAAGGGTACTCACAAAAAGAGGGCATTGATTATGCAAAAGGATTTGCACCTGTGGCTAAACTAAACACTATTAGATTGTTAATTGCATTAGCTATAAAGTACCATAGGAATATTCACTAATCAGGTATAAAATATGCTTTTATGAATGGTGATTTAAAGGAAGAGGTGTATTTGACACTACTTGAAGTGTTTGTGGAAAAGGGTCAGGAAAATTTAGTTTTCATATTAAAGAAAGCCTTGTATGGGCTAAAGAGGGATCCTAGGTCGTTGTATGAAAGGATAAATTCCTTATTTCTTCAATGAGGATTTATGAGGAGTCAAAGTGATCCAAATATGTATACCAAATTGGATTCAAAGGGGCATATTGTACTAATTTATTTGTATGTTGATGATTTAATTATTTCAGGAAATTCAATTAAATTAATTGATGGAATTAAGGTGCAGATGTCACAAGTATTTGAGATGAAATATCTTGGTCAGTGACATTAGTATTTAGGTCTTGAAGTGTGGATAAATGTTGACCAAAATTTTCTTTCCAAGGGTAAGTATGTCAGAGATTTGCTTAAGAAGCTTAAAATGGATCAATGTAAAGTTTCTTTCGTTCCAATGCAACATAATGTAAAACTTCATTTTGGTGATATCTCAAGGGGGGTTAATGGTATAGTGTATACGCAACTAGTGGGAACCTTTAATTATCTTACTAAAACTAGACTTTATTTAGCATACTATGTTAGTGTGTTAAGTAAGTTTATGGCGAGACCTCTAGAAATCCATTGGAAAGTAGAGAAAGGAGTGTTCAATTATCTTAAAGGAACAACTGCTTTTTGTCTTAAGTATACTAGTTTATTTGATGTTGAGCTAACAGGTTACTCAAATTTGGATTGGGATGGTAATCCAGATGATAGGAATTCTACTACAGGTTGTGCTTTTGGCATTGGATCTGGGGTTTGTTCATGGAGTAGTAAGAAGAAAACTATTGTATCTTTGTCATCTACTAAGGAAGAGTATAAAGATTTGTGTGTAGCAACTTGTGAAGTTGCTTGTTTGAGGAGAGTTCTTCAAGATGTTGGAGAAGAGCAAAGCAAGGCTACAATGATCAAATGTGACAACCAAATCTCAATCAAGTTGGAAAATTATTCAGTTTATCATGAAACAAAGCATTTTTGATGCTCAGTTTCATTTTGTTAGAGAGAAAATATAGTCTAAAGAAATTTTGCTTAAATATAGTAATGCTTGTGAAACTGTTGTTGATATATTCACTAAGCCTCTTGGAAAGACGAAATTTGTATTGTTTAGGGAGATACTAGGTGTGGAAATTAATCCTTTCTTAATTAAGGGGGACACTTGGAAATAATGGAGAAAGTGGTTGTGAGGATTTTAGATTGTGTTTTTTTTTTAGGTGTTAGATCTTATTTTCTAATAGCCTGTTTGAAAATGTGATCACATAAATATGTGCAATCTTGTTTGATAAATTAATGAATGTTTAGCAGCATTACTTGGCATCCTCTAGGTGCATCTCATCTCACATATGAGTTGTGTGGTTCATTTGTAAAGCTCCTCTTCCATATTTTAAATTAGGGCAACACAAGCCTACGCAAGCTTTGAATGCCATTGAAATTCCACAAAGACAAGACAGAATTAAGAAGAACACTTATGAGAGGATCCAATGAGTTAATTTAAGGACAAAAAGGTGCAAAGCACTAACAATAAATCTTAATCATTGGTATTACACAAATGATTTTCGTAGTTTTTCATGTATTTTTGGGTTGTTCTATGTGTTATTATATTCAGTCACGCTTTAGAGGAGCATTGAGAACGTAGATTTTACATATGTGTAGATGTAAGAGTGAGGTTGAAAATCTATTTTACAAGTATGGGTGGATCATAGATATTGATTTTAATTTGCCACCACATTCCCTTGATTATTACTTCATTGAGTTTGATAATTCTCGAGATGCATAGAATGCAATCAAAGGTAGATATGGCTATTAGTTTGATGGAGATAAATTGTAAGTTGAGATGGCTCATCGTGGGCAAGCATCACCTATTGTTGTGTATGGTAGATTCCCTAGCTGCTTTCATTTGAGTAGTTTGTATAAGCATACCGAATACATATTTATTGTGCATGGACTGCCTAGCTCTACATCATGGCAATATTACAAGAGATGGAGCATAGTGACCATGCCTATGTTGGATTAGGCTATAGATTGTCTAAGAACAAATCTCCATGTTGCATCTTGTAACAAGTGTTGCGATGAAATTAATAGAGGGTTATAGTTTATTGAATCCTCTTATACACCGAAAAAGGTTGAATTACCTTCATTTTGGTTACAACTTTAATTTGAAGCCCGTGAAGACATTCACAATGATGAAACATATGAAATCACGTTTTGGAAATGCTTTACATTTATGTCATGAAATTTTGTGACTAAAAAAATAGTTGTCAATGCAAATATCCAATTTTGATTAGGAAATGTAGATGCTTTCTAGTTTTTAGATGGATAACAATATACATTTTCAAATGTAGGACAATTGACTTGTATGTATCGCTACAAGTATCATGATAAGAACATGTAAAGATATAAAGCACTTGATTTATCATCACTTTAACACTGGGAAAAGGACATAGATGTGGATTTTAGGCTCCAATGTGAACATGAAGAGTATGGTTTTTTTCCACAAGTGGTATAGTACCACTGCTAGAAAAGGTGGCTTGGAAACTTGCTTGCACAACTGTTTGTAGGCCGTCATTCAAAGGGAGTGGAAAAAACTATGACCAAACAAAGGGTTGAAAGTCATTTTGATTCGGAGCTAGAGCAGTTGTCGTGCACAATGTTCTTGATGAAACACTAGAGGGAATCAAGCAAAACAAAGCTTGTACCATTTTGTAACATTTGAGGGAAGCCTAGCATTGTTGGAAAGAAAACATCCCTTGGAAGGTGCATGGCCTACATGTGTGAATTGAGAATATGATTCTTCGTAATGTAAAATTAAAAAAATATTGTTGGATTAAAGTTTCTCAATATAATTGTGAACGTATTCGGCTTGGTGCAACTGTGTACAAGATAGTCAATCTGAAAATCCTGAAAGGCTCACACATATTTGAATGGAAACAGAGCAGAGAACTAGGATCGAGAAAAAAAATGGCCAACAAGGGAGGAAGAGGAACATAGCCAGGGAAAAAGGCATTGTCTACCTCCGGCGGGGATGTTGTTCGCCTTATTCACCTAAACAAGGTTCAAGAATTAAGGGCTCCAAGACTGGAGTTTTATGCCTGGAAAATGTAATTAAAAAAATATTAAACATATATTTTATATATAAATGTAGATTTGGGGAGAATTAATATGCACAAATATAGAGGTTAATATCTTATTGTAAAGTAAAAAAAACATGCAGAATAGTTGCCAAGCAGGTGCACCTGCAAATGTCCAAGGCCCATCCAAACATCGATTCAACTTCTCAAGAATGATTTTGACCATGGATCAACCTAAACAAATTCTATAAGAAGAGGAAAATGTATCTCCATTTTTTTCACCCAAATGCTACTAAAATTTTGACTGAGGGCATGGCCCATTTTAGACACTTTTTTTTTTCTGGACTTATGCAGAACTTGATGAAGTTCTTAATTTCACATCACTCTCTTGATGTTGTTTCTCCACGATCCTAGTGTTTTGGATAGAATCTTAAATCACTGATGCTACAGAACCAATATCACAATGCAACTAATTTGCATAGAGGAATATAAACAATAGTAAATCTACTATTGCACAAAATATAGACATATTTTTACAGTTTTTAATCCAACTTCGTTATATTAAAAAAATTGAATAATACAACAGTCTAGGGCTCCCATACTAGTGATAGTGGCCCTAAAATATCCAATAGTGATAGATACTCTAACTGTCTAGATGATGTAGAAATCCTCACAGTTTCCTTGGTCGTACCTTGTACCTGCCTGGTCCTTTGGCCCTCAATCTATAGCGCTTCCTCTATCAATGATCCACGAACGTCTGCCCACTAAACCTTGGCTATATAATTTTCTCACTAGTTTATCATTCGTCCATCAATGCATCGACACATTGAGACTCATGTTGAGTTGTTCACAACTCCATTTGTGAAAAACTCACAACTTCCCACTATTGCTCCTCAAATAATGAGGGACTTCAACCCACTATGGTCTTCATGTGTTGCTCTAATGAAGATTAAGATAAGGCATGGATATATGCCACCTATCAATACAAGATGTCCATCTCCCACAATAAACACAGGCTAGGAGGAATCCCATCATTTGTTGTAGAAGTCCTTCTCCACACATAATTCTAGGGTTGCTCAACTACTCCTCTAGATGATTAAAACTTAAGATCAACTTCTTCCACTCTAGCAACCACCTAAGTCTATGAAGATGGTTCACATCGGGCTCCAGCTTGGGCGCTACCATGTTGTTGTCCACCATACCATAAATGTCTAATCCACATTTACACTTGGTCCACTTTCAATCTTCCCTCCAACAGACCACGAGTGATCAATATTGTTGTAGCATCTGCTCCTAGTTAGGGCATCCAATCATCTAGGAAACCCCTCCACTTGGGTGCCAACAAAATTATAAATTTGTACTCTCTTAGGAAACTTATCTTCCAAGCATCTAATCATCACCAATAGACCATCTTCAACCATTCTCATTGCTTGTCTCTTGGCTTGATTTATGTGCTTCTAGAAGATTGGTTAGGGAACTGTACTAGTCCTAACCCATTGCTCCAACACTGTGTGTTCTTCTCCCAAAGGATTCTTATTTGTGTTGTCTAATTATAGGTAACAAACACTAATCTAGGGTGAGGTTTCTCCTCAACTTACCTACAACACTTTTGTACCAACCATCAATAAGAACACTACTGTTATATATGGAGAACCCCCTATTCTACTGCCCAAGCATCTCAAGGAGATGTGGCATAAGGGGAAAACCTATATTAGGCCTTCTTACCATAAAAACAGTCGCTTCCATGTGTTGTTGTAGTTGCCCTTCTCTATGGCACTGTAGATGGAGGTGACCCACACACAATGAAGAACAAAACATACTCATACATGCCTTTGATTTGTTGTGACTTGATCTAGCTAAGAAAATTTACCCATGCTTCCCATAAATATGCCCTTAAGAACCTTCCTAGCTTCCTTAGAGCTACAACCTTCTTCCAAATAGAATCCACACCTTGGAATAGAGGTAACCCCACCACCAAAACATACAGAAACATTCCCAAAACTCAGTTGTGTTGTATATTTTTTCTCACCTCAGATTCGCACTCCAAATCGCAAAGATATCTTGATGTTTGGCACACTTAATATTGTATCAAATTTCATCACACTTAACGAATATTTATATGCATCAAGTGGCTCCAATGAATATGTCTTTGGGAACCACTTTGACCACAATATGACTTGCCTAATTATACAAATTTACCCATCATATCTCCCGAAATTCATATCTCAACAATGACAACTTAGAATTGGACGATTCTCAATGCATTGGATTCATCTCGTCGTCTATAGCATACTCATCAATCCCATGTCGATATCTCGTCACGTTTTGGCCCAAACATTGATGGGTGAAAAACCCCAAGCTTGGCTTTCAAGCCCACAAGGTCACTTGTGGAACTCCTTCCTCCAAACCCTTGATCCTCAAGGCTTGGAGTACCTCCCAAACTACAAAAATCAACACTCCATCTTAGTGAGGGAGGTACTTCAAAGACTAGGAAGTAACCATCTTCATCCCTGACGACACTAGCCCATATGGCTTCCATCACTAGAACATACTCTGTGTAATGAACATTGTAATATCAGTAGTGCCTATACCTCATCACATTAGAACCTGAAGATACAAAACCTCCATAGGGTTGTTGGCTCTGAGACAAGACTCCCTTTGAGTCTACACGATCTCCATTGGCTGAGTCCTGGAAGCACTCATCCTCCTGGATCAAATACCACTCGTGCAAATCCCTTCAATCTTGGATAAGCAACATCATGATCCGATGAAGACTCTAGCCTAAAAACTTGTATTCCATCACATGAAGCCATCTTGATCAACTCGATCTCATCCATATCAAGGAAACCCTT
Source organism: Pinus tabuliformis (assembly GCA_031772625.1). Lineage (NCBI taxonomy): Eukaryota > Viridiplantae > Streptophyta > Pinopsida > Pinales > Pinaceae > Pinus > Pinus tabuliformis. The sequence continues at coordinate 292,818,272 of CM062820.1, forward strand.
AAGTTGACCCAACCATCCATGACAAGAAAAAGGAAGCCCACGATTTGTGAACCACAACACAACATACTTAAGTGTGTCAGGTTCACCACCAATCCACCAAAACTCCCAACCCATCTCTCCATGTAATTGTTTAGTCAAATTAGTGTTCTAAATTGCTTGCATGAATTATCATCCAAGGTTTGTAGACCAATGAAGTGTGATGCACTATATGTGCTTAGTTAACTTTTCTCTAACTTGGTTGTTTTGTATTTTGATGTTTTTTTGGGGGGTTTCTGTTCTTTGATGTGTAAGAATATACAATCTAGGAGATATTTAAATGGATATAATGAATTAAAGGAAAGGAAAGGTTCCTAAGTTAGTCTAATCTCCTAAAAATAGACCAAGAACTGTTTAACTAGTTAGAAACTAATAAGAAAAATAGAGCATCTACCTTATCCTACCATTCGTTCTAGTCCATGGAAATAATTCTTAAAACTAGAAGTGATATTGATGTAGAAGGTAACTCAGTAATTGAATTCATTTAAACATTCAACCATTCAATTTTGGAATATGATGGAATCAATCTCTTTGAAATTATTTTTTGGAATGTTAAGTGATGCAACTAAGTAAGGACCTGAAAGCAGAAAAGAAAAGATAAAAGCATGTAAAACTAACAATGTACTGAGTAAACTCAATCACTGCATGAATTAAATATTTAACCATTTATCTTAGAGTTATCATCATTTTGAAATAGTTTTGAGAACATCTATTAATACAGCTAATTGACAGTTCTATGCTAAGAAAATGAGTAACAAAACAGTAAGAAATGAGGCAAATGTGTATTCTTATTACTTCAATCTTCATTCTGTCATTTTTCATAAAATATCTCAGAAGAACAAGGCTACAAAATTTTGATTTTATCCTTACATTTGTTAGTGCCTAAATCTACCTCAGGCTGAAGGAAGGTAGGTCAAGGGTAACATCAAACCACGCTTAACCTAGTAGCTAGCCCTACCAGGTCGGGAGAGGGCTCTCTCCTTGTCAATCTCAATTAGGATATTGGAAACTAGGGCTTGAGATGATTGAAATGAATGCTTATTTTAGGCTAGGTATAGTACATTAGGGTTTCTAGTTTGATTTTATGTTTTGGTTGCTGGATCAATTGCAGAAGGCAGATTGGATCCGGGAAATCAACTCAAGGATATAGTCATGTCCTATGGGGCAAGGTATACAAGGGTTTATGGACTAACAATGGATTGATACAGTAGAGTAAGATAGCTGAGGAGTTGAGGAGGGCATAAGAAACTATGAATCCTCTTCGAACAGTGAAAACATTGAAAACCGAATGCATTCCCAAGACAAAGCACTATAAATTGGTGTATTTTGTCTATTCACCTTGATTCATTTAGTTTAGAAGAGAGAGACAGATGTGGATATATATAAAACATCAGAAAAAACTCATTACAAAGAAGAAACAATACATAAACTCACTGTCACAAGAATCCCACAAAAATAGTTGTGAAACCTGGTTTTATTCCTTGCCAAATTGCTGATACAAATGTTCAGTGAGTCCAACCACTTCTACGAAAGTCCAACCTTTTCAATCAATAAAAAGGTACATGATATAGGCAAGGAAACTACTCAAGCTAGCTATCAGGGTCGAGTCCATGAGAAAAGGGGTGGTTTCAACCATATCTAAACTAAGAACAAAAATATAGGCAGTGGAACAGCTAGCCTCTAAAACCAAGGAAACCAATTCATTCAGCTCAAAACCACCTTTGACTTGATGTATCTACCCTATCAAGTGTTTTACATCCATAATTACATCAATTTACATCATTTACCATGCTAATTTCATCAATAGAGCAAGAAAAAGTCTACTGTAGAGAAAACTAGGCGAAATTTGGCTTTTCTAGCAAAACTTGCAAAAATCATCCTATGCGCAGCACCACTAATTCTATGTGCAACCCTTTTTCTAGGCCAGTTTTGGAAGGCTTCCAAGAGTACAAATCAGGTGCAGGATATCTCGTTGGAAAGCATGTTGAGTCTACCTTTTGGAACAACTTGAATTTCTAAATTTGGAGTCCATTCACCCCTCCAAAAATTGATTCTCCCAAGACTTCTTCCTGTGTGGCAAAAAAGTGGCAGAGAGGGCACTTTTTGGGTGTTTTTTGCCCTTTTGGAGACCTAGAACTTGTCCAAAATTCCTTTCCATTTCTGAGCTTTCTTATTTTTCCATGCTGATTCCAAAAATATTAACTTTTTTGCAAGTGTCCCCAACAAAAGCACAATGCCAAAACCAGTTTTTTACATTAAAAAATTCAAAATTGACAAAAATTTCTCCAAATTTCTTGAAATTTGGCATGCTTGACCCTTGTTAAGTGCTTTGATGAACCAATGATGCTTCAGCCAAGATTTTGAGTTTATCAATCTCTTTTCTCCTTCTTAAGGCCTTTCCCAACTTAGCCTTAAGCCTCTTCATCATACTATCAACATACTGTCCTTTGTTCCACTGTTCACCAACATTTGGAATGCCTGTTGCTTCTAAGATGGTCGTAGGTGACAAGGTGAAGGAGACACTAGCAAGGTTCACTTGGCCATTATGTAGATGAATAACAAACAACCTAGCAAGCTCATGATGAAATTTCGCCCTCTCTACCATTTCACAAAACTGATAACAAGACTGGTGTTTAAAGCAAGTTACAACAAGAGGGCACACAAGTAATTCTGTAAGAGTGGTGGGCTCCTCCCATATGATCTTTCCCCCTTTGTGTGGCTTTCTTGGTACATGAGCTTCTCCGTAAGAATCACTGAGAGTTTCCTCTTCCCTCTCATAATCTGAATCTGTCTCCATGCTTATGAATTTGAAGTGAAAGCAGATGAGTATGAAGAGATTTTGAAATATGAGGTAGGCAGTGTGTATAAGGAAGTGAATGCTAGGAGGAAGGATTTCTTTTGGGAAATGAGGGAAGTGAAAGGTGTTATGAATGTGAGGTAAGGGGTTTGATAGTGAAGTGGATGTAATGAAGGAGTAGGATGTGGGAGTTAGGGTTTGGGAATAGGGTATAGGGCTAGGGTTTGGCAAATGGGAGTGAGGTTTAGGGAGTAAATTTTGATGATTTTAGGGAGAGGGAATGGGATTTGACAAGCTCAATATGAATGGAGTGAGAAAGAAAAGAAAATGACCTTCAATAACTTCCGAGAGATGATTTAGCAACTAGCTAGGGTTTCTGTTAACCATTTAGCTAGGGATTTCTCTCAAGAAAACCAAGCACATCCAAGCCACCAAACATAACTTTCCTGAGCAAGGAGGAGTGATCTACTTACTTGGAATAGGCATCAATTTTCTTTTTAGGAGGTTTGAAGGTGTTTTGAGGCAATTCTAGCTCTTGTAACAGGTGCACAGCACCAAGGAATAAGTGTGCAACGCCAAACCAAAATTCAAGAGAAAACCTACAACAGGTGTGTAGCACCAGTTAGGTGTGTAGCGCCAAGGAATAGGTGCGCAGCGCTAGCAAGATGACTAGAGTTTTTTTCCCTGTTTTGCCTTCTTTCTTCAAAAATGTGATTTTCTCCCTTTAGCTCATTCAGTTTCAACAATGAAGACTTAAGACACATGAATTGGCTTTTATATCCCTCTTATTTAAGTTTTCACTAACCAAGACCCACTTTTATAATGTTTTGCCAGCTTTTTAAAAAATGCTCTGTTTCACTTACATTCTGAATTTTTCCTTTCTGTAGGTGGACTTTTACATTGACTTTTTGTAATGGCAGGAGTTGACTTTGTCACCAGGTCACCTGGAACAACATGTGATCACTTATTACATATAGAAACCATAAAATTACATCAAATTACATGAAAATACTAATGCTTTGTTTTACCTCAAAACAAGTTTTGAGGTTAGAACTTTATTAAGCTTACAAATTAAGAATTTTTTACTTTTCTGTTCATTATTAACATTCTCATGCATCTCCTGACCACTTTATTTATTTTGAATGACCATGATGACAAACCCTAAGACCTAATGAAACAAAACCCTAGGACTAGTTAAAAATGGAATGGAACTCATTATGAACAACTGAAAAGATGTTTGAACAAGCCAGCAGGTATATGACATGAGGGAAACTGAAATGAAACCACTACCATCAGTTGATCCATGACCTAAGGGAATGCAGCTGATCGAATGAGACACCTAACATGAATGGAAATGAGTAATTTTGATCACTGATGGCAGTGTGAAGACACTGACACTAAAATTGGCTCCAATGGGTATGGTAGCTCCTTGGAGGTGCCAAGAACCATAGATCTTTGGGAGAGCAGACCAGTGCCTTATCCATTGGGCAATATGGAATCAATATCTTGGAAACAAAAACACACAACTCAAGACTCAAAACTCATAACTGAAATGTCTAAGAACTGACTAACTCAAAACTGGAACAAGACTCTCAAAAGCTGAAACTAGACACTCAGTCGAAACTATCTTAAAACTGACTAAAACAAAAAATGACTCAAGACTAAAACACAACTGACAAATTGGAAAATATGCTCAAAATGGAGCTTATTCAATAAAAACTACTCTAGTTGTTCCATTCATCACCTGATCAAGTGAAATGAAACAACCAATGCAACCAAGTAAGCATTATGGCTGTTGTTTACATTCTCCACAAGTGCTTGCTTATGAACAACAAGAGAGAACTACTGAAAGGCAACTCCCATGAAAACTTGTAAACAGATTCATTGAATAATATGGATTCTCTATCTGACTCCAAAAACACTGCATAATGATCTTGAAATTCATGCACACTGGGACTTAGCTCATCCAATGGATTACTTTTCTTCTCCTTGTACCATGAATGCAAACTTTCATTTCAGCTTTGTGACGAGACTCCTGTTGAAAATGACAAAGAAACTGGCTACCAGATCAAGTTTGTATCAATACTTTTTTCAAGCTCACGGTTAGCTAATGGAGAAGGACTTTGACTACAGACATCATCCAACACATCAGCTATTGGATCATGAAAAATTTGAAAATACTGTTGTAACCCATTTCTATTGGTTCTAATGACATTGCATGATTTACAGGATGCTCTTTTGAAGACATACTATGCAAATTTCCCTTCAAAAACTAAAATGATTCAAAACAAAATAGTACGGAACCATGTTGCATCATTTGATCATATGTTCTAGTTTCCAAGTCTTCATCTGTAACTTGAAAATCAATGGCATGCGGGGGCTACAAATCTGGATATGAGAAGTCTTGAACAAAGATTTCATTTCCCTCAAAATGGTTTAGATCAAAACTTATCGACAATTGATTTCTGATTGTATGAAAGTTGTCTATGATGAACTGAAATGAAGCAAAACAAAAAGGCAAAGATCCTTCACTTACTTAAAAATTTGATGCACTTTCCTCCTCACTTCCATAGATGATATGCAATGGCTGATCACTGTACTCCAACTGTGGAAAGTGAACTTCCACCTCCCACAAACTAGCTGTTGGTTTGTCTACAAAATTAGCTTCTGTTTGGAGAACATAATCATCATCATACTGATCAAACTTAGGGAATTCATCAGTATAAAACACATCATCAAGCATACATGTCATATCAATAGATCCCTCTTCTCCAAGATGATCTATAAAACAATCATTATCAGATTTATGACAACTGCGATAAGAAAGAAACTATTTTGGATCAGCCACCCGTTCCTCTTCAATCAACGAGCCACGGTCTTGAACATCATATTATTTCCTTGTGGTTATCTTTTGCATCATCTCTTCCACTGCACTTACCAAAATGTTGAGTTTTACCTCTAAAGATGTCGATTCCTCTAGATCTATGCTCTTCATTTCTTCTTCCTTCAACTTTGCCCTTCTAATCAACAAATTAGCCTCTACATCTACTGCATTGTTATGCATCTCTTCAAGTGTTGCAAGGTTCCTTTCCCTCAGCTGAAACTCCATTTCCGGATCAGAGGCTTCTAGGTAGTGCAAGAGTGTGGATCCAGGAGGAGGTCTTATATTAACCGGCATCGAAAAATAGACTTGGTTAAATCTGGCAGAAAATTGTTGTACTGTCTCCCCTGGCAGACTTTTCAGCTGGTTATACTCGTCTATAATCAAGAAAGGGTTTTTTTTTACCACGCACTTGTCAAGGAAAACTTTGATGAAATGCTGTAAATCTGAGATGCTCGCATCAGGCAAGATTTTGAACCAACTCTTAACTTTGCCTTGCAAAGAAAGACCAAAAAGACTAATATTGACATATTCTTCATCAACTTCAAAAAGGTCGAGAAAAGACTCAAAATTCAATACATGTCTCTCAGCAGTGATGTTATCACATTCACCATCAAATATTGGAAGATATAGGTCATGATTTTTAGGGAAAGCATGGGATATAGGAGGTAAAATCAGAGGCTTGTATCTATCTGTAGAATCAGTCTTGGTCTCTTTACGCTCATCAGTTTGAAGATGGTCATCACAAAATTCAGAAGAAAGGTCTTAATCAAGATCAAAGGCATGCGAACATTTTGTATTCACAATCTTCAAAGGGAAGGAATCAAATGCAAGTCTTGGATCTTTTCTCGAACACAATATACTTTGTAAAACCTTCTTGATATTCTCGGGAAAAGAGAAGAAATAATTTATAACAAAGAACATAATGTCTTGGATGAAATTCCAACTTGAATACCTGATCTTTCCATGTTGTCCTTTCATGTTTCTACTGGTCAGGTTCATCCTCCAGTGGAGTCCTTGGATCTGATCTTGAAACTGAATTGGAGTCGCCAGGTGAATGATTTCACCCTTGCTGTGTCTGATCGTTCTTCACCATCAACAATCAGATCTAAGCTTGATTACATTTTGTTGAGGAACATAAAACTACATTCCCCAGTATGGTCCCCACTATTTTAGTGCCTAAATCTACCTCAGGCTGAAGGAAGGCAGGTCTAGGGTAACATCAAACCACGCTTAACTTGGTAGCTAGCCCTACCAGGTCAGGAGAGGGCTCTCTCCTTGTCAATCTCAATTAGAATATTGGCAACTAGGGCTTGAGATGACTAAAATGAATATTAATTTTAGGCTATGTATCGTAGATTAGGGTTTTTGGTTTGATTTTATGTTTTGGTTGTTGGATCAGTTGGAGAAGGCAGATTGGGTTCGGGAAATCAACTCAGGGATACAGTCATGTCCTGTGGGACAAGGTAGACAAGGGCTTATGTAATAGCAATGGATTGAGATGGTAGAGTAAGACAGGTGAGGAGTTGAGGAGGACATAAGAAACTATGAATCCTCTTCAAACAATGAAAACATTAAAAACCAAATGCATTTGTAAGACAAAGCACTGTAAATTAGTGTATTTTGTCTATTAACCTTGATTCATTTAGTTTAGAAGAGAGAGAGAGATGTGGATACATATAAAACATCAGAAAAAACTCATTACAAAGAAGAAACAATACATAAACTCACTGTCACAAGAATCCCACAAAAATAGTTGTGAAACCTGGTTTTATTCCTTGCCAAACTACTGATACAAATGTTCAGTGAGTCCAACCACTTCAACCAAAGTCCAACCTTTAGAAATGAATCAAAAAGTACATGATATAGGCAAGGAAACCACTCAAGCTATCTATCAGGGTCGAATCCATGAGAAAAGGGGTAGTTTCAACCATATCTAAACTAAGAACATGAATATAGGCATTGGAACAACTTGCCTCTAAAACCAAGGAAACCAATTCATTCAACTCAAAACCACCTTTCACTTGATGTATCTACCCTATCAAGTGTTTTACATCCATAATTACATCAAGTTACATCATTTACCATGCTAATTTCACAAATATATCAAGAAAAGTTAACTGTAGAGAAAACTAGGCAAAATTTGGCTTTTCTAGCAAAACTGGCACAATTCATCATATGCCCAGTGCCACTGATTCTATGCACAACACTTTTGCTAGGCCAATTTCGGAATGCTTCCCAGAGTCCAAATCAGGTGTAGGATAGCTCATTGGAAAGCTTGTTGAGTCTACTTTCTGGCCCAACTTGAATTTTGGAATTTGGAGTCCATTTGCCCCTCCAAAAATTGATTCTCCCAAGACTGCTTCCTGTGTGGCAAAAAGGTGGCAAAGAGGGCACCTTTTGGGTGTCTTTTGCCCTTTTGGAGACCTAGAACTTGTCCAAAATTTCTTGCCATTTTTGAGCTTTCATATTTTTCCATGCTGATTCCAAAAATATAAACTTTTTTGGAAGAAAGTGTCCCCAACAAAAGTGCAGCGCCACTGTTGAAAAAGCCTGTTTTTTACATTAAAAATTTTAAAATTGACAAAAATTTCTCCAAATTTCTTGAAATTTGGCATGATTGACCTTTGTTAAGTGCTTTGATGAGCCAATGATGCTTCAGCCAAGATGTTTAGTTTATTATGCTCGTTTTTGCTTCTGAAGGCCTTTTCCAACTTAGCCTTAAGCCTCTTCATCATACTATCAACATACTGTCCTTTGTTCCACTGTTCACCAACATTTGGAATGCCTGTTTCTTTTGAGATGGTGGTAGGTGACAAGGTGAAGGAGACACTAGCAAGGTTCACTTGGCCATTATGTAGATGAATAACAAACAACCTAGCAAGCTCATGATGAAATTTGACCCTCTCTACCATTTCACAAAACTGATAACAAGACTGGTGTTTAAAGCAAGTTATAGAAAGAGGGTAAGAAAGTAATTATGTAAGAGTGGTGGGCTCCTCCCGGATGATCTTCCCTGTTTGTGTGGCTTTCCTGGTACATAAGCTTCTCTGGAAGAATCACTGAGAGATTCCTCTTCCCTCTCATAATCTGAATCTGTCTCCATGCTTATGAATTTGAAGTGAAAGCAGATGAGTATGAAGAGATTTTGAAATATGAGGTAAGAAATGTGTATAAGGAAGTGAATGCTAGGAGGAAGGATCTATTTTGTTAAATGAGGGAAGTGAAAGGTGTTACGAATGTGAGGTAAGGGGTTTGATAGTGAAGTGGATGTAATGAAGGAGTAGGATGTGGGAGTTAGGGTTTGGGAATAGGGTATAGGGCTAGGGTTTGGCAAATGGGAGTGGAGTTTGGGCAGTGAGTTTTGATGATATTAGGGAGAGGGAATGGGATTTTACAAGCTCAATATGAATGGAGTGAGAAAGAAAAGCACAAGAGATGACTTAGCAACTAGCTAGGGTTTCTGTTAACCATTTAGCTAGGGTTTGATCTCAAGAAAAACAAGCACATCCAAGCCACCAAACATAACTTTCCTGAGAAAGTACGAGTGATCTACTTACTTGGAGCAGGTATCCATTTGCATTTTAGGAGGTTTGGAGGTGTTTTGAGGCAATTCTGGCTCTTGTAACAGGTGCGCAGCGCCAAGGAACAGGTGTGAAGTGCCAATTAGCTACACAACGCTAGACAAAAATTCAACAGAAAACTTGCAACAGGTGCATAATGCCAAGGAACAGGAGTGCAACGCCAGTTAGGTGTGCAGCGCCAAGGAACAGGTCCGCAGCGCCAGCAAGATGACTGGAGTTTTTTTTCCCTGTTTTGCCTTCTTTCTTCAAAAAAACGATTTCTCCCTTTGGCTCATTCAATTTCAACAATAAAGACTTAAAACACATTAATTGGCTTTTATATCCCTCTTATTTAATTTTTCACTAACCAAGACCCACTTTTCTAATGTTTTGTCAGCTTTTTCAAAAATTCTTTGTTTCACTTACATTCTGACTTTTGCCTTTCTACAGGTGGACTTTTACATTGACGTTTTGTAATGGCAGGAGTTGACCTTGTCTCCAGGTCACCCAAAACAACATGTGATCATTTATTACATATAGAAACCATAAAATTACATGAAATTACATGAAAAATACCAATTCTCTGTTTTACCTCAAAACAAGTTTTGAGGTTAGAACTTCATTAAGCTTACAAATTAACAATTTTTTACTTTTTTTATCATTATTAACCTCCTCATGCTTCTGCTGACCACTTTATTTATTTTGAATGACCATGATGACAAACCCTAAGACCTAATGAAACTAAACCCTGGGACTGGTTAAAAATGAAATGGAACTGATTATGAACAACTGAAAAGATGTTTGAAGAAGCCAGCAGGTATATGACATGAGGGAAATTAAAATGAAACCACTAACATGAATGCAAAAGAGTAATTTTGTTCACCAATGGCAGTGTGAAGACATTGACACTAACAACACTATTGGTTACAAACTCAAATAAAACATCATTCTAAATTAGAGAAAATAGACTTGTAGAAAACAGAGTAATAGAAATTAAACTGAACACTGAAGTGGCTGGATGCTAGCTAGTTAAATATGCACTTTTAAACCACCATTGGCAAAACGAAGTTTATATTATGAACAAAATGAAGTCTGAATACAAAGTATTAACAAAAAGCCTGTAATTCCTTCTAGATTCTAACCACTTCTCAATTTCATTCAACCAATATTTATAGGAAAATAACATAACTGTCTAAGAGAAAATCTTGCTACATGTGGCTAATTTGAATCTATCATGACTGTTTATAAGAAAAACTTACTACAGCTGGCTAATTCAAATCTATCATGAATTTTTATAATAAAAACTTGCTACAAGTGGCTTAATTTGAATTGTAATAGGATTGTTTAACTTCTGATCAGCTACAGGTGGCTTAATTCAAATTAACTGTTTAACTTCTGATCAGCTACAGGTGGCTTAATCCGAATTAACTCCTCAACAGAACTGTTAGACTCTTGATTAGGTACGAAAGAGCAAATCAAGAATCCTATTAATTCTAGATAACGTATTTGACTCCATCTTTGACTATGACTTTAGGCATGATTTTCTGTCAATCTGTACTATGTGAATAGGATAGAATCCATGTGCAGATGATTCTGGAAATGCCCATGTGGCCCAGTTCTTCATTTGACACCTATATCTTGCAAAACCGTGAGAGTAGCTACGGAACCCACATTTAGTTGGAGAATAGGCTGCGTTCTGTAGCTAATTTGCAAAAATCTATTAAAATAGTGAGAACATGAAAATATAATATGGTGATCATTTTAATGCTTTCCTAAGACAAAACCTAGCATTTATCATTGATTGGATCTGTAGTCTTATGAGAAAACGAGCGAAAACGTTCAGAACAAATGTCAAGGGGAAGATAATTCTGAGGTTCAACGTACCTCCACTGCAAAATCATTGCATGTGCTCATGCAATTTGCCAAAAATGTGAGTTCTTCTTCTCTAATGCATTTGCTCAGACACCTCTGCTAGTACGTCTAATTTTCTTCTTTCTCTCTTCTTTGAAGTGACTTTCATTCTAGATTTCCTCATAAGAAGCATGTACTTGATGTAAATGACTGTTCTATTCAGACATTTATTCTTTCTTTTCAACTTCCTGTTTTTCTTATACCACAGTCCTAGATGCAGAATGGTATTATCATGAATTGCCTTGTCCAATTTATTTTGTTCCTTTAAGGTTTCATTCTCCTGTTTGATATGTCTGTTTAATATCTCGAATTCATAAATTTCCTGTTTGAGAGAGTTAATTATAGGTTCTTGTGGATTGATACAAGGTTATGGATTCATTGAGGCACGTTTCTTCTCCATTGTTTCTATATAATCATATATTTGTTGTTGCACTAGTTCTATGCCTGGAGATCTTCTGCTTGGGCCACATTCCAAATGATGGTCAAGAGAGTTTTGAGGACTGTGTGTAGAAGGGATGTTAACAGGAGAATTTTTTGGGGTTTCCTCTTCTAAGTTTATGAACTCTGTCCCTTTTCACGATGTTTTCTTTACCAAACCTCGGAGTCTAGAGCTTCTTCTAGGTTGTGGATGACTTACATTCTCCTCCTGTGTGACCTTTTTCTCCTTTCTTATTTTCCCTCTTGCCCTAACTTGCTTCCTGATTTTTGTCAGTTCTTCAGAGATTAATTTTTCATCATCTTTCTGTAATGAAGACTCAGGTATATCTTTATTAGTTATACCAATCTTCTTTCTTTTGCTTCTTCTAACATTATCTTCTTTGGGTGACTCTGGTGGTTCTTGGAAATGGTTTCTAATGAAGAAATTCTCCCAGGTATCTGCTATGCCTTTTAAATGAAACTCAGTCAGTATCTTAATCAACCCATGATGGTACATTCTTGTATCTATGAACTCTATTTTCTTTTTCACATTTGAGGCCATCCTTCTTAAACTATTTAGCAGGAACAAAGGAATATTTATTTCTCCATTTTCTAGGAAATTCATTAGTAAATGGATATGGTAGACATACATGCAACTAAATCTCCCCTCATAGGTGATAAATTTCTATAATATCAAAAGCATGTTCCTCCACTTACTTTTAAGAGCTGAAATGGGAATTCCTTTTCTAAAAACAGAGACATACATATCTGGGTTTATGAGTATTAATTTCCATGATTCGCTATGGAATTCCTTATTTTTGAACCATCTTTCACCATCCCTTAGAAGTTCTCTAGCCTCGGTTATGAATGACTCTGTTACTCCGAACTTAATATCTCCAATTTCTACCTCTGTGCCATCAAAATACCTAGCAAAGGATTTTGTGATCTCTTTATGAAAATCATCAAATTTCTCAATGAATTTGAGCCATCCAGCCTTCTCCAAAATTTCTTTGAGCTGTGGGTATCCTTCCATATAATTTTCTCCTACCGGTTTTGATCTAACAATGATCCCCATGCCTTGTACTACGTAGAGTTCCTCAACCTTCATAATTACCCTTCCTAGTTTATGAAATGGACTGACTGCGAATATGGTGAAAGGAACTACGGGTTTGCATGAAATAAGTAGATGGTAAGTGTTTTGGAGAAACATGGACAAGTATGTCATGTTGTATTCATGACCATTAAAAACAATGAGGGAGTTAATTATGGACCGTTATGTGAAAAAATATGGACGATGTGGTGCACATGCATTACGATAGAGATTGTAATCAAATGAAATGATGATTTGTCAAGGAAACATATAAATTCCCATATTATACATACTTTATGTTCTAACCTTGCTATTTAGAATAAAGTTTTGCACTTTTACCTCTTAGAACTTAACCTTTTTGTTTGTTTTTTTCTTTGATGTTGATTTGGAGATACCCTTCTTAGTATATCTGTCTTCAAAACAACATTCTTCAATTCCATGCAATCATCATTTGTTTGGAACAGAACTGCAGAATGAGATATGGCTGCAGAATCAAATTAGTTGCAGAATGGAATTAGTTGCAGAACATGATAAAGATGAAATATGGCTATGGAACATGAATGTGATGAAATGAAAATGTAATATAATGAAATAAAAATGGAATATAACAGTGAAAGGTAATGAAAGTGACGTGAGATGAAATGAAATGAAATGAATTTGCAGATTAGGAACTGCAAATGAATGTAGCTTTATGTCACTACTTATTACAGAAAGAAAATAGGAAACATAGGATATCAGAAATCTCTGATTTTCACCCTGTATTTCCTATATCAGTAAGCCAATGAACAATTGGTTTTTAGACGTATATATATATATATACACACACACACACACATATATATATATATGAAAAACTAAGTTAGTGGAGAAGAAGAATTCTTCTTCACCAACTTCATTTCAGTGTTATCTTGGAAAATTCTGACCAAATCCTCTCTTGAAATTGGCTTATGATATATCTTTAACCGATGACCATTCAGAAGAAGAGGTACCTTCCTTGCATCTATTTTCCTTATTATCACTACTCCAGTATTAAAGACTTCTTCAATCTCATAAGGCCCAAGCCAATGAGTCCGAAACTTCCCTTGAAAATCTTTGAATTTTTAATGGAACAAAAGTGCCCAATCCCCTGCTTTAAACTTCTTCTCCTTGATATACTTATCATTCCATTTAGATCTTTGTTGTTGGACTAAACTGGTTCTTTGAACTACATCTTGCCTGATTTCATCAAGCTCATTGAGTTGCTCCAATCTATGTTTCTGTGCTTTTGATAAATCCAGTCCCAATTGGACTGCCATCTTGAAGGTTTTTATTTGAAACTCTATAGGGAATAGGACTTGCTTTCCACAAACAAGATCATAGGGAGTATGTCAAGTTGTGTTCCTCCATGTAGTTTTGTAGGCCCATAAGGCTTCAGGAAGCCTTTCTGCCCAATCTCTTCTGTGTAGATGTACAGTCTTAGTGAGAATTCCTTTAATCACCTTATTAGTAGATTCAACTTGATCATTTCCTTGTGGATGGTAAGGAGTAGACTTTCTATGTTTTATCTTGTATTCTTACACAAGTCTCTCCACCATTTACATGTAAATCGAGATCCTTGATCTGACACTATTTCTCTTGGAGCACCAAAAGGGGTGAAGATGTCCTCAAAAAGAAAATTAACTATAGATTTTTCATTAGCAAAAGGTAATGCTTTAGCCTCTACCAATTTGGTGACATAATCAGTGCATACCAAAATATACTTATTTTGTTTGGATGGAGGATTAATTGGTCCAACAAAATCCAAGGCACATTTTTCAAAAGGTTTAATGAGTACTTGCGTTTGTAGTGGCATTTCATCTAAAGGAATAGGTTTCCCTACCCTTTGGCAACTGTCACACCTTTTGACATATTCTTTGGCATCTCTGAAGATGGAGGGACAATAATATCCTAAATGAAGGATTTTATAGGTTGTCCTCTTGTCAGAAAAGTGTCCAGCACAAGGTTCATCATGACATGCCTTAAGAATTTCAGGCATTTCATCTTCTCGAACACATCTTCTGATAATGAGATATGGACCTGTTTTATATAATTCATTAGTAATCCATGAGTAACTTGCACTTGTTTGAATGATTTTTATTTTCTCCTTAGGAAACAAATGTGAAGATAATTTGCGTGTGATCAAGTAATTAGCAATATCTGCAAACCAAGGGGTTTGAGTAGTTATTGCAAAAAGATATTCATCAAGAAATTTATCTTCAACTGGAGTGTTATCTTTGACCTTTTGAATTCTAGACAAGAAATCAGCAACTGTGTTTTACTTTCCAAGTCTATCTAAAACAGTGATGTTTAATTCTTGCAAGAGTAATAACCATCTTGTAACTCTACCATTAGTAATAGGTTTATTCATTAAGTACCTAATTGCAGAGTGATCTGTATGGAAAAAGGTTTCATAGCCTGTTATATAATGTCTGAACTTGTTGATAGCATCAACAACGACTAACAATTCCTTTTCAGATATAGTGTAATTAAACTCAGTGGGAGTAAAATTCTTGCTTGTATAATAGATGGCATAAGGGATCAAATCTTTTTCTCCTAATACAACTCTCAGAGCTATATCTGAAGCATCTATTGAGATATGAAAATGTAGCTTACAATTTGGACTTCTTAAGATGGGTGCCTCAGAAATTTTTGCTTTCAAAGTCTCAAATGCCATCTAGCAATCAAGATTCCAATTGAATTCACAATCTTTGGTGAGAAATTTGAAGAGTGGGGATGCTAGTTTAGTGAAATGTTCTATAAACCTTCTATAATATCCTATGAATCCTAGAAAACTTCTAACATCCTTTTGACAACTTGGAATTGATAATTTAGAGATGACTTCAACTTTAGATTTATCAACCTTAATTCCATCTCCTGAAATGTGCTGTCCCAAAACAATCCCTTCTATAAACATCATAAAACATTTTTCATAACTTAGTGAAAGGTTTGCTTCCTTACAACTTTTAAGAACTTTTTCCAAATTTTCTAAAGCTTCTTCAAATGTATTGCCATAAACTGTAAAGTCATCCATATACACCTCTACACAATCATGTATTCGATCAGAGAATATTCCTAGCACTGCCCTTTGGAATGTTGCAAGTGCATTGCACAATCCAAAAGGGAGTACTTGGTAGGCATACGTTCCCCATGGGCAGGTGAATGTGGTTTTATCTTGATCTTCAGGTGCTACCTAAATCTGACTATAGCCACTAAAACCATCCAAAAATGATAAATACTTCTTACTTGCTAATGTATCTAACACTTGATCTATAAAGGGCAAAGGAAAATGATCTTTCAGGGTGGCTTTATTCAATTCTCAATAATCGATACATACCTTCCATTTACCATTCTTTTTATGCACAATCACTAGAGGAGAAACCCATTGGCTGTATGAAATTAGGTAAATGAAGTTTACATTCAAAAACTTTTGCAACTCTTCCTTTACAATTTCCCTAAGATTTGGATTCATCCTTATTTGAGGTTGTCTGATAGGTTTACAATTATCCTCAATGTAGATGTGATGTATACAAGTCTTAGGAATTATTCATTTCATGTCAGTGTATTCCCATGCATATGGAGAAGAATGTTGTTGTAAAGTTTTGATTATCTTTCCTTGTTGTAATTTTTCCAAGTTATTGTTTATGTTCAATGTTTTCCCCAGAAAGATTTCAACTGTAGAGCTACCAAATTATTCCATAGATTAAAGATACATCTGCCTAGATGACAAATATTCAATATTGGATTTTTCTTGAAATTCATCATGTTCATATTGTGGAGATGATTCAAAATTTTCCATTTTATTTAAGATTTGACTATCTTCACTAATGGTTGAAATAGTAAAGAGAGGCTGAATATCATTTTCATCATCAATCCATTCTTTGACATCTATCTCTGTAATTGTTCTTGCTGTAGTATATAGAGTGAATTTCTTAGTTGAATTACCATTAGAGATATACATATTACCAGATCTACAACG
This sequence comes from Pinus tabuliformis, assembly GCA_031772625.1. Lineage (NCBI taxonomy): Eukaryota > Viridiplantae > Streptophyta > Pinopsida > Pinales > Pinaceae > Pinus > Pinus tabuliformis. The sequence continues at coordinate 292,834,961 of CM062820.1, forward strand.
AATGAAAGCATCAGTTGTAGCCATCCAAGGTTTTCCTAAGATAAGTGGATGTACTCCTAGATTTTTTTTTGGGGTTAAGATCATGAAATCAACAAGGTACTCCCAAGAGTCTAAAGACACTAAAATATCTTCTAACACCATCTAGTTTGATTACAGATCTATCCGCTAATTCCAGTAATGTAGGTGTATAAAGAAGATTGGGAAGTTTGAGCTATTCCATGGTTTTTTTTCTCATGATGTTTATTGCTGATCCTAAATCAATCAGTGTATTAAGAATTTCAACTTCATTGATACGTGTTTTTACAACTGGACTTCCTGGATCCACATATTTTTATATGGTAATTTTTCCCATCATTATGTCTGCTATTTTTCCTGCTAGCTGAATTTTTTTTACTTATTTTCCTTTTCTTCTTGGTTTCTTCATGCTCAACTCCTTTATTGTTTTAGCTAGAATTGGGATCTCCTTAATGGCTTGTAACAATGGGATTTTGATACAGACATTTTTCAATTCATCTAGAAAATCATAATTAGGCAACATAATATGGTTTTCTACCCCTTTGTCGACTTGTAGCCTTTCGGGAAAAAGAGGTGTAGAAGTGGATAATGGTTGTTTCTTTATGATAGGAATTGAGTTTATTGGTTCTTTCTGTTCTTCATTTTCATCATTCTGGTTTTGACGAGATGTTCCTCCAAAACTTTTATTTTCCTGTAGAGAATCTTCCTCAGAATTGTCTTGTTCTTGAATAACTATAAAAGGCTTTTTCTTTTCTAATATCCTACCAGATCTCAATTGCACATCATTAAGATCTAATGGAGTGATCGTATAAGTTGGAAATTGTTGTCCTTCCACCATATAGGTATTCTGAGGATTTTTATTGTTGGGGTTTAGTAATGGTTGGGCATGTAACTGATTTTGTCTCTGTCCAAATGGCAATGAAAGTTGAGGGTTTTGGTTTTGAAGTTGGGGCTGTTGATTTTGTTGAGGAATTTGTTGGGGAGGATAGTTTGGATATGATGGAGGATACTGATAGTATGGAGAGAATCTTCCATAAGGATTATGCATTCCTTGAGCCCAAGGTTGAGTTTGAGATTGAGGCCAAGGTTTCTGCGAAGAATTCCAATTTGGAGGGGGCTACATATACATTTGGTTGTTAAAACCATGGTTTTGTTGCCCCTGCCAAGGTATTCTAGAGACAAAGCAAATAGATTCTGTTGGATTTGAGATTGTTTCTTCTTGAAAAGTAGCCTTAATACTAGGAATTGAAGGAAAAATTTTGGTCTCATGGTTTTCTAAACAAATCACACAAGTATCTATGATTTTTGCATCCAAAGGGCATTCTCTTAAAGCGTGCTTCTTTCTGCATTTGGGACAGAAAATAGCTAAAGCATCAGTCTCGACTTTCTACTTGTTTCGTAACTTAAGGGTGTTTATCTGTTCACTAAGGCTGCATAGAATATCTGTTTTAAATTCATCATGCATGTTTCCAATTTCTACCTTACTCACTGATCCAGTTGCAAATGTATTCACTCTAACAAGAGAAGGATCTCTTGGACCTTTCCCAGTTTTGGATTTTCCTCTTGAGAGATGAACACATAATTATTCAATGTCACTTAATGGGAGTTGAGAGATACCTCCCTTCCCCATTATGTTAAGGATATCTATCCACTCATCTCTAATGGCTTTTAATAAAAGTGCTTTTAAAGTATCTTGATATAGGTTATCCATTTTTGCTCTTTTTAAGTTATAGTTGAATCTTTCAATTAAATCCTCCAAATTTTCATCCTCTCTTTGCATCATTTTGAACACTGCATCTTTGTGATTAATATGCCTGCAATAATCCAAGTACATGTCCAAAAAGACTTTCTTCATGTCATTCCATGTTCTAATAGACTGAGTGACCAATCCCATGAACCATTTTAAAGCAGCTCCTTTCAATGTTGAAGGAAACAATTTGAGTTTTTGAGAGTCTTGTAAATAATCATAAGTTCTGCACAAGACTTCAAATTCAAATAAGAAGGTTTCAGGGACTTCACTTTTTAATCCATGAAAATTTGGGAGGACAAAAGGTTATCTTTTCATTGTGGCATCTGTTTCTTCATCAACTATAGGGAATCCAAAATAATTATCAAATTCCCTATTTTCTCTACCTCTTCCATTATTTCCTCTGCCTTCTCAATTATTTCCTCCACCTCTTCCTCTGCCTCCTCCTCCTCCAAACAGTGAAAAATCTCCATCCTCTCCTTCTTCTGCCATTATAGTTTCTTTAGAGTTAATATAAGATTCAACCTGCAAGGCTAATTGCTCTTCCTCTGGTTCCTCTATCAATGGTATGTGGAAGAAAAGTTCTACCTCTTCTTCTCCACTAGGTATTCTTAATTCTGTAACTAAATATCTTCTCCTGTAGAGGTGAAAAATGCTACTCCTTCTATTGGAGATCCAAGATTTTCTTCCTCTAGTACTGCCTCAGTAGATGAAGTAGGAGATCCTCTTGATTGAATTTCTGACCTTAGAACTTCAGGAGTTCTATGGCTAGGAATATGAGTTTGAAATGGAGGTGTGTCTCTTCTTAGTCTTGGTGGAGTAGGTGGTATTGTAGGAATTGAACTCCTGCCTCTAGCTATGAATTTACCCCTAAAGTCTCTTTCTCTACGCATATCATTTTTTTTTTGGATGTAAGAGATGAAGTCACCTAATTAAACTTCCCCGGAAATGACACCAAAATGTTTAGTTAATTTAGTGTCCTAAATTGCTTGCATGAATTATCAACTGAGGTTTGTAGAATGATGAAGTGTGATGCACTATATGTGCTTAGTTAACTTTTCTCTTACTTCATTGTTTTGTATTTTTATGTTTTTTTGGGGGTTTCTATTCTTTGATGTCTAAGAATATACAATATAGGAGAGATTTAAATGGATCTAATGAATTCAAGGAAAAGAAAGGTTCCTAAGTTAGTCTAATCTCCTAAAAATATACTAGGAATTGTTTAACTAGTTAGAACCTAATAAGAAATTTAACAGAGCATCTATCTTATCCCACCATTAGTCATAATCCATGGATCTATTCTTAAAACCATAAGTGATATTGATGTAGAAGGTAACTCAGTATATGCATTCATTTAAACATTCAATCATTCAATTTTTGAATATGATGGAATCAATCTCTTTGAAATTATTTTTTGGAATTTCAAGTGACGCAACGTTGTAAGGACCTGAAAGCAGAAAGGAAAACATAAAATAATGTAAAACTAACAATGTACTGAGTAAACTCAATCACTACATGAATTAGATATTTAACCATTTCAGTTAGAGTTATCATCATTTTGAAATGATTTTGAGAACATCTATTAATACATCTAATTGATAGTTCTATGCTAAGAAAATGAGTAACAAAATAGTAAGAAACTAAGAAACTGTGTATTCTTATTACTTCTATCTTCATTCAATCATTTTTCATAAAATATCTCAGAAGAACAAGGTTGAATAGTTGTGATTTTATTCTTACACTATTGGTTACAAACTGAAATGAAACATCATTCTAAATTAGAGAAAATAGACTTGTAGAAAACAAAGTAATAGAAATTAAACTGAAAACAACAAGTGAAAGACTTCCTTCAGTGCAGGGGCCCTCTACAACTGGTGTGGCTAGATACTAGCTAGTTAAAGATGCACTTTTAAACAACCACTGATAAAACGAAGTTTGTATTATGAACAAAATGAATTCTGAATACAGAGTATTAACAAAAAGCCTGTAATTCCTTCTAGCTTCTAACTACTTCTCAGTTTCAGTCAAACGATATTTATAGGAAAATAACATAACTGTCTAAACGAAAATCTTACGACAAGTGGCTAATTCGAATCTATCATGACTATTTATATGAAAAACTTGCTATAGGTGGCTAATTGAAATCTATCATGACTATTTATAAGAAAAAATTGCTACAAGTGGCTTAATTCGAATTGTAATAGAACTGTTTAACTTCTAATCAGCTACAGATGGCTTAATTCGAATTACCTGTTTAACTTATGATCAGCTACAAGTGGCTTAATCTGAATTAACTCCTCAACAGAACTGTTAGACTCTTGATTATGTACAAAAGAGAAAATCAAGAGTCCTATTGCTTCTAGATAACATATTTGACTCCATTTTTCACCATGACTTTAAGCATGCTTTTCTGTCGAAATGGATTGAGTTAATAGGATAGAATCCATGTGGAGATGATTCTAGAAATGCCCATGTGGCCCAGTTCTTCATTTGACACCTGTATCCTGTCAAACCATGAGAGTAGCTATGGAACCCATATTTAGCTTTAGAATAGGTTGCGTTCTGTAGCTAATTTGCAAAAATTTGTTAAAATAAAAGAACAAGAAAATATAATATGGTGATCATTTTAATTATTTCCTAAGACAAAACCTAGCATTTATCATCATTGATTGGATATGTAGTCTTATGAGAAAACGAGAGAAAACGGTTAGAACAAATATCAAGGCGAAGGTAATTCTGAGGTTCAACAATAACTTGTCAAGACCACATCTCCATGTCTTCAACTAAACACTCTACTCCACGATCTAGACACACACAACTCCCTCCGAGTTACTTTTCTATGCGCACTCTGATTCACTGTCCCTTAAAGTACCTCAAAAATGCTCTAATACCATGTTGTTTTTCCACAGCCTTGGTGTCTAGGATAGAATCTTAAATCACTAACGTTACGAAACCAAGATCACAATGAATCTACTTTTTACAATGGAATATAAGAAATAGTAAACCTAATAGTGCACAAAATATAGACAACTTTTTACAACTTTTAACCCAACTTCGTTATATTAATCAATCTGAATAATACAATATTTTAGAGCTTCCTTGCCAAGGATAATGGCCCTCAAATATCCAATAGTACAATAATACAAAACTTGGGCTTGGTTTCAATCCATCGGCAACCAATCTACCCTCAACAAGATACTCTACCTATCTAGCTCACATAGAGCTTCTCACAGGTGCCTTGGCCATACCTTTTACCTGCATGGTCCTTTGGCGCTCGATTTGAAACACTGCCATTAGGGGAGTTTCGAGGTCTGAAATGGGCCTCCTAAGAAAAATGTAAAACCAAAATAAAATCTATACGAAATAATAAGATTCAAGATGACGATGTCAACCATGGGGGATGATTCACCATTTTTGGAGTAAAATTGTAAAAATATTAAAAATAATAAAATAATAAAACTACTTTTTCAACTCATATTTTAAACTTACCTCCCTAAGGTTTTACTCAAATTTTGAGTGGGAGTACACATTGGATGCATAATTTAATTCCTCATCAAAGGAGTACCCATGTTGCATACTTTCGACGGTCCTACTACAAAAAAATTAAGAAATACATGAGAAAACGTGATTGCAATCACATTTTTCATGTATTTTTAATTTTTCATGTAGTAGGGTCCATCTAAAGTATGAAACATGGGTACTCCTAGGTTGAGTAATCAAATTCTACATCCAACTAGTGTTTCCACTCGAAATTTGAGTAAACCCATAAAGAGATAAGTCGAAAATACGAGTTGAAAAAAATAGTTTTTTCTTTTTTCCCTCTAAAATTTGATGATGTAATCTAATATTATTTTATTATTTCCACTATTATTTTACAATTTCCTTAGGAGGCCCATTTTAGACCTCAAAATTTCCCTAATGCTCTATCAATGATCTAATTCCATCTGGCCACTGAACCTCGACTACCTAATATGCTCACTAGTTGATCGTTCATTCATCAACACTTCAACACATTGAGACACTTGTTGATTTGTTCATGACTCCATTTGTGAACAAATCACAACTGCCCATTACTGATCCTTAGCTACTCAAGCAGTTCATCCCATTATGTTATTCCTACGCTACTCTGATAAATACCAACATAGGGCATGGAGGGTTTCCAACTATCACTACAAAATGCACGTCTCCCACAATGAACATGGGCTAGAAGGACTTCCGATGCTGTGTTTTAGAATGCCTTCTCCACACACAATTTGAGGGTTTCTTACATGATCCTCTAGCTGGTGAAACCTTCATCTCAACTTTTGCCACTCTAGTAACCACCTAAGTCGATGAATATGGTGCACACTAGGCTCCAACTTGGGCGTTACCACAGTATGCTCCACCTGACCATAAATGCCCAATCCACGTTTACGCTTGGTCCACTCTCACGTTGTTATCCAATAGACCACGAGTGACCAATCTTTTTGTAGCATTTGCTCCTAGTTAGGGCATCCAATCATCTAGGAAATCCCCCCTCTTGGCTGCCAACAAACTCCTCAATTTTTCCTCTCTTATGACACTCATCCTCCTAGCATCCAATCATCACTAAGAGACCATCTACAACCATTCTTGCTGTTGCTCTATTACCTCAATTTATGTGCTTCTAGAATATTGGTTAGCACACCCTCCTATTGCTAACCCACTGCTCAAACACTGTCTTTTCTTCTCCCAAAGGTTGTTCCTTTTCACTTTCCAGGTATAGGTAACAAACACTTCTTTAACGAAACATTGATGTTCAAATTACCCTACAACACTTCTATACCAACCAAAAATAAGAACGTTGGCCTTATATATGGAGACACCCCCTATTCTATGGCACAATCATATCCAGGAGCTACGGCCTTAGGGACAAACCTATATTAGGCCTTGTTATCATGGAAACAATCCCTTTCATGTGTTGTTGTAGCTGCCCTTCTTTGCATCCCTGTAGATGGAGGTGACCCACGCACAATCAAGCATAAAACATACTCATACGTACCTCTATTTTCTACGTCTTGATCTGACTAAAAATATATACCCATGCTTCCCATAAATATTCTCTTAAGCACCTTCATAGCCACCTCAGAGTTTCGTCCTTCTTCAATAGATAATCAACACCCTAGAATAGAGGTAACCCATCACCAAAATGAATTGCAACCTTCTCCAAAAATCAGTTGCCTTGTCTCTGTTTTCTAGCCTCAGATTCACACTCCAAATCACATAGATATCTTGATTTTTGATGTAATTAGTATTGTTTCAAATGTCATCACAATTGACCTATATTTATATGCATCAAGTAGCTCCAACGAATTTTTCTTTGGACACCACTTTGACCTCAAGCCGACTTACCCAATTAGACAAATTAACCCATCATATCTTAAAAATATCATATCTCAACAATGAAAACTCAGACTTAGACAATTCATGATGCATTGGATTCCTCTCATCATCTGCTATAATCCTCATCCATCACACGTCCCAATATCTTCACGATTTTTGCCCAAACATAGATCAAGGAAAAACCCCAAGCTCAGGTTTCAAGCCCAAAAGGTCACTGGTGGAGCTCCTTTCTCCAAACCCTCAATCCTCTAGGCTTGGAGTACCTCCCAAGCTACAAAAATAAACACTTAAGTGTGTCCAAGCAAGTGAAAGCACATATCTATGAAGCAATGGTTGGATGAAGGTATTGATTTCAATCATCTATTTTATCCAAGGAAATGAAAGAGGAGATCTACGAAGCAATGGCCAGACAAAGGTATTGATTTTGTTTATCTATATTATTTCTACAAGTCTTTTATCATTTCATTGGTACTCATGATGTGATATATTTGCAAGAAGATGATCATTCTATTCAATATTTAAACTTGAATTTCAGTCTCGTTCACTATTTAAACTTGAATTTCACTCTCGTTCTTACAAGTGTTTACAATTTTTTTTGCATTGTCATGTATCAGATTTTTGAAGCAATAATAAACAACGAAATCTCTTTGCTGGTCTAAAATCCTATCTCATGTTTCTAAATCACGGTCATATTTAGTGATGGGTATTCTATGTTTCAATAAATAAATGACTAGATCAAACATTTATTCTTTGTGAAGGGCATGAACAAGGACATCTTCACATTGATGGAGAACCTTCATATATTTCATATGGTAAATAGTAGAAGCAATAAAGTGTTTATGAATCTTGCAGCCCTTACCCCATCTGATAATGGTGTGGGTTGACATTTTTATGGCTTTCATTGTGTCGTTATCCAAATCAAGCAACACTACCAATCATAATGGTATTTATTGATAACCTTTCCAACATGCTTCTTTTTGTGCATTACAACACCCATTTAAGAACTACACAATAACATGAGTTTTGTTAGAAAAAAAATGTAAACAACATGGTATGACTAAATATGTTGTGACTATATTCCCACTTTCATCAACAATTTGCAATAATTGCTTTTTACCTTCAAGGTACCTAATTCAATTTTATCATTTCATATTCCCCCAGAATTGGTGGCCAATGAGAATTATTTGGAATTTAATTTATGTTGTTTACTTTGGGATGGAAAGCCTAGTGGGCCTACTGGTTTCCTATATCTGAATTGTGGTGTGAAACTACCTATCATTATGCTACTAAAATACCCCCATTTGGATGCAATATTTGGACAAATCCTACTATCTATGACTAAGCTAACAAACCACTATAAGGATCGGGAAGTGGATAATGCCTCATTAGCTCAAGGTAGCACTCTTCATACCCTCAAGAATAATTTGGTATTGGCTAATATCAAATGAACCAATAGACCAATCAACCTCACCACGAATTCAATTTCAAGGAAGGTGATTAAGTGAACTGGTTTCCTCAACCGTATATCCAAACCTCACACAAGTAGAATAACTATTATAAGATAGCACTTAAATTTTATGGACTATATATTAATATCTAAGATATAAATCTAATCAATTATATATTAACTCCACCTAACCATTCTAATCTCCATAAGTTATTTCATGCATCCTGCTTGAAAAATGTCTTGGGTGTCTTGGGTTTCATCATCGAGTTTAAAATAACCTACCAAAAATGGACAAAGAGGGTTACATTTCGACATAGGTGAGGTATTTTGGAAAAACACAAGAAATTTATTTGTCAAAAATTTATCAATCAAGTTTTGACCTACTAGAAGGATACATAGCCTAAGATATTGGAGCTCATATTCCTAGAATTATAAAGTTGATTTATAAGTGTGAGCACATGGTAGGGTCCCACCTTAAATCCCTTAGTTAGTGGAATATATTTTTATTTAATGTATGTGGGCATAGTTATTAAATAAGGTCTCATGAGGCAATATTGTTTGAAATAATTAAATATAAGTGGACTCATTGAAGAAGGCCCACTAGTTCGTGGTTGAGGCCTTATTATTTGTGGTTCACTACTCCTTCATGGTTTTCCTCAATTAGAAACTATATATAGTAGTAGAAGTAGTACATTTTGTTTTTCAATGAATAATATTATTTTTGGATCTCTCCTCATGTTGGAGTTTTCCCATTTGAAGAGGCTAGTGAACATTGAATCCATTTCTCAATATTAATCAAGGTTTTACTATTGTTATTAATTTTTTAAATAGTATTATATTCATTTGTTTGTATTCCTATATTACCTTCTATATTTCCTTGTTTGTTTTCTTCTTGTAGGTATATTCCAACTATTTCATTATGAATCTTCCATTTTCAATATCAAGAAACACCACATCATCCTACAATTTTCTATATAAATCACAGTCAAATTCCTAAATAGTGGAATAGTTTTGTACACTCTATAACCATATTAAATTTTAGGATGCTTTAAAATTATATCCTCCTCCTCTTCGTCCTAATTAATTTCTCTTATTTCTCTTCTACAATTATATTAATAGTCTAGAAACTATGAAAATGCTATAGAATAACAAAATTATTGTTTTTAGGCTTCTGTGATTTGTACTTTGTGTAGAGTTTTCTTCCGGAATTATCGTATCCATCATTTTTAGAATCGACGTTTCAAGCCATCCACTGTGGCTCATCATCCTGAGCCATGGTGGATGGCTCGAAACGTCGATTCTAACAATTATGGATGCAATAATAAAATCATTATATTATAAGATAGGAGATGGTATCTTTTATTGAGGAAACTTTGTGAGATATGTGGGGCCAATAATTAATCAATTTTACATTTCTAATTTTGGTATCCTTTATTTCAAAGGTATCTCAAGATGCAATATGCTCACCTTTTGAGGTTTTTCTAAAATTTTTGTTATATTGTTACATTTTCCATTATTGGCAAACACACCAAGCTATGCAAGATGTTGAATTATTCACATTAAACTAAGTGCTTCAATATTATCTTTTGTTTCATAAAACAATGCATCATATGATCTAGCCGATCCATAATTTCTCCTTAATTGTGATGGAAGCATGGACCATTCTTGATTTTTATATTTTCCCACCTTCTTGTTTTCATTTTAGATGGTGAGAAATTATAATAACTCGAGTTGATAATGCCAATGTTTTTAATGCATATATATATTTTTTTCTTATAGATACTTTTATTTTTGGTAAGTGATCATTGGGTTAATCTCACAATGATAGAAATAATTTGTTTTGTTTTGTATTTTATTTTCTCACTACGTTCTTGTTACACCTTTTATCTTACACTCTTTTCTACCAAGTTTTAAATGCTCAATGCTTTTTCTTGCAAATACCTTTCTTCAACTTTCTTCTAGCTCAATGATTTGAACTTAAACACAAACATAACAAATTATAGATATAAGCAAAAATATAGAGATGAAAAAGAAATAACACTTCATGTAATTCATATCAAATATTGAAATATGCTTACAAACATAATGGAAATAAGGCTAGCTCAGGTGATGGTAGCTTATCTCTAAGAAGATATTTGGCGGCTACATGCCTCTAAACTATGTTACAATGAGGCTCAGAGGTGTATTTATTATTGAAAAATAATGGAAAACCCTACACATCCAAAAACCTAACCCTAGGAGATAAAATGCCAAAACTATGGGCACCATTTGGGTAAATTGGTACATCAACTTCCGAGGGTTGTAACTTTGCCATACAATCTTCGTTTGATGCGAAAAATACCTTGCTAGAAAGATCTATCTGAGGAATACAACTTCCAAGTGGAAGACATGTGTCCAAACCTTATGTTGCCCTTAGTTTTCCCAAAAAAACATCGTTTAGGGCCTCATAAATGACTCCAAAGGTCTAGGACCCAAAAAAGTGGCAAAAATAGTAAATTGTGCTACAATTAAGGAAGATGAAAAAATGAAAGAGACAGTGGTGGGGGTCCAAGTGGAATAGGTGAGTGACCATGAAAAACTAGCTAGATCAGTCCTCCCCCTTAGGAAGTAATGGCCCCCATTTCATTGAGTGCCTCCATGAGATGGGGAAACTTCTGTTGAACTTGGTCCCTAGTGAGCCACTTTCCTTGGTGCAGGAGTTGGCCAACTTTGACAACCCGATATAGTTTGATATTTTGCTGACAAGTGTTCTTGACCTGTGTGTCCATAATCTGATCAATTGTGTGATGTTCCATGCGGTCTAGGTTTAACTCTATTGGTGTGAATTGTTCTGCAATATCTGATGTGTCCAGTAATGGTCAGAAGTATGGTTGGAAGCAATCCACATTGAGCATAGGGGTGCAGGACAATGAATGGGCTAATGGTGAGCTCAAAATCATTGTCTCACACAATCTTGGTAATGGTGTAAGGACAATATCAGAGTGGTCTTTCTGCAAATGCAACCAAACTTTATCTCCCACGTGAAAGTTGTGTGGCACCCAATGTTGATCACGTCATTTATTGTACTTGGAATTTAACTTCCCCAAGATGTCATGAACCTTTTGGCGGATGTATTGGATGTGTTAAAAAAAATTGGTCACTTTATAAGCATCAGGAAATACATGTGTGGATTATATTTGTTTAGTTGCATGAGGCATGAAAACATCAATTGAACACAATGGTTGAAATCCTAGACCCGCTTGAAATGGACTGTGACCAGTTAAGTTATGGAGAGCTCTATTATAAATTTTTTGCACATAGGGAAGACTCTCATCCTAGGTTTGTGGATACTTGGAGTTATACATGAGGAGTATGTGCACTATCATCTGATTGATGACCTTCGTCTGACCATCAGTTTGGGGATGGAAGGGAGTCGACTTGGTGAGCTTGGTGTCCAATAGTTTCTAGAGGCTTGACCATAATGTGCTTAGGAACTTGTCATCCCGATCTGATATAATGGTCCGAAGGATCCCAAAATGTACCCATACTTGTTCAAAGAGACTTTGGCATTTTTCTCTATTGTGATACTCTTCTTATAGGTTGTCAATATAGCCATCTTAGAAAATTTATCTATGACCCCAAATACACAGTCATTACCATTCTTGGTAGAAGGGAGGCCAAACATATATTCCATGGAGATGGATTCCCATAGCTGGCCGGGAGTAGGAAGAGGAGTGTACAGGCCTTACGATGGCATAGGCAATGTAGGACCTGATATATTTCCCAACATCCAGTCGAAGTTTTGGCCAATAAAACTACTTTTGTAGTACAACCACAAATTTCTCCACACCAAAGTGTTAGGTAACCCGACTGTAGTGTGCCTCCCAAATCATCTTGGCACACTTTCTTAAAGGAACAAAAAGGTGGTCTGGGTAGCATAATAATGTGTCTTACAGGTGGAAATTAGGAACTTCCTTTCCATATAATAGCATCTAGTATGTGGACGAAAAATATCAATTATTTTTGTAAAGTTGCGGCCATCCACAGGTCTCACGGCCACAAGAGTGGAGAACAATAGTTAGTGTTGCATCTTGGGATCAGATGAGGTAGTCTGCAACATTACTAGTGTTGGCCTTTTTTTATTTAATGTTCAAGTGGAATTGTTGCAGATATGTAGACCACTTCTTATGGAAATCATTCTGCAACTTCCGTTGTGTCTGTATAAAATAAAGAGGTCGATGATCAGTGTGGATGACCATCTCCTTCCCCACGATGTAATGCTTTCATTATCGGCAAGCCTGCAATATGGAATACATCTCTTTATCATAGGTGGGGTACTTCTGAAATATATCGGAAAGTGTCTCACTATGATAGGCCATTGGATGCCTATGCTGGGTGAGGATTGCACCAATACCATAATCTGAGGTGTCTCTCTCACTTTCAAATGGCTAATGCAGGTCTCACATTGTGCATAATGGTGTAGAGCAGAGTCATTTCTTCAACTCAATGAATGCCTTCTGTTGGGGCTCGAACCAAGAAAACTTTTATTTCTCCCCACCCTTAGTAATTTTACTTAGAGGCCAAGTGATATGGGAGAATCACAACACGAACCTCCGATACAAATTTGCAAGGCCCAAAAGGCTACAAAGATCCATCAAAGTGGTTGGGGCTGGAAAATTCCAAATGATTTGGATCTTACTTGAACACACATGCATGCCACGCTAAATATTGGACTTGGATCATGCCAAAGGTGCATTTCTCCAAGTCGGCCCACAGTTTGTGCTACCGAAGGGTTTGAAGGACATGCCAAATGTGTTGCAAGTGTTCTTCCCAACTCTTGCTGAATATGAGGATGCCATCCAGATAAACAACCATGAATGAGTTGGTGAAGGGCTGCAAGATGTCATCCATTATCCTCATAAAACTAGCAGGAGAATTTGTCAACCCGAAGGGCATAACCAACCAATCAAAAATGTCTTTCTTGGATTTGAAGGTGGTCTTCCATACATCTGTGGGCTCTATTAGAACATGGTGATCGCCAAACTTCATAACAATCTTGCTGAAATACGTGGCCCCCTTAGGTTGGTCCAAAAAGTCCTCAATCCATGGGATTTGATACCTGTTCCTGAAAGTGGTTTTGTTTAGTGCATGGTAATCAATGTAGAGCATCCAGGCCCCATCCTTATTCTGTACAAGTATAGTCAGGCTCCCGCAAAGCCATGAAGTTGGTAACATGTTCCATTTTTGCAGCAACTCCTGGATTTGTTGCTTGATCTCTTCATTTTCTAAAATGGAGCGACGATATATCGACTTGTTGGGTATAGGTGCTCGGTGAGTTGGATTGATCGAATACTTGACCTGGTAATGCAGGGTACCCTTGTGGGTGACTAGAAGATTTCGTTGTATTCTTCCATGACCATATCCACCTGCTTCTTCTACATGGACGAACCCTTCCCAGGGGCCATGGATGTGGCTACAATCGTCCCCTTACTTTGATAGCGAATAAAAAGGAAAACAAATTTCCAAGTCTATTTGATGATTTTACTGTATTTCTTAGGACATATCAAAGAGATGGCAGTAGGTGGGGATACCTCTAGTATCATGTATAACTTACTACCCAAATAAATAATAATAGAGCAGGGCTTAGACTCATATACAACATGTCACTTCCACAAGTATGGTTGTCCTAATAATACATCACAAACTTTAAAAGGAGAAACATCATATAATGCCTCATCCATGAAGGGCTTGATGATGTAGGGAAGGGGACACTGCTCATTGACAAGGAGATCTTGTCATTGGTGAAGCCACCGAATGGTGTACGACTGTGGAGGTGATGTAGGCAATAGGCCCAACGACTTCACAACCTCTGCTGAAACGAGTTTCTTTTGGCTCCCACTATCGACAATGAAATACAACAGAGAACCCTTCACTGACATCTGTGAGTGGAATAGACGTTCCCCCTCCTCTAGATCTTCAGGCTCAATCTTCTGGATCTTGGTGGTGGTCACAGTGGCAATGGACTATGTGTTAATGATTTGCTTCCCTTTTTCATTTCCCTTGTTCAGTTCTGACTCAAAGTCAGAACATGCGATTGACTCGGAAGCCTTCAGCTTAGACACCAGTGACTGCTTCGACACTCACTTGTGTTGTGAGTGGAGACCTTATGGAATTCACACCACTTTAATGTGTCCTTATTTAACTTTGTGGTGTTTTTATTTGCTTATGGCTTCAACGGGTTATCCTAGGTTGCCCCGTCTTGGATTTTCCCTTTTCTCTGTGGTTTGGGGGTGCCTTTCCCTTTGTTCGGATTTGCAAATCCAAAGTCTCAATTTTTCTGTTTAAACTTTGGCTCAATCATGATAGTGTATCTGTACGTCATACTGTGCGAGGGGATGTCTAGGAACTCCATCTCATTCTGGATATACATGTGTAGGCAACCATGGAAGTTGAGTACCAAATGTTTCTCAGAATCCTTGATACCCAACTTTGTGTGAATGGTATGAAAAACATTAGTAAACTCTGGCATGTCTTAGTATGTTCCCTACAGCAGCATGGTCCACTTTATGTATTTATCCTCATAGCTACCAATAGGGTAGTACTTCTCCTTAATGGCATCCCAGAACAAATTCCAAGTGGGTGTGGCTGAAAATAGTGAGGGTGTACTTTCGTCCTTCTTCTCACAGTAGGTTTCCCACTAGTCCTTGACATGGGGGGCAACCTTGAGAAGTGAGAAAGTAATATTTTCTCATCTGGAAGAATCATGAACATAAAAATATCCTTCTAGAATATTTATCCATTTATCTACGACTTTCGCATCTATCTAACCCCTAAATATGGGGATGTGAAAGTTAACTTGTACCTTAAAGGGTGTGGCATTTCCAAAGTAGCTATTGGAAGGAGATGTGTTGCCCTTGGGTAGTCACTTAAGGATATGGGAAAAGTTGTGCATCATCATGTTCCTCTGTCACTCGATGGATTCTTCGAGCAAGATTTTGAAAGAATCTCTTGCCCCCTCGTCTTTCTTCTCTTCCGCCATGGGAGGTTGTCAGGATTTGCGAGGCTAGTCTTGCAAAGGTTCGACCAGTTCGAGCATTAACTACTTATATCCCGGCCTTGTTGGGGACATGCAAAGAAAAAAAATAAAAACAAAACCTCTCTGATACCACTAATCCAAACCTAAACAGGAATGAAGAAAATTATAGATATAACCATAAATACAAAGATGCATCAAAATTAACACTTCATTTCATTAATATCAAATACTGAAATATGCTTACAAACAAAATGGAAATAAGACTATCTCGGGCGATGGTAGCTTATCTCTTAGAAACTATGTTGCAGCTACATGTCTCTAAACTATTTTATAGTGAGACTTGGAGGCCTATTTATTTTTGAGAAATAATGGAAAACCATAAAGATCCAAAAACCTAACCCTAGGAGATGATGTGCCAAAACTATGGGCCTTGTTTGGGTAAATTGGTACATCAACTTCCAGGGATCATAACTTTAGGATACGATCTCCATTTGACGCACACATTACCTCATTAGAAATATCTATCCGATGACTACAACGTTTCGGTCATTAACATGTGTGGAAGACCAATGTTGGTCCTAGTTTTCCCAAAAAAGAATTCATTTAGGGCGTCAAAACGGCTCCAGAGTTTCAGTGTTATGAAACCAGCTCACAAAAAGATAGAAAATATAGTTGAACGCCTTAGAATTCAGCCTCTTCGAGGGGGCAACATCCTTTACATTACACGAAAGAACAATTCCTTGATGATACAAATGAAAAGACCTAATTCTATATATAGGAGTATAAGGGGTCATAATATAATCAGAGCCAACATAACAATAATAATGTAATGGCACAATAATAACAATAGTGGGCTTCTATGGGGCACAATAGTAACAATATGGGAACTACATGGGTACATCAATATAATAAGGGGGTTGTACTAATAACAATAAGGGGTTACACTAGTAGTATAGGGGCCTAACATGCCCCTCTCCTTCAAAAAGTGTTGTCCTCAACGATTAAGTAGTTCTTGATGCTTCTGTATAAAATTCTTGTCCTCCCATGTGGAATCTTTAGCATGTAAGTTCTTCCACTAGATGAGATAGTCTGAAATTGATCGATTTCATAGTTATCTAGTTCTTGTTTCTATGACTGCTCCAGGTTCCAATATGATTTTTCCTTCCTCTTCAATTCCTGGCAATATTGTTTGAATTGGGATCTTTTGCAACTTTTGAATAAGTGGCCATACTTCTTCGTCCTTCTTCCATTTATCCCTTGCTTCATTTATCCAATCTGGTTGGATAATAGAAATAGCACAAAACAATGCTTCCACATCCTCATCCTTTCTTGAGAGTGCATCTGCAACAAAATTTTGCTTCCATTTTTTATAGATGATGTCAAAGTCATAACCCAACATATTTGTGACACATTTTTCTATTCTTCTAAAGATAATAGTTGTTCTAAAAAGTACTTAAGACTATCATGATCCATTTTCACCTTGAAGTGTCTTCCCATTCGGTAAGGTCACCATTTTTAAGTGCATGTAGTATTGCCAACATTTCCTTCTCATAAATAGCTTGCTTGAGATGTAGCAGTAACAATATCTAATCACCTACATCAAAACATTTTTCACTACGATGTTGATCTACTTTTTGTTTCATTCGATTTTGCACCAAAGTGGCGTTATCCTTTAAAAGTTGGAGAACTTGTTGTTGATGCTTGATGTGATCTTTCACTACTTGAACCTTTTTCTTCTTGATATGTCCTTCTATCTTTAGAGTTTGAGGAGTGGTAATTTCTTCCAATCCTTTACAAGATGTGGTCGAATTCATTTCTTGATGCTCGATGTGATCTTTCACTTCTTGAACATTTTTCTTCTTGATATGTCCTTCTATCTTAATAGTTTGAGGAGTGGCAATTCTGACCAATTAATTACAAGATATGGTTGGATTCATTTCTTCCTTCTATATGTGATCTTCCACTTCTTGCACCTTTTTCTTCTTGATATGTCCTTTTATCTTGTGAGTTTGAGGAGTGGTAATTCTTGCGAATGCTTTACAATATATGGTTTCATTCATTTCTTCTTTCTCTAGGGTTGGGTCCTGGCTTATATCCTCTTCTTTTGATGTTTCTTGATCCTTTTCTTTCTCCTTTTCATAATCTATGTAAAATAATTTCTTCTCAGCACACTTATGACCTTTAGTGCATTTGCTATCACAATTGTAACAAAGCTCTTTTTCTCTTTTTTCTTCCAATTGTTGTGGTGTATCCCTTGTAGGTTGTGGAAGGCTAGGAGAAACAACACTTCCATCTTTATAGTTGTGAGGGGTAGACTTCCTTGTTGCCATAATTTTACATTCCACTATGTCACAAAGCCCTTTTACTCTATCCAATTGTTGTAGTGTTGCTCTGAAGAAGGTGTTGCTCTTTCTATCCTCATAATGTGCTATCATTTCCTCCTTGAGAATTGACCATGTAACAAGTTGTTTACGAGAACAAAGCCCTTTATATGATAAAAATTGATCCGTTTCTAAATATGAAGATGCAATACATACCTTTTGTAACAATGGTACACCATGTAGATCAAAATATTTCTCCATCTGAAGTATCAAATTTATCGGATCCTTGCATTCGAACTTCCTCATATCGCCTTTTCTCTATTTTATGAGCTCGATCTTCAAATTAATATAGCTCTGTAATTTCAGTTCTTCCAATTCTAAAATTGCAACCTACAGTGACCCTCTATGTCCTCTTTCCAATGCCACGAGTCTAATCGAATTTAGATTCTCCAAGAAAGAGTTATGCACAATCTCCGACGATAACCTGATTATATACCTTTTCAGAAGAGCAAACTTGTATGAAGTGCCACGTGTCATTGTTTTGACCTTCGAGTATCAAAAATATATACAGGAAACTACAGTCCGTCCTCTTTCTGTAACTTCTTATGAAATTGCAATCTGATGGTCAAAACAAAAGTTATGATGATTTTCCCAAGGTCACCTGGTCGGAATGTAATTCAGGAGTCTGCATAAAGACCAACTTCCTCAGATCACATCTCTGTAAATATAGCGTGAAAATATCTAAAATTCAAACTCGAGGTTCAACCTGATTTCATCTCAAATGGGTTTTTCTGTTCACTTCAGAAACGTCGCAAAAAAATAGTTATAGCGAAAATGCTATGATGACCTATTTGGAGCAGCAAAACCCTAAAATCCAAAGCTCTAATACCAAATTTATGAAACTAGCTCACAAAAAGACAGAAAAGATAGTTGAACGCCTTAGAATTCAGCCTCTTCGAGGGGGAAACCTCCTTTACGTTACACAAAAGAACAATTCCTGGATGATACAAATGAAAAGACCTCCTTTCTATATATAGGAGTCTAAGGGGTCATAATATAATCAGAGCCGACATAACAATAATAATGTAAAGGCACAATAATAACAATAATGAGCTTCTATGGGGCACAATAGTAACAATATGGGCACTACATGGGTACATCAATATAATAAGTGGGTTGTAATAATAACAATAAGGGGTTACACTAGTAGTATAGGGCCCTAACATTCAAGACCCGAAAAACTGTCAAAAATAGTATTGTGCTACAATTAAGGAAACTGAAAAACTAAAAGAGACAGTGGTGGGGTCCAAGTGGAATAGGTAGGTGGCCACCAACATCCACATGGATCAGGAAATTAAATTTCATCTAATAATTGTACCAATCCTTATCTTCATATGCAATATTTGTGAGTATGAATAGTTTTTTCCTATCCATATTCATTTTTTATATTAAACATAATAGATCACCATAAAACTTCTCCTTGTAAAATTAAGGTACATGTTTTTATTAACATCATACAATAAAAACTTCGTATTTTAACTTTTGTTTCTCCTTGTAAACTTTTTTAGACTGTTATCCTTTTTCAAAAATCTTTAGAGAGGCCTAGCAACCACACAAGACAGCCATACAAGATTATTATTAGCAATAATATTGGGAAGAAAAAATTCCTTTAACTTTTTTCAACTCCACAACTTAACTTTTTTCCATAGTATATATGGTATGTATGCCCCTCCATAAATGTTCTAGTTCTAAAAATAATCAAATTCAATTATGAGCTAATTAAATAACTTGCTTTGAATTCTCATTATTAAATCTAATGGTTATATCATTCTCACAAGTTCATATTACAATTAACTATATTTTTTTACATTAAATTTCGTTTTATAATAACTACAAATCTGTATTTGTATTTTGCTAGTGACACAACATCATCAACATAAACAAGAAAAAACAAAGGATAAAATATTATGAGCATTTCTCCTTCATTCCTCCTACATCAATGTTTTAATTGATGTATGATTATGCCAATAGATGTTGGAGATAGAAACATCATTGTTCCCCCAATGTCATTACTTATTTTGAGTTTCATTCTTATATATATATATATATATATATATATATATATATATATATATATATATATATATATATATATATATATATATATACTTCACAGACCTAGAGATTGATGACTACTACATCTACATCATGAAATATTTGTAGCAGGAAGATCCATACAAAGGGATCACTTCCTGCCTGCTCAACCATGGAGCCTGATCCTGAGTGTGTCAAGCTCGCAATAGAAAGATTCTTTAACAACATGTTCTCGACCAACAGGTACTCTACCATTTTAGCTAACTCTAGAGGCTATATATATATATATATATATATATATATATATATATATATATATATATATAATATCCAATACATAAAGATTAATTAATTAGACTTATTATGTTTTTGGTTTATTACATCTAAAGGCTTAAGTTATTCACTTGAATTCATTATGTTGTTTTTATCAATAACTTAAAATTGACATTAGTGAGTACTTTCTCATTTTTATGTGGAAGTAAAATGTGAAGTTAGATTTTATTACAAGTGTTTTCAAATTTTTTTCTAATATATCCAAGACAAAACTACTTTTATTAGCTAATTTATTATTTTCACATATTTTAAGTGCTTTCCAACACTTTGTTTGACTATGAAGCTAATGAGAATTTGTTGATATCTTTGCAATTATTTTTCCTTCTTCCTTTCTTGAATGGAAGAATCAGTAACCAGAAAAGACTACCACCAAAACTACCAATCTCATAGAAAAACCCACAAACCTACCTGTTGGATTAGTTAGGAATAGAATTGAAAGGAGTGGAATTAACACCATGTCTTCTTAATATTGTAACAATATACTATGATTTTGATATTCTACCTTGGTTGCAACTATTTAATTTTAGTGATTAAATTTTTGTTTTTCTTAGACTCTCTCACTCTAACTTCTCTTTCTAAGTTTAACTATCTTATTACTATTAATCTTTGGTATTATTTACGATTTTTTATAATGCATCTATTTTAATCCTTAGTGACTTTTACTAATGTTTTAAGTAGATATAGGTAGAATCTCATTCTTCATGTTAATTATATTGTGTTTTTACCTTAAGTATTTAATTACATTTTTACTCCTAATAGGTTAAATCCCACCTTCTAAGGAGAAAATGTAACTAAAAAGACATCGTACAATTAAAGTTTATTGTTTTTCTTTTCTTTCTTTCTTTCTTTCTTTCGGAAATAGTAACAATCCCAAATGAGAAATGAAAAAATCTAAAGAGTATATACAACTAACTTCATAACTTTTTCTAGGTAGTTACAATAATAGAAATGAAAGAATTATATTCTATCAAATCTAAGTGTTGGGCATCATTGAGAATCAGAGCTCCCTTTCCCAAATTCAATGGTGAATCTCGTATCTAAACTAAACTAGGAAAAATGGAATTTCACATTAGCTTCCATCAAATGAACAAATTCATATTCAAAAACAATGTCAAGCTAGATTAGACATTATAAACATGACCTTACATGACAAGCCCAACACGTTTCTAGATCCTTAAATAAACAAAGAAAATTAAGGATTGGATAGAGAAGGTGTATCTAATGAGTGGATGCATATAAATGATCATAGTGAAGAAGTGAATGACTAGAGCTTCACACTAAGATCCTCTAAAATGACTCATATAAACCAATGTTTATTTTCAATAGTTCAAATTCTAGAATAAGGATTTATACATCCCTAATTCAAATATAGTTATAGTTGAGGAACAAGAGGGTGTCATTCTATCCAGGATCAATTTCAAAGACCCTGTGTCAAACCCTCTTCAAATATTCATAAGTTCTTTTTGATAGCCACCAAAGAAAAAAAATGGAAAACCCCATGAGATCCAAATGTTCCATATATATGATCAACATGGCACCCTTTCCCAAAAGATGATAGTGAACATCATTTCCTTACATAAAATGGGACCGTAACAAAGAGCTAGATGTCCTTAAACATATAGACTTTGTGAATGAGTTATGATGGAACAAACCAAAATAATTTGGACAAACAATGCCAAACCCTTACAAATGCATCATGAACAAGAGAAACAATCTTGAAACCAAGCGAATTTTTATGTTTTGGCCAATTCAACCTTAAAGAAAAATAAAATGTTAATCCTCATCAAACTCCAACATTACTTAAAAAACTAGCACTCCCAAATATATGCCTAACATTCTCAAAACACTAACAAACTCAATAATGACCATCTAGAAGACCACTCTTGAACAATCTACCCTTAAATGTAGTCCCTTTGTACATCACTAAATATAACCCTCCATACATCACTAACGAAACAAAAACTCTTAACCTATAAACTAGATATATAAATGGAACATTTATGTATTCAAGCTTCTGTGATTCTTAATGAATTAAGCAAAGCCTTTCAATAGAAATCACATAAGAGAAATTTTTGGCCAACGCGTTTCAAACCAACAAGTTGTTTGTTCAAAACCACACTTATTAGTTCGAAATGCATCGGCTAAAAATTTCTCTCATGTAATTTCTACAAAAAAAACTTTGCTTAAATTGAACATTATCAAATGAAAGACAAAATTTTATTCCAAAACCTTTTAAAGTCATCAAACACTAAAAATTGAAGAGAAAGGAGATTTTGGATGAAGATATACATATGATGTGTATCATACTAAAAGATGAGAATTAAAGTTCCAAGTCAAATCCCTCCCAATGGGACTAGTCAAACCCATATTTATCTTAAATAATTCAAAATCTAAAAGAAGGGTGTGCAGCTCTATAATTGAAATATCCTTATAGCTGAGGAGACCATACTGTTTTAAGGAAGAGGGCACCACTCCAATGACCCAATACCACGATTCGAAAAATATGTCCAAAAAAAGGCTCCTCTAACTAACTTGCATGTTCTTTGGAAAACCGACACTCGTACTATATAAAATCAACGACTTGAAACTACAAATTACTAAAATCATGTCACTTAAAAATCAGCCTACAATTCTATATACTGTGTCAACTTCAAAGATATATATGGCTATTGAAAATTTTCTATCACAAATTCACTACATTATCACTAGAGAATATAACAAATACCAAAAAACAATGTAGCTTAAACTGAGATTTCTAAACCTTCATGGCACAGGGGTTTGATATCGGTGTCCTATGCATGGTCGTTCTCTGAAGTCAGATCTTTAGGGTATGAGAATGGCCATCCCGCTGCTATTCTGACATCGATCTGAAATACTGGTCTGTTTTTCTTCTTGTAATGAAGAGGAATTTTGTTCGGTAGATATCAGGATTTGTTAGAATATGGGACTCGGAATAGCTGGATTTGGCGGCTATCTTGTCGGACCTAATGGGACCAAAATCTCGCAGGTTACACAATCATAGTGCCAGTGAACAGAAAACCTAACTGGAGGAACACAGATGGTGACAGCTCAAAAAAAAGATGATCACAAGATCTCCTCATTCTTTTTTGATACATACACAACTCGGCAAACATCATACTTGAGCTTTTTCGCTCCTAAACTCTTCCAAAATGCTTCTGCAGTGCAACCATGCACGTTATTGTAGGCTGAATCTGCACTTTCCCATGTGCCCAGGCCGATTATACTCTTCCCGTCCAACGAGTTATAGAAACTGTATGAAATCAAACCTTCTCTATTTGTGAAGTAAGCCTTCAATATAGCAAGACAACAGTAAGCCAGCTTCTCCTTGTTTTTTCCTCCTGAATATATTCTTCGCACGCTAACTACTTCTCCCACCTTTATTTTCGTGAGCAGAACCTGTCCTTACCCTCTTCACACCCCAATTCAAACCTCCCGGAGTCCACCATTCGAACAGCCAAAGATAAACCCTTGGTGAATGACGCGGCCTGCAACAAACAAATACTTAACCCCAGAAGTAAACAGATCACTAAAACTACATTGAAGTTCAAAGGAAACGACCTGTCTGATTAGTTGGTTACCTGTGGAAGGTTTAGCCATGGATTTGCATCTTCCCTGCCCTTGCTCTCAGCAATTGCGGCAGCCTATGACGAAGAAGTTTAAGAAACCTATCAGTCAGATACTGTCGTACGGAATGAATGAACATAAAATGTTATAAACAAAGAGAAGATTGCATACCGAATTTCCATTAATACTCCTCGGGATCGTCATGCTAATATCTGATTGGCTGTTGCTGCCACACTTGTCAATCGAGGTGGCAGTTCGCACCATTTGAGCCACCACATCATCAATATGGCGGCCTTCCTGAGGTTTATACACTCCAAATGAAAGCTTTGCGTTTTGCTGAGAATCCATTGTCCCCGCTGCTGCCATTGCTATTGCCGATGCGTTGCAATTGCAGAGTGTTTGTTTGGAGTATAAGAAAAACGCCTCTGTCGAGTGGGTCTGCGACCTTACATACCCAAATAACTGGAGGATCAAGTGTGATACTGGAGAAGAATAAGTGATTTGGACTCCAGTAGTTAATTAATTCATTTAGTTTGAGAGAGTTTTGGGTATTCGTACGGTCTTCTAGCACGGAACCCAATCATGTCTACGTCCCAAAGTAACAGCCGTTTCAGATACGGAATTCAAGAGGGAATGTTACCAGAACTCTCGAAGGTACGGAATCCAATATAAGGTGTATGTCTCCAACTAAGAGATTACCCATTGCGGAGCTTCACCGAAACTCATTATCCCTAACGGTAGACTTTGGCTAATTTAAAACATAACAGAAAGTCAAAGGGTGAAACCGCTCGATCCACCATGTAGTTCCAGTTACCGGAAGTGTTACTGTGGTACCATTACTAATTTGTTTCGAACACAGTTGAGAATGACAGGTTAGAGGGAAACAGGTCGGCCTTCCAAAACTGAGCGCCCGCATCATCGCATTCCACGGTTTCGCATTTGAGAAAGAAAAAAATACTATAGTGAAGTTTTTAATCTTACTACAGAGGTGAAGTTTTTAATCTTACTATAAAGGTTAATATTTTTTAGATGTATTTATTGTTATTAGCGTAAAATGGGAAAAGAAAAACATTTCATTTTAGAACGGCATGAATTCAAAGATAACAGGGAAAATTATGCAAATATTCTGACAGCTAATTCTTGGGATAACCTATTTAACTAGAAGTTAGTCTAGAAACTCCAAGCAATTATTGTTAGACTTCACAGAAAAAAAACCAAATAATAAAACAATCTGTCTTTTAAAACTATTTTTAACCTCTAAACATTAAAATACTTTTCTTTTTTATATAATTTTGACCCATATTTTGATACCAAATTTGATTTTGATAATTCCATCGACTTTTTTGCTGGAAGAAAATTGACAAGGATGAGCTATTTTTAACGCCCAAATATGGGCAACTTCCCCGTCACAGGTAATTTGTCGGTTAAATTTCTCGTATATTCTAAGTAGGGTTGAAATTTTAAAACTAAATAATTTATTAAATTTAACAATTATAAAAGT
This sequence comes from Pinus tabuliformis, assembly GCA_031772625.1. Classification (NCBI taxonomy): domain Eukaryota; kingdom Viridiplantae; phylum Streptophyta; class Pinopsida; order Pinales; family Pinaceae; genus Pinus; species Pinus tabuliformis. Next base: position 292,860,380 of record CM062820.1, read on the forward strand.
GTCGAATTCGGAATTAAATAATCTATCAAATGTAACAATTTTGACCCTTAACAATTTTGACACTTAAAATGTGAGAATTTTAATAAAAATTAAATTATAAAATTTAACATTTTCACAATTAAAATATTAAAAAATCAAATCATATTTAATATTAATAAGTAACTTTCCAGTAGTTAAGAGATTTGTAACTATGTGCTCAAACTACTTTTGCTTCGCTAATACTTCCTTTTCCCAGGAGGCCTTCCTTGTTCGAGGAGGTGAGCAAATAGCTTGATTGCACTAAACCACTATATAAAATAAAAATTTTCAAGTAATAATATTATAATTAAAAATATAAGTATATTTTAATAAAATAATTATTATATTATAATTATAATAATTAGATTATATTATAATATGGAGTTGTCTATAATGTGAATTTTTGGAGTTTTTGTTGCTCGAATCGGTGGAAAAATTTCAGGTGAAACACTGATTTGTATTATTTAAAATAATTTTTTGATTGTATATATGGATTCAACAACATTAAAAACCCCTAGGGCACTTCTATTGTGCGGGATTTGCCCATCGATCTTGTGATTTCAATGAATTCTGACCAGATTTTAGAGAAATTAAACCAAAAAAATCTATCGGAAATCCATTGGAAAAGCTTCCAAAAAATGGCACTAAAGACAATTCCTTATAATATTGTTTATATTGATTAGAAATATTTAAATCAAAGAGAACAATACTAAATCTAAGGAAACAATATTAAGCCCTTCCAATATGAACCCTTAATTAGATCAATTATATTATAGTTTTGATTATGTAACATTATAATATTATTTATATTAAACCCAAGTGAAGAATATTTAAACTCAAGGGAACAATATTAAATCCTTGCAATATAAATCTATTGGTTAATAAAGCTAATGAATTGATATAATAAACCTAAGTGAATAATAAAACTAAGAGAAGAATAAACGCAAGAGATCGATACTAAAACCCAAAGGGATTATGAACCCAAGTGAATTACATAACACCCTAGAAATATGAACCTTTCCGTAAATAAACCCAAGAGATTAATATTATCAACACAAAGGAATATCAAAGTGAATGAAACAATATTTAATCTTGTGAATATTAACCCTTACATTAATAAACCCAAGGAATTGATATTACAAGCCCAAGGAAATAATAAACCCAGGAATAATATGAACCCTTCCATAAACAAACCCAAGGGATTGAAATTATAAATCCAAGGGAATAATAAACTAAACACATTAATAGTAAAACTCAAGGCATCATGAGCCAAAGGGAATAATATTAAGCCTAAGGGATAAATATTATAAACCCAAAATATATAAGCCCCAAAAAAATTATTATAAGCCCTCAAACAAACATGATTGACCATTGTATACCATGGTACATTTTCATATTAAGACCATCTTTGTCACAATGTGACATGTAATCATAGTTGGAAATGTTTGACAGTCATTCATTTTTATATCAAGATAATCTTTCTGAGAATGCGAGACAGGACAATGGTTCACTGTGGTTGGTTTTCATATTAAGAAAAAAGTTCATGACAATGCAACATTGGAGCATCCTTGAACATGAATGACCATCGTTGACCACGATTGAATTTATACAACATGGCTGACTATGGGTGACCATGGCCATCCATAAATCACGATAATAGACCATGTTTTACCCACCTTATTCATAGTTCTCCATGATTGATATTATAAACCAAAGGCGATAATAAAAGTAACGGATCAATACTAAAAATAGAACGGAATAATAGACCCAACAAGTTAATACTCACAAACCAAGGGATTAAAATCCCAAGGGAATAATATTATACGCAAGGGAATATGAACTAAAGGGATTAATAATAAACCTAGGTAATGAATATTATAAACCCAATGTAAATAAATACAACGACAAAATATTAAAAACGCTTAAACAAACATGATTGACCATGGTTGATTTTCATATTGACACAATCTTTGTCACAGTGTGACGTTGATCCATGCTTGACCATGATTAGTCATGGTCGAGCACTATTGCTCGATGACCTTCGTTGCACATTATTCACCATGCCTAATGATGATTGACATTATAAACCCAAGAAATAAATACGTAAAACCCAAATTATTAATAACTAAAGGCAAAAATATTTAACCCAAAGGAACAATATTAAACCCTAGAAAATAATATAAACCCAATGTATATAAACCCCAAGATAAATATTATACACAATGTAGCAAATTGCTTGTCCATGTATGGTCATGGTTGATTTTAATCTTCATACAATATTTCTTACAGTGAGACATTGGAAATTTCTTAACCATGTTTCAACCATGACATGAACAAATCAAAGGCATTGATACCATTAATGAAAGGGAAAAAAAGGAAGGGGATCAAGATTAAAACCTCAATGAATTATTAACCCAAGTCAATAATAATAAACTGAATTGAGCAATCTTCAAAACCTAACGTATATAAACACAAAGATAGATATTACAAACCCCTATATAATCATGGTTCACAATAGTTTTTACCATGGCTAATTTTGAGAATGAGATAATCCTTGTCAGAAATAGACATTTCCATAGATAATTTCCATATTGAAGCAATATCCATAAAAAAGCCACACTTGACCATTCACAACCATGATTCGCCATCATTAATGAAGGTTGAGTATGGACATCTATGACCATGATCAACAACAGCTCACCATGGTGAGTTTTTAAACAATAGTCACAAATCCATGACATGAACATTTTCAATCCAAATCATATAAAGTGAAAGATAAGCAATGTAAACCACTAAATAAACATAAAGCTCTAACATTAATACCATAAACCTCAAAAATATTTTATACAAACCACAAGCATTAATAAACTAAAGGGGTTGACACTAAAAACCTAATCAATTAGAAACAAAAGAGAATAAAATTAAACCAAAGAATTTTTATTAAAGAATAGGAACACAAATGGAATAAGAAAACAATTTATATTACCAGAGAATAGAACGTGGGAAGATGAAAAATAAAAATCACATCTCAATCATAAACATTGGAATGTGACAAAAAAAAACATCCAAAAATTGAAAACCATTCATACACAAGTTTTTAGATAATATCACGAATGAAAAGAAATTGATTTTTCTAACATTGAAACGAAAGAAGATAATTTAAATCAAACAATCATTATTTTTTATTCACATAAAAAAAAAATCCACTAGGAATATGAACTTTAAAAAGTTCATGAGAAAGCATTTATTAAATAGCCTCTTCCAAAACACAGTCAGAATGATGACAAAAACAACACCATTTCAAATGAACAACACAATGATTGCAACCTTTAACATTTTCCAACCAATCCCGTCTTGTTTTTCTTCTAGATTCTCTCTGGTGCACATGCAACAAGTATATCGCATCTGCTTTCATTCATTTTAACACGCAGACATGTTCATCAACCAAACCAAGATGAAAGAAAAGTTGTTGATTCAACAATAGAACGAATGATCTAGGTGGATATTGGTGGCCACCCACCTATTCCACTTTGACCCCACCATTGTTTCTTTCAGTTTTTCAATTTCCTTATTTGTACCACAATTTACTATTTTTGGTAGTTTTTGGGGTCCTCATGTTTTGGAGCCATTTTGAGGCCCTAAACGGCATTTTACGGAAAACCACGACCATCATGGGTCCTTGACCAATGTTGGCAATTCAAAAGTTGTAGTTCCCTGATATATCTTTCTAATGAGGTATTGTGCGCATCAAATAGAGATTGTATGCCAAAGTTACAACACCAGCAAGTTGATGTACCAATTTACCCAAACGAGACCCATAGTTTGGCGCTTCATCTCCTAGGGTTAGGTTTTTGGATGTTTAGGGTTTTCCACTATGCCTCAATGGTAAATAGGCCTTTGAGCCTCATTGTAACACATTTGAGATGCATGTAGCCACCACATCTCTTCTCAGAGATAAGCTACCATCGCCCGAGCTAGTCTTATTTCCATTTTGTTTGTAAGCGTATTTCATTATTGGATATTAATGAAATGAAGTTTTATTTCTAATGCATCTCTGTATTTATGGTTATATATGTAATTTTTTGTGTTCCTTTTTAAATATGGATCAGTGGTATTAGAGTGGTCTGCTCTTTCTATTTTCTTCTTTGCCTGTCCCCAACGAGGTTGGGATATAAGGAGCTAGGGCTCAATCTATTTGAACCTTTGCAAGGTAAGCCTCACAAACCCCGACGGCCACCGATGGGGGGTGAAAATAAAGACGAGGGAGCAGGAAATCCTATCAAAATATTGCTTGACGAGGCCCTCAAGAAACAAAGGAACGTGATCATGGATAATTTTTCCCAAATCCTTCAATGGCTACCCACCGGTGGCGCATCCACATCCAACAACTACTCTAGAGGCTTAGCTCCTTTTAAGTTACAAGTAAACTTTGACATTCCCATATTTGAGGTCGAAATATATGCAGACGCAATAGATAAATGGTTAAATCTGCTAGAAGGATATTTTTCTGTTCATGACTTTTCCAGCGGGGAGAAATTTCCTTTTTCTCTCCTTAATGCTTCCTCCCACGTCAAGGACTAGTGGGAAACCTACTATGAGCAGAAGGATGAAAGTACGACCTCACTGTTTTCAGTCACTTCCACTTGGAATTCATTTCTAGACACCATCAAGGAGCAGTACTACCCTGTCCGGAGCTATGACGATAAATACATAACGTGGACCATGCTCTGACAGGGAAGGGACCAAGATGTGTAAGAGTTTACCAATGTTTTTCATACCCTTCGTACGAAGTTGGTATCAAGGATTCTGAGAAACATTTGGTACTCAAGTACCACAACTGCCTACACAGATACATCCAGGATGAGATGGAGTTCTTGTATATCTCCTGACTCGGCAAAGCACATCAATACACCGTCAAGATCGAGCGGGAGTTTAAACAGAAGAAGTGAGACTTTGGATCTGTGAATCTGAAGCAAGGGAAAGGTACCCCAAAACCACAGAACAAAAGACAAATCCAATGCAGGACAGGCCCAGACAACCCACTAAAGCCGAAAGAAAATAATAACACTGCGAATTTGAAGAAGGACAGGGGAAAGTGGTGTGAGTTCCATAAGAGCTCCACCCATAACACACGTGAGTGTTAGGCCAAGAAGTCACTAGTGGCTAAGCTAAAGGCTTTGGAATCAGATGCATGTTCAGACTCTAAGTCAGAACCCGACAAGGGGAATGACAAAGGGAAACATATTATCGATGCAGAGCCCAATGCCACCGTTGCCACCACGAGAATCTAGAAGGAGTAACCCAAATATCTAGAAGAGGAGCACCTCTTTCACTCACAGATGTGGGTAAAGGGTTCCCATATACAGTTCATTGTCAACAGTGGGAGCCAAAAGAACCTCGTTTCAATAGAGTTCGTGAAGCGGCTGGGCTTACCGACCACTGCGTACACACAACTGTACACCATCAGGTGGATTCACCAAGGACAGGATCTTCATGTGAGCCAACAACGTCGCCTTTCGTACAACATCAAGCCCTTCATGGATGAGTTATTATGTGACATTTCTCCCCTTGATGTTTTTGATGTATTATTAGGCCAACCATACTTGTGGAAGTGACATGTTGTGTATGATTCAAGACCTCGTGTTGTTACTGTTTCCTTGGGAAATAAGTTGTACGAGATACTAGAGGTAGCACCACCTACCACCATCCCTTTGATTACATCAAACCAATGCAATAAGATCATTTCCAAAACCGGGAAATTTTTTTTCCTAATGATACGCCCTGAGGGAAACAAGAAGACGGTGGCTGCGAACTCTAGACAGGGCCCCTCCACACGACAAAAACAAATGGACAAGGTTGTGGAGGAATACAAGGATATCTTCACCTCCCCCACAAGGGTGCCTCTACACTATCAAGTCAAGCACTCCATCGATCTGACCCCAGGTGCGTCATTGCCCAATGGACCAATCTATCGGTGCTCTGTTCTAGAGAACAATGAAATGAAGAGGCAGATTCAAGAGTTGTTGCAGAAAGGGCACATCTGGCTGAGTTCACCACCCTAGGGAGCTCGATCATGTTGGTATACAAGAAGGATGGAACTTGGAGAGTCTGTATTGACTATTAGGCGCTGAACAATATCACTACCTAAAATAGGTACCTGATCCCATGAATTGATGACCTTCTGGACCAAAGGGAGGAAAAACATTTTAGCAAAGATCGACTTGAAGTCTAGATATCATGAGGTAACAATCGAACCCTCCGATGTGTGTAAGACTGCCTTCAAAGCCAAGGAGGGCATTTTCAAATGGTTGATTATGCCTTTCAGGTTGACGAATGCTTCTACAACCTTCATGAGGCTAATGGATGATATCTTCTGGCCATTCACCAACTCATTTGTAGTGGTATACTTGGATGACATCCTAATATTTAAACAGAGTTGGGAAGAGCACCTCCACCACATCTGACACATTCCCCAAACACTACAACAACACAAGATATGTGCCAATTTTGAGGAATGCACTTTTGGCATGACCCAGGTTTAGTATCTAGGATGAATTATTAATTAATGGGGGCTTCATGTGGATCCAGCCAAGATCCAAGTCATTTAGGCTTGGCCAGCCCCAACTAATTTGACAAAGCTTCGAAGCTTTCTGGGCCTTTCCAATTTCTACAGTAGGTTCGTGTTGGGGTTCTCTCATATCACTTGGCCCTTGAGTCAAGTCACCAGGGGAGGAGTGAAAGAAAAATTCTTTTGGTGTGAATCTCAACAGAAGGCATCTGTAGAGTTGAAACTTCACCTTCGCTCTCCACCAGTGCTCACATTACCAAACTTGCGACAACCATTTGAGATTGAGATAGATGCCTCTGACTATGCTATTGGGGCAGTCCTTACTCAACAGTGGCAGCCAGTGGCACATCACAATGAGGCGCTTTCAGACACAGTCCAGAAGTATCCAACTTATGAAAAAGAGATGTATTCCATTGTGCAAGTCTGCCGACAATAGAAGCATTACATTTTGGGGAAGGAAACGGTCATCCACACATACCATTGACCCTTGCAGTTCATAGAGACACAAGGGAATTTGTAGAATGATCTCCATCAAACGTGGTCCACATAGATGCAACAGTTCCATTGAATATCAAGTACAAGAAGGTCAACACCAATAATTTGGCAGACTTCCTCAGTCGACCACCAATCATGGCATTAACCACTGTGCTCAAATCTTGTGGGAACGAGACTTCTGATTGGCCACTTCTCTACAAAAGTGACCCAGAATTCTGCCACACATACCAAACGCTCTTGTAGGGTCAGCAAGTTCCAGATTTTCACCTCTAGGATACCTTGTTATGCCACCTGGGACACCTTTGTGTTCCTTTAAAAGAGTGTGCCAAGACGATTTTGGAAGCACACTACAGTCAAGCGACTGGGAATTTCGAGGTTGAGAAAATGGTTGCAATAGTGTAGAGGTATTTCTATTGGCCTAATATTCGACAAGATGTCAGGAAGTACATTAGATCCTCCACTGCCTGTACCATTGCCAAACTGACCATCAAAAGGAAAGGCCTCTGTACTCTGCTACCTACCCCTAGTTGACCTTGGGAATCCATTTCCATGGATTACATGCCGGTCCTTCCTTCTACTAAGCATGGAAACGACTGTGTTTTTTTGGTCATCCACATATTCTCGAAGATGGCCATTATGGCGCCCTACAAGAAGAATATCACAATAGAATCCACTACTAAATTCATTTTTGAACAAGTGTGGGTACACTTTGGGATCCCACAGTCTATCATCTCTGATTGATACAGCAGGTTCCTCCATCCATTTAGGTCTAGTCTCTGGTCGATGCTGCACACAAAGCTCACTATGTCCACAACTTTCCATCCCCAAATTGATGGCCAGACAGAGGTTGTCAACATGATGATCTTACATATTTTGTGCATGTACAACTCAAAACATCCATGCACATGGGATGAGATCCTCCCCTTTGTCCAACACAACTATAATTGGCCTCTCCATATCTCAACTGGCCATGACACTTTTCAAGTGGGCTTGGGATTCCAACCACTATGTCCCATTGATGTGGCCATACCATTTGTAGCTACTCAGGAAGATCTGGCTCATGTCCAGTCTAAAGATGATAAGACAAATAACTTCATTGAGTACATCCAACACATATGCCAACAGGTAGATGACATTCTGGAGAAATCGAATGCCAAGTACAAGCAGCGACATGATCAACATCAGGTGCCATACAAGTTTCAGGTGGGCGACAAGGTCTGGTTGCATTTGTAGAAGGAACACCTTACCGGATCCTATCAGAAACTCATACCACTTTGATATGGCCCTTACACCATTATCGAGGCTATTGGAGACAATGCATTTGAGGTCAGAATTCCCCCATTCCTTGGCCTACACCCAATGTTCAATGTGGATCGCCTTCGACCATAATTCCCACCATTGTTGGACACATCAGACATTGCAGAACAACACACACCTACAGAGTTAAATCTAGACCGCACGGAACAAGCCACAACTGATCAGATCATGGACACACATATGAAGAACACTTGACAACAAAGGATCCAACTATATTGAGTTGTCAAAGTAGGCCAACTCCTTCACTAGGGAAAGTCAAGGGAACTACAGTTATGTTCTAATCTAGGTTTAATGTAAGGAAACTACAATTATGTTCTAATATAGGGTTTATGGATTGGGGTTTATGAATTCTTCAACATGTATATATGTGTATTGTAACATTGAAAGGAACATAATGAAAAATCAATCTGGTAGTCCCAGTTTTTGGATCCAGTGGAAAATATTTGTGTATTTGTTTTATATTATCATCATTATTTATTTTATGTTTTTAGATTTAGTCTGCAAGTAATTTCTTTATAGAGCTAAAACCTACGTTTGGCATCAACGTTGTTTCGACTTTGAGGGGATTCCTTTGTTGTTGAGGGGTTTTTCTCGGGCATGGGCTAGATCCTGTTGAGTGGGAGATCTGCATGATCAATTCTTACAGTGAAAGAAGATGACGAGGAATGGAAAGATAGATATAGAGAAATTTAATGGTCAGAGTTTTGAGTTATGGAAACTCAAGATGGAGGATCTGTTGGTGGATAAAGATCTGTAGATGACAGTAGATCTGAGTACTAAACCAACGATAATGTCAAATGAAGATTGGGTGAAGTTGGATCGAAAAGAAAAGAGCAAAATAATGATGTGTATCTCAGATTTAAGGTTTTTGAATGTATCAGAGGATGCTATGGTGAAGGCTTTATGGGACAAGTTAGGGACTTTGTGCCAATTCAAGTCTCTCGCAAGCAAACTATTCCTACAGAAAAAACTGTAGAGCCTGAGGATAAAAGATGGAGACCCAGTGACATAACATCTAAATTCCTTTAATTTTGTGGTAAGCCAGTTTCTATCTATCGATATTAAAGTTTTAGGTGACGATAAGTGCATCATTTTGTTGTGTTCTCTACCAAATGCTTGGGATAGTCTGGTTGTTGCAATAGGTAGCAATACAACTATCTTGAAGTTTGATGAAATAGTATCATCCTTGTTATGAGAGGAGATGAAATGGAAAAATATGGAGCGCCAGAATGGAGATTCCTTATCTGTACAAGGACGATCCTAGAACAAAAACAAAAAACAAAAAAAGAAAGTCCTCGAGTGGGAGATCTAAATCTAGAGGGAGATCAGAATCTTTAGGAAAACCTGTAAAGGTGTGCTAGAAATGTGGAAAGGAAGGGCGCTTCAAAAATTGTTGTAGGTCTAAAGCTAGTGAGAAAGTAAAGGCATGTGATGATGCTCCTTCTACAGAGGTGAAAAACACCTTAGATGAAGGTGGGGATGTGTACTTGTCTTTTTCTTTAAGTATACACGTAGATCATGAGGCATGGTTGATTGATTGGGGTGCATCCTTTCACTTCACTCCCCATAAGGAGTGGTTCTGCGAGTATTAGAAATATTATTGTGGTGATGTCTTCTTCGGAGTGACAGGAAGGCTAGAAACATTAGGCACAAAAAATTCAAGTTGAATTTACAAGGTGGAATGATTAGAACACTTCCATGTGTTCTACATATTTCTGCATTGGCTAGAAGTCTCATTTCTATAAGCAAGATGGATGATGCAGGTGTAAAAACAATGTTCGAGAAACATACCTACAGGATCATTTGGGGATCACTGGTATGGATGTGGGGAGATTGAATTGGAACTTTGTACAAGATTATGGGTATTACTATTATTGATGGTGCGCCAATTATGTGGTTCTTGAAAGTGGAACAACAAATCTAGTGGTTTTTGTAGAAAAGACCATGTTATGCCATCAAAGGCGTGGACGTATTGGAGAGATGGGCCTTCAAATACTTCATGGTAATCATATGGTAGAAGGTATGTCTAATTTCTCTCTAGATTTCGATTTCTGTGAACATTTTGTATATGGGAAGAAGAATCGAGTGAGTTTCCCCTCTAGTGCTAAGAGGGCAAAAGGGATATTAGAGCTTGTGCATAGTGATGAGTTTGGACTTGTGTCGTTTCCATCGTTGGGTAAGCATATGTATTATGTATCATTTATAAATGAATTCTCAAGGAATACATGGATATATTTCCTCTAGAAGAAATATGAAGTCATTGACAGGTTTAAAGAATTTAAGGCTTTGGTGGGAAACCAGACAAAGAAGAAGATAAGGGTGTTGAGGACAAATAATGGTGGAAACAATGTAAACTTTGAAACGGGAACTCATATGATTACCCCTTTCATTGAGGTAGCCAAAAAGACAATTGATTTTGAAAAGTGGTGATGCAGAATACACATATTTATTTTAGCATAGTTTTTAACACTTTAAATTCTTTTATGTACATTAGTTTTTAGAATGTTAGTGATTTGCACGCTAATTTTAAAAAGTGTTGATCTTGCTTCACACCCTTTTTTTAAAATACCTATTTTTTGACTTTAAATTTTCTAATGTACTAAATGTGAATTATTATTTTCTAAATTTAACAATTTTTGAAGTGGTCTTCTTCTTCATATTTTCTTGTTTTCTTTTAAGTTTTTTTTGTAGTGAGGTTTTTATTTTTTTTGCATAGTTAAGGAAGAAGGTCGATATTTTAAAGTTTTGATATTCTACATATTTATATATCGTTAATTAATTTTTCAATCCACATCAAATAATTGTCTCTAAAAAACAATAGTTTTTAGCAATTGACATAAAAATAACCATTTTGAACATAAATATAACTAAAAAATTACACATTTTGTTAAGTTTTCTGCTAGAAATGACATTTCAAAATCACAACTTTTATAGGAAAAATTTAAACAAAAAGGTTAAATAATAGTTTTTCCTATGAATTTAATGTCAAAAAATAATAATAATCACATTTTTTTTCAAAAAATAATGATTCACATAAGAACTCAAGTGAAAATCACATAGTACAAATATTGAACACATAACAACATTAATTGAATGCTTATTCTTCTCATAAAATGTTAAAGTCAAAACATTACAAGTATAACTAATTAATAGTTACAAAAAATGAGCTTGACTTCCAAGCATAACTTAAATTTAATCAACAATATCACATAATCCAAACTCTTCATCCTTTAGAGTTTCATCAGTGTCTTCTTCCATAATATTTTCTACTTCATTTTGCTCATTTTCCTCTTGCAATGGATCTCTGATGTCTCTGAATCTCCTAATGTATGCCTTTCCAATCATTCCATGTAATGGTGGTTGAGGTTCCCTTGCCTTTTTTGTCAGACGTGATTCACTAAAATCTCGTTTCTTCAACTCAATTTCTTGCATTGCATCTAGAATAAATTAAAGAGAATCAATTCTTTGTTGAAAAAATTTGCATTGTACTGGATCTTTTTCAATGGAAATGCAATTTCTTCCTTTTTGTAGGAAACATGCTAGTGTTGTACCTAATTATCAAGCACAAAAGAAATAATGAAGTAAATTAGTATAATGACATAAATTAAGAAAGAATATATTGAAATTCAATTCTATATAATAAAACTTACCTTAGCCAGAAAATAAATCCATAACCCAATCTCCTTCATTTGAACATAGGTCTATAAAATATTTAATCAATGACTGTGGTTTGATAAATGTTAACTAACTCTCCTTTTTCTTCTTTATCTTCATATGTTAGTTTTTTTACAACAACATCATAAAACAGTAGTTAGCTATGACTATTTCCATCTACCCGATTAAAAGGCTTAGACATATAACCATCATCTTTTTTCCAACTATCAATATGGATGAACTCACAATCACTTAAAATTGGTTGATCTTCATGGTTAAGAAGATTTGACTTTTTCCTATAACATGAAATAGTAAAAGTTCAATTCACATGTACATAAATTAATTTTTTAACATTAATCAAACATACATTTTCAATGTCTTACTATGTAAGTTGCATCCTTGAGTTTGTTTTCCCCTTGAAGCTTCACAATAACATTGCCAATTGTGTGTTTGAATGAAATGTCACAAATATCCATAATGGTGATGATGTGACTTCTACAAATCCTGCAACCACTTTACTAAGCGCTTGATAAGTATAAGGGTCACTATCATAGTCAATGTTTGGGATATTGAAACCATGGGTAATATTTGCAATAACTAGGGAATAATCCCTTTTAGGTGTGAGTTTATCAATGTCTTCATAGTCACCTTGTATTACTTGATATTGAATAGTTTCAAGCCCATTCCAAATGAAATGAGTAAGAGTTGGATCAAGTTCAACATTACTAAGACGTCGCTTCTTCAGTCTTTTGATCTTAATTGTTTTAATAAATTTTCTGAAACTATCTGGTGCTCCATTTGCATCCTTCCTCATATTTAATAAAATAAACAAATATATGCATAAGTTATAAAATAAAAATAGTATACACATCAATAAAAATGAATGTATAAATCAACATACATTTCTAAATGAAAGATAAAAATATTTTAATGTTGATGTGGAACTTGAATCTAGATAGCTGCATACAACATCATCTAAACTATCTTCATTCAACAATTTAACCATTTGTTCTTGTATTTTCATGTAATCTTTGTGACACAATAGATAAAGCAAAAAAACTTAACATACTGCTATGTATAACAAATACTACCAAGAACAATATGTTATATTTAAAAGAAAATTATAATCTAGAAATGAGTAAAAATAATTCGACAAACTTACTTTTGAAATTCCTCAGACATTTCCTCCAATGATAATTCTCCTGACTTCACACGAGATAATATTGCATTGACAAGTTTTTCATCCTTCACTATTTGCAATGCTCTCCAAGGTGTTCTAGTCATGTCTTCAGGAAGTTGCTTCATTTCAGGACTTGATTTACTGTTGGTACATTCCAATGGTTTAGACCTTTTGATCTTCTGGTTTTTAATGTCAATGTTCTCCCACATGCTAAAAATATCATTAATCAATTCCCATTTCTCTCCAGTTCTAAATTCCAACTGGAAAATGTTATCAATACTTCTAAATATATCAATATTTACTCTGTCGCCTTTTGAACTGATTTTCTCCTCAATTTGATAGCATATTTCCATACAATATTCCTTTCAGAATTCTATAGAAACATTTATCTTATTCCCACCACATTTTTCTTCAAATTCATTATGAATAAATCTAATCCTTAAGATGAAAGTCATAGACATCCTATATTCATTATCTGAATTATGATTCCATACGAATAACTTTTCTTTTGTACCTGAAAAACTAGCATCAATGATACATTTCATTGTTTCAAAATGTGGATTATTGGGATATTCCTCCATCAATTTCCTTTGAGCTTCTACATAATGGTTCTCCCCAAGCACATAATAATTGTATTCAAAACATTTTGACTTATCAAATTCTTCTTTGCTGGGAAATTGAACTGGATCAACAAGAAGCACATAATCAGTCACATGAGCATATGGATTGTACCTCATCAATGTCTTCAAATTGTGAACATGTAGGTGGTGTGGCTTTCTGATTTTATATTTGCATTGTCCTTCACATGGCTTATAGATTTGTCTCACATTAAGCTGAAATGTACGACCACCCACAATTAATTTTGTCTTTGTCAAGTTATGTCGAATGGCATTTTGTTCTATTTTAATAATGCGACCCTCTAGTTCAGTGTTATGAAACCAGCTCACAAAAAGATAGAAAAGATAGATCAACGCCTTACAATTCAGCCTCTTCGAGGGGGCAACCTCCTTTACATTACACAAATGAATGATTCTTTGATGATTCAAATGACAAAACCTCCTTTCTATAAAATGAAGTCTAACGAGCCACAATATAACCCAGCCGACCTAACAATAATAATATAAAAGCACAAAAATAACAATAGAGGGATTCTATGGGGCACAGTAATAGCAATATGGGGACAATAGGGGCACAACAATATTAATAACAGATACAAATACAATAGTAATGGGGTAATCGCTAGTATTATAGGGACCTAACATGCCCCTCTCCTTCAAAAAAGTGTTGTCCTCAACGCTTGAGAAGGTTTGGATGCTTCTATATAAAATTCTCACCCCTCCATGTGGAATCTTTTGTAGATAAGTTCTTCCACTTGATGAGATACTCTGAAATTGATCGATTTTGTAACTGTCGAGTTCTTGTTTCTATGACTACTTCCGGTTCCAATATAATTTTTCCTTCCTCGTCAAGTTCTGGCAATATTGTTTGAATTGGGAGCTTGTCGCCTATAACCTTCTTTAAACATGAAACATGGAAAGCTAGGTGCACTCGAGAAGCTGCAGGAAGCTCCAATTTGTATGCCACAGTACCAATATTTTGCAACACCTTGTACAAAACATAATACTTTAGTGATAATTTATTATCCTTCTTAGCTTTCTTGAGGGACATTTGTTTATATCGTTGTAGCCATAGGAATACCCAATCACCTACATCAAAACTTCTTTCGCTGTGATGTTGATCTGCCTGTTGTTTCATTCTATTATGCGCCAACACGAGGTTATCCTTTAAAATTTGGAGGACTTGTCGTTGATGCTCAATGTGATGTTCCACTGCTTGAACCTTAGAATTTTCTCTTAAATATGATGTGATGGATGGTGGTTGATATCCATAAAGTGCCATAAATGGGGTCATTTTTGTTGCTGTACGGAAGGAAGTGTTATGCCACCATTCAGCCAGAGGCAACCATTTGACCCATTGTGTCTGTTTATCAGATACAAAGCAACGAAGATATCCTTCCAAACATTTTTTTACTATCTCAGTTTTCCCATCAGATTGCGGATGATAAGATGAGCTATGAGCTAACTGAGTACTGAGACAAGAAAATAATTTTGTCCAAAAATTTCCAGTGAAAATGGGATCTCTGTCACTTATAATAATCTTTGGGTTTCCATGTAGCTTTTCAATTGTTTCCATAAATGTAGTAGAAGCTGTACTAGCTTTAAATGGATGTGATAATGCACAAAAGTGTGCATACTTGGTAAGTCTATCAACTACCACCATGATGGCACTCTTTCCCTCAGACTTGGGTAAACCTGTGATAAAATCCATTGAAACCTCCTCCTAACATTGGCTTGGAATGGATAAAGGTTGTAATAGACCCGGGGTCTTAATTGTTTCAAGTTTATTTTGTTGGCAAAGCAAACATTCTGCCACAAACTTTTGAATATCCGATTTAAGGCCATCCCAAAAGAATTCCTTCTTAACCCTGTGGTAAGTTTTTTAAAATCCTGAGTGCCCTCCTAAGGGATAAGTGTGCAATTCCATAAGAATATTTTGTTTGAGTTGGGAATTCTTACAGAGGTATAAGCGATCTTTGCACCATAATGAATCATTTTGCCAACTAAATGTATCAGATGTACTGGAATCTTGTTGTAACTTTCGAATAAGTGCCCACACTTCTTCATCATTCTTCCATTCCTCCGTTGCTTCGTTTATCCAATTTGGTTGGATAATAGAAATGGCGCACAACAATGCTTCTACATCCTCATCCTTTCTTGAGAGTGCATCTCCCACCACATTTTGCTTCCCCTTTTTGTAGATGATTTCAAAGTCATAACCCAACATCTTTGTGACCCACTTTTATTTCTCTTCAGAGGATAATCTTTTTTCTAAAAAGTATTTAAGGCTATCATGATCCGATTTTACCTTGAAGTGTCTTCCCATTAGGTAGGGTCACCATTTCTTAAGTGCATGTAGTATGGCCAACATTTCCTTCTCATAAATAGCTTTGTGTAAAAACTTTCCCTTGATTGGATGACTTTCAAAAGCAATGGGTCTTTCATCTTGGATTAAAATAGCACCAATACCATTTCCTGAAGCATCACATTCCACAATAAAGGTTTTTGTGAAGTCTAGTGTAGCTAAGACTGGTGCTTGCCACATTGCCTCTTTAAGATGTTCAAAGGCCTTTGTTGCTTATGGAGTCCATGAAAATGCATCTTTCTTCAATAATGTTGTTAGAGGTGCTCCTATTCTCCTATAATTCTTAACAAACTTGCGATAATACCCTATCAACCTAGAAATCCTCGCAGATGTTTTATGGATGTGGGGATTTTGCATTCGTTAATGGCTTTAATTTTGCTAACGTCTACCTTAACTCCTTCATGAGATATAATATGACCCAGATATTCAACCTCTTTTACTCCAAAGAAACATTTGGATCTTTTTACATATAATTGTTTCTCCTCCAATAGTTGTAGCACCCTGTCAACATGTTCAACATGATCCTTCCAAGACTTGCTATAGATTAGTATATCATCAAAAAATACTAACACAAATTTTCTAAGGAAGGGTTTGAAAATGGAATTCATCAAACCTTGAAATGTAGAAGGTGCATTGGTAAGGCCAAAAGGCATGACCAAAAATTCATAATGACCCTCATGAGTTCTAAATGTTGTTTTCGGAATGTCTTCAGTCTTCATTTTGATTTGATGATATCCTGAATGAAGATCCAACTTGGTGAAGTAAATTGATCCATGCAATTCATCCAATAATTCATTAATGATAGGAATGGGAAACTTATCTTTAATTGTGAGGTTGTTGAGCTCCCTATAATCCGGACACATGCGCCTTGATCCATCTTTCTTGTGCACCAATACTACTCGAGCAGAGAAATAATTTTGACTAGGTTGAATTATACCAGCCTCTAGCATTTCTGAAACCATACGTTCAATTTCACTCTTTTGGGCGTAGGGATATATACACGGCCTGATGTTTGGAAGAACACTTCCTAGAATCAGATGAATAGCATGATCATGATCACGAATAGGTGGGAGACCTTTGGAAGTCTCAAATACCTTGGAATGATTGTCCATGACTTTTTGGAGATCTGGAGGAATAGATGATTTTGATGTGGAAACATCTAGTGAACATAATTGTGCAATTACACCTCTTTGTTCCTTTTTTAGAAGCTTTGTCATACCGTTAGAGCTGATTATCTTTCTCGGTTTCCCTACAATACCCCTTAATTCAAATTCCTTTCCTTCTGTAGAAAATTTCATGAAAAGTTCTTGAAAATTAAAAGTTATTGTACCCAAGGATTGTATCCATTGGACTCCTAGTACAACATCAATACCTCCCATTGGAATGGAAAGAATTGGGCTAGTAAATACATATTATCCCATGGATAGCTTGACATTATGGCACTTTCCTGAGCAATTTATTGTTCCTCCATTTGAAACCATCACTTGATACTCTGGTGCTAGATATAGGAAGCAATTCAATTCTTTTTCTACCTTACAATGAATAAAATTGTGGGTACTTCCTGAATCAATCAACACTATTACCTTTTTCTTCGTGATTTGTCCTTCTATCTTGATGGTTTGAGGAGTGCTAATTCCATCCAATGCATTACAAGATATGGTCGGATTCATTTCTTCTTTATCTAGGCTTTGTTCCTGGAGTATATCCTCTTCCTTTGACCTTTCTTGCTCCTTTTCTTCTTCCTCTTCACAATCTATCTAGAATAATTTCTTCTCATCACACTTATGACCTTTAGTGTATTTGCTATCACAACTGTAACAAAGCCCTTGTGCTCTTTTTTCTTCCAATTGTTGTGGTGTCAACCTTATAGGTTGTGGAAGACTAGGGGCAACAACACTTACATCTTTATAATTGTGAGTGGTATGCTTCCTGGTTGCCATAATTTTGCTTTCCATTTTTCTTGCTAACCTGAATGCCTTCTCTAATGAATCAGGTTCCCAACGGCAAACATCATGTTGGATATTATCCTTTAAAGTCCCTATGAACACATCAATCCTATGCTCCTCCGGAATATTTTTACCCTTATGTTCAATTTTTGGAACTCCTCATTGTGCTCCATTATTAAACCCTTTTGTTTGAGACTTATCAATTGGCTAAAAAAAGTGTTGCTTTTTGTATCCTCATATTGTGCTGTCAATTCTTCCGTAAAAATTGCCCAAGTGATAATTTTTTTATGAGAGCAAAGCTATTGATACCATACAAACTGATTTGGTTCCAAATATAAAGTTATAATACGTACCTTTTGTGTGTTTTGCACATTATTGAGATCGAAAAATTGCTCCATCTGTAATATCCATGTTGCGGGATCATTTCCATCAAACTTCCTCATATCGATTTTTGGAATATAGTGGGTATTCGATCCAACATTAGAGTCTATGAAATCATGATTAACATTTATTTTGTTCGCATCATGAGTTTCCTTTACTACCCTTTCACCATTAGTAAGTATTTCTTGTATAAAATTTGTCAAATTTGTCTTCAAATCTATCTTCAAATCGTCAATCTTAGCTTCCACGCCATTCATATTAGCTTCCACACCATTTATCTTAGATTCCAAACCATTTATCTTAGCTTCTATTAGCTTTTGTGAGAGTGAAATTTGTTGCACTTGGTCTTGTAATTTTGATATATAATGTAGCATTTCTTCCTCTTCTTCACGAGTCATGCTAGAGTTTTCAGGTTGCTTACTAGGTGTTTGCATTTTCTTTCCTCGGGGCATAAGTTACCGATAATAATGCTCTACTATGCCCTTTGAATTCCTTCAAAATAATTTTTCAAACCAAGCTTAAGCAAATATTTAAATAAATCTACATACCTTTTTTCACTTTCTAGGAGCTCGATATTGCTTTTGATGTATCTCTGTAATTTCGGATCATCCAATTTTGAAATTGTGAGCTGTAGTAGCTCTCTATGTCCTATTTCCAATGCCACTAGTCTGATCCCAATTGGATTCTCCAAGGAAGAGTTATGCCAAATCTCCCACAGTGACGTAATTATAGACTAGTTCAGGAGAGCAAACTTGTACGATGTGCCACGTGTCCATGTTTCGATCTTTGGCTCCAAAAAATATATACAAGAAACTACAGTCCATCCCCTTTCTGTACCTTCTTATGAAATTTCAATCTGATGCTCAGAGAGAAAGTTATGACAATTTTCCCTAGGTCACCTGTTTGGAATGTAATTCAAGAGTCTGCAAAAAGACCAACTTCCTCAGATCATATCTCTGCAAGTATAGCACAAAAAACTCTAAAATTTGGACCCAAGGTTCAGTGAAATTTCGACTCAAATGGGTTTTTGTTTTCACTTCTGAAACATCATAGAAAAAGAGTTATAGTGAAAATTCCACGATGACCTATTTGGAGAAGCAAAACCCTAGAATCTGAAGCTCTGATACCAAATGTTATGAAACCAACTCACAAAAAGATAGAAAAGATAGATCAACGCCTTAGAATTCAGCCTCTTTGAGGGTGAAACCTCCTTTACATTACACAAATGAATGATTCTTTGATGATTCAAATGACAAAACCTCCTTTCTATATATAGGAGTCCAAGGAGTCACAATATAACCCAACCAACCTAAAAATAATAATATAAAGGCACAAAAATAACAATAGAGAGATTCTATGGGGCACAGTAATAACAATATGGAGACAATAGGGGCACAACAATATTAATAATGGATACAACTACAATAGTAATGGGGTAATCACTAGTATTATAGGGACCTAGCAATCAACTCCTGGTGTAATGATTTCCCTACTTTCCTTTGAATTTTCACTATGATATTCACTGTTGGGAATGACTACTTGAGAATGTTCAACTTTCATTTTCTTTCTCCTAACATTCTCATCATTAACTAGAACATAGACATTCCTGGGCATTGTTAGTTTTGGTCTTTTATGGATCTTTTCCTTTCTAACATCAGTTGTAATGTCATCCTCAGTAATGGCAACATATTCTTCAGCGTCAATTTCACCTTCCTCATCTTCAAAAGTAACTTGTCAACCTTTGCTAGATTTATCCACTAAAGACATTTTTTTTGTAACCCTTGGATGTAGTTTTGTAGCATCATGAATTAATACTTTTTGCTTTTTTGCCATATTTACTTTTGACCCTGAGTAGAAACTACTGATAGTATTCATAATATCTTGCTCTATGAAATGAATTCCTCCCAACATAATTGTATGATTTTGAATAAAATTTTGTCAAACAAAATATCATATGTCAATAAAAAAGAAGTTCTAAAAATATAATGAGATAGTTACAATAACACAAAACACAAATATAAATAACAATACTTACAATATATTTTCCAATGTCATTTATAATTTGTTTACACAAATTTGTAGATTCCTCTGTCATGTCATACAATGACAATGATAACCGATATTTAATATTGTCATGTGACTTGGGCGGTTTTGTAAGTACATAAAAAACATCAGTGTCCGGTATCAAACAAATATCTATGACCTTTCCCAACACCTCATAAATTCCACTATCGTTAGGGATATCAAAATATAGATATATATGCACATGTTCGCCTTCTCTATCCTTTACATACCATACATTTTCTATATGCTTTTCTTTTGATTTCTTCCATTATGAAATCATCTTCTTATCATTTGAGGCACTTGATAAATTTGTAGTTATTAGCTCAGGTTTGGTTTGTTCAACAATGCCTTTTGAGGATCCATCTTTAATTTTAGCAAAATTTGGTCCAGAAAGATTCACATAAATATTCCTTGATTCCATTTTCCTACAAAAAATACACATATATATAAATCAATAAATTACAAAAAAATAGCTTAAAATAATAAACAAAACGATAAGTGATAAATAATTTTGTAAAACATAACCTTTAAAAAAAAGAAATAAAGAAATTGAAAACATGGAACCCCCTCCCGCCTGTTGGGTCATAGGGGTGGGGCGGGAGGGGGTTGTGTGCAACCCCTCCCGCCCCACCCCGGTGGACCAAAGGGCCTGTGTGACCATCAGGGTGGGGCAAGAGGGGTTTCACACAGTGTGCAACCCCTCCTGCACCATCCCCACGGCGCAATGGACTCATGCAACTGTCGAGGTGGGGTGGAAGGGGTTACACAGAACCTCTCTCACCCCTCCTTGGTGGCCCAACGGGCTCATGAGAGTGGAGGTGTGATTCTGAGAATTGGGCCTCCACACCCATGGGCCCGTTGGGCCATGAGGGTGGGTGTCGTCAACGAGCATGATCGGGCCCGCCAGGCCCACTTCAAATGTAGTTTCCTTCTACCTACCATGAGCCTGTCAGGTAAACTTGGCTCATCTACATTTTTAATTTTTAAAAGAAAAAAAATCATTAAAACTATTGAATTTTAAAACTTGCACATAACAAAAGAGAAACTAACCGTTCAAATTTGATAATGTTCTGTTGAATATGTTGTCGATAACAATGTAGCTACTCCACAAATTCATTCCAATTCTTTTAACGAACCTCGAAAAGCCTTGATGTGATGTGAGGAATAGTGATAATGAAATTTATGATATAGAGGAAGTTACAGAATTGTTTTACCCCACAGTTAATGTGGGATTAATTTTTTTTTTTATAAAAACTTTAACATGTAAATTTTATTATGGCGATATAGGAAACCATGATAAAATGAGCATTACAGAATTGTTTTACCGCACATGAATGTGGGATTAATTTGTTTCTATAAAGACTTTAACATATATATCTTGCTACGGTTATATAGTAAATTATGATAAACCGAACATTACGACACTGTTTTACCACATGGTGAATGTGATATTAATTTTTTTTTATAAAAACTTAACATATAAATTGTGTTATGGTGATATAGGAATTTATTTTAAATGTGTGATAGAAGATATAATAATAATAAAAAAAAAACATTCAATTGTTTAGTAAATGTTATATAGTTTAGGTAAAAAATTAATTTAGGTAAAATATTTAACTTACAATTTTAATTTAAAGATTTAGTTTAAAATATTATTTTCATAAGAAAATTTTAGTTAAAATTTTTCAATAAATTGTAGAAGAAAATTATGGAGGAAAATACATGAAACAAAATTTTTGGAGGGAAAATTTTCGGCGAAAGTTTTTCGAGTGAATCTTTGGAGGGAAATTATCATTCTTCAAGATATATATTATCATTAGGAGAGAGTGCATTTCTATCATTCAACCTCTTCAATTTGAAAGGCATGGATCCTTCTAATAGTGAAGTTTCTCTTTGTGAAGCATTAAAATCTTCGTCGTGTAACAAATCTATTCATATTGATGAATATACCAGAAATTCTTCCACTATGAATAGAGAGTCAAATATTCCACTTAGTCCTAATCCGAAGGACAATAAGAGCAACATTGATGAAAGACAGGATGAGGAATTTGAAATAAATAAAGAGTCACGGTTTCCACTTAGTCCTAATCCTATAGACTATGAGAGCAGCAGCGATGAAGAGCATGATGAAGATTTTCAAATAAATAAAGAGTCGTTGTTTGCACTTAGTCCTAATCCTATGGACTATGAGAGTAGAAGTGATGAAGAGCATGATGAAGAATTTCAAATGAATAGAGTGTCACGATGTCGACATAGTCATAATCCTATAGACTATGAGAGCAACAATGATGAAGCATTTCAAATGAATAGAGTGTCACGGTGTCCACTTATTCCTAATCCTATGGACTATGAGAGCAGTAATGATGAAGAGCATGATGAAGAATTTCAAATGAATAGAGTGTCATGGTGTCCACTTAGTCATAATCATATGGACTATGGGAGAAACAGTGATGAAGAGAATGATGAATATTTTCAAATAAATAAAGAGTTGGGGTTTCCACTTTGTCTTAATCCCATGGACTATGAGAGCAATAGTGATGAAGCTCACAATGAAGAATTTCCAATAAATTGAGAGTCACATTTCCACCTAGTCCTAATCCTAAGGACTATGAGGGAAGTAGTGATGAAGGACATGATGAAGCACTTATTCCTAATCCTAAGGAGTATGAGAGAAGTAGTGATGAAGGGGAGGATGTAGAATTTTCCGCAAGTAAAGAGTCATATTTTCGACATAGTCCTAATCTTATGGACCGTGAGAGTAGCACTCACAATGGACATGATGAAGAATATCCAATAAACATCGAGTCAAATTTTCCATTTAGTCCTAATTCTAAGGACTATGAGCATAGCACTAAAGAAGGGAAAGATGAAGAATATCCTCCAAGTCAGTATTTCAAAGGCACAGATGATCATAGTGAGGATAGCATTCCTCATAATGATAATGAAAATTCTTATACAAATGATGATCCAATGATGGAGATGTTGCCAAGAAATATTGTATCGAGGACTAGGAGTAGACCTTTTTGTATCAATCTAGGATGTTCTAGTTATCCAAGGGGTAGTCTAGAATATCTGATGAGAATAATTTCTATCAGTGTTATCATTTCAAGGGAATGTTGTCAAAAATATTGCTTGAAACATATGGATTTCAAGTTTGCATTAGAGAAAAGAAAGAGATATTTATCAGTGAATAAAAGCATGCAAAATTCATATTTAGTGGGATGCATGCAATCTACATTGTTATTTTTTTATTATCAGATTGGGTCTTTATTTATGTGTAGAAAGGCTTTCAAAATGTTTCATTCAATGGGTAATTTTCATCTGTTAAGAATCAAAGAAAATTTGGAAAAGGATCCCACATTTTATTTAGAAGTACATCATAAACGACAGTTTGCGCCATTATCAAATATTGCAATGTCATGGATGAAAGATTTATTTTCAAAGCATGGAGAGTGTATTCCAAATAGAGAGACAATAGATATTCCAGATAATTTCTCAAGACAAGAAATGTACAAATTATACAAAGAATATGAAGGAGGTGTTGAGGGACATGGCCAATTTATCACATATCAATATTTTTGGAAGATATGGAAGAAAGAATTCAACAATGTCTATATTCCTAGGAAGACAAGGATGGGGATTTGTAGTACATGTGCCTCTCTTTAATAAAAAAGGGAGAAATGTGAAGGGTCAGAAAGAGGTAAGCATTCATAACTTTAACTTTTAAAATTATATAGTCATCAACTATGAAAACATATTTCTTAAATAATTTCTTTTATGTTGTGTAGATTCCGTTGTCAAAGAACTTCAAGAGAATCGTGAACAATAAACAAGTGGAAGGAAAATGTTGTACATGCATCGAAAGAAGTGTTATGATAATCCATAATTGATAGTATGGACCAGAAGAAAAAACTTCTACCACATTTTGTTCACACACCCAAAAATTTACAGTAGGAAATTTGTATTCAGTATCACTTGGTCGGTTGTATGGCCTTCAATGGGAAAATGTTTCCAAAGGTATACTTTATAGCTCCAAATATTCATAATGATGAAAATCTAACAATAACCATAATTCATGATGTGCTTTCTCATTGGTCTGGTAATCTTCTTGAATTTTGTATCTACAATTGGACAACACTTGTTGTGAAAACAAAAATCAAATTGTTTTTGGATATCTAAACATCCTTGTTCAATTGAGAATTTTTCAGAAGGTAAAGGTTGGTTTCCTTCTTATTGGGCACACTCATGAGCATATTGATCATATGTTTAGTCACTTTTCGGCCACATTGAGGAGGAAGGAAGTTGGTAGCTTGCCATCATTAATTAAATGTATTAAGAAATCATACATGTCATAGCCTACCTTTGATGTGTTGGAAGACACTGTTGACAAGTGAAGGTTTATTCTAGGATTTCATGGTGAGGATAAATTCATTGAACAACATAATGAGATTAGCTTCCAACATCAATTTCTTATAAAAAAAAATGAATGGGAAAATACTAATATGGGGCAAGAAGTATTCAACAAATGCAGAATGGGTGTCGTCATCAGGTTTGGCATTTTTGAAGTTCATTCCAGATCATCAAATATTTGTGTCAAATATATTGTTATTACAATTAGTTGCTGAAGTTCATAATGCATGCAGGGAAAATAAAGATATAAATTATTCTGATTTCCTAGAAGAAATTAAAAAATGTATTAGCTATACATATGAGTACTTTGATATTGTGGATTCAGTTTGGTGGGAGTCATTTTTAAATAATCAAAAGTAATATCATTTCAAGAAAAACAAATGAAGATATACCTTTGAAAAATCCATTTATTTGGCCACAAAATGTGCCAAATGAACATGAGGAAATAAACATTGTTGAACAACAACAATCTCAAGGTATTATTAATTCTTAACAAGCAGAGGAAAGATAAATGTATATTGGTTCTAGAATATGTTGTGCATAACATGAAGCCATGGAAGACCTTTACATGGGTTCAATACAAGATATTAAGGAAGGTTGCATGATCGCAGTGCTAGGAGATGGAGATCCCAATGTCTATCCATTCTTGGTTGCTAAGTATAAAAAGGTCATTACATAAATTCAAGATGGTGCAGGTGTTGAAGTACATTGGTATGCCACAAATACACAGCCATTCAATGGTGTGTATAAGCCATAGATGGTAGTTGACAAAAAAATTGGTGGAAAGAGAAAAATAAAGGGTACAAATATAAATCGTCGCTGCAAAGACCTCTTAAAATTGGAGGATATTGACATACTTGTTTGTGAATTCACTTTAGCAAAGAGAGGAATTCTTCACTTCAAGACGATAGATATTTTGAAGAGGTTGTTACCAGAAGGAACAGTGTTGAGATGGGAGTCTGTTGAAACCAGTCATAGATCTAGAAGAATTTTGAAACCTGAAATGGTGGGCATGCATGTGGACTTAGATGGGGCACTAGTTAATGAAAGAGAAGAATATGGAACATCTTCATCTGCATCCAATCATTCATCTGAAGTTGTGATTTCCAATGGTGTGCAAGAAAATATGAGTTATTTTGAATAATTGTCTAATACATTTTATATAACTGATGTTTGCCTCGTATCTTGAAATACAAATATTGATTTCCATATGGTGTTAAATGAAGTTATGAGTCATTTTTATGTTTTTGGATTATATGTTTTAATTATGATGATTTTTTTTGTTTAGAATATCTATAATGCAACAATAACTTAAAGATATAATTTATGTTTCATTCAATCTACAAGTAATGAAATTCTGATTAACTTAGTCATGTAATTTTTTCATAATGTCATGGTTTTTTAATTTTATGGTTGAAAAATTTCCAGTTGTTTTTGTATC
This sequence comes from Pinus tabuliformis, assembly GCA_031772625.1. NCBI lineage: Eukaryota > Viridiplantae > Streptophyta > Pinopsida > Pinales > Pinaceae > Pinus > Pinus tabuliformis. The sequence continues at coordinate 292,886,836 of CM062820.1, forward strand.
TTTAATGTTATGGTTGAAAAAAATTAGAATTTTAGTGATCTTTAATGTCACGTTATTATATTTTTAACAACATGGATTAAAACTGATAGAATTTTAATGTGTTTCATATCCCATTATTTTATCTTTATTGTCATTACTAAAAAATGTTGAAATTATACCTAGGAAAGAAAAATGTTATTCTACCAAAAACATTAGTGTGTTTTTTCCTAAAAACAATTATTTTTTTCATAAAAAAATTGTTTTACTGCCATTTTTTAAATATGTTGAAAATTAACCCTAAAAAAACATCGTTCCACTATACACACTTTTCATTTTTAGCACTGTTTTGCATGTTCTTTTGGGGTTTTTTTGGCTTGAGTTCCCATTTTGATTTTATAGTTCTTGTTTCAAAGTTTACATTGTTTGGATATTTCTACAAAAATGAATTGAAGAGTTTTGTAAGAAGTACGGTATAGCACGACATAAGACTGCTCCATACAAACCTCATCAAAATGGAGTTGTACTAAGAATGAACAGGATGTTGATGGAAAAGGCAAGAAGCATTCTCAGTGGTGTCGGGTTAGGACAGGAATTATGGGTAGAGGTAGTGGAAACTACATGTTACTTGGTTAATAGATCACCTTCATCAGCGTTGCAGGATAACACTCCACATGGGGTATGGACTGGTAAGAAAGCCTCTCCTTCACATCTAAGGGTATTTAGCTGTGATGCATATGTACATGTTCCAAAGGAGAAAAGAACCAAGTTGGATAGCAGATCTGAAAGGTGCATCTTTATTGGATATAAGGATGGTTTAAAAGGTTATAAGCTTTGGAACCCAGAAACAAGGAAGGTTGTCTACATCCGAGATGTGGTGTTTAGAGAGGAGAAAGATATTATTAAACATGAAGTACTACCAAAGCAACCTAAGAAGATAGAGTTTGAGCTAAAGGAAGAAGAATCAAACTGTACAACAGAATAAGAATTAGAAGATGAAGAGCTGCAAACTCAAGTGGTGAGAAGATCAGTTCGAGAAAGAATCCAACCAAAAATGTATAGTCCATCAAATTTATGTTCAAATTTTTCTTTATCTATTACTGATGATGATCCCAAAAATGTCAAGGAAGTAGTAGATTCAGAGGATGAAAAAAATATGGAAAGATCCATGGTTGATGAAATGACATCTTTGGAGAAAAATGAGGCTTGGGATCTAGTGGAGTTATCTCCTGGAAGGAAACCCATTGGAATAAAATGGGTGTTTGAGAATAAGCTGAATGTAGAAGGCAAGGTGGAGAAGTAAAAAGCTCAGTTGCCAGGAAAAGGCTATTCCCAGGTGCCGAGAATTGATTTTGGTGATATTTTTTCTCCTGTTGCCAAGATAGTTTCTATTAGATTAATTTTATCTCTTGCTACTGCTTTTGATTTTGAGGTAGATCAGATGGATGCGAAGACAATATTTTTTCATGAGGATCTGAAAGAAGAGATCTACATGAAGCAACCTGAAGGCTGAAGGGAAATAAAGAACTGGTATGCAGGTTAAAAATGTCTCTATATGGGTTAAAACAGTTAGTAAGGATGTAGTATCAGAAATTAGATACATATATAGGGGGACTTGGCTTCACCAGAAGAAAAGAGGATCAGTGTGTGTATTTTAAATTAATTGGTGACCACGTTATTTATCTGGTCTTGTATGTGGATGATATGTTGCTGATTGGAAATGATAAAGAAATTATCTAGAATTTGAAGACCCAATTATCCTTCAATTTAGACATGAAGGATCTTGGTGTTGTAAACTATATTTTGGGCATGGAAATTAAATGTGGTCGGGAAAAGAGGAAGTTATGGTTAAAAGAAAGGAAGTATATCAAGACAATATTGTAGAGGTTTAATATGCAGGATAGTAAACTAGTGAAGGTTCCTATTCCTATAGGTGTAAAGTTATATGTTGAACAATGTCCCAAGACACAAGAAGAGGAAGAGGACATTTCTTGTGTTCCATATGCAAGTGCACTTGATAGCTTGATGTATGCAATGGTCTGTACTAGACCAAACTTACCACATGCAGTGGGAGTATTGAGTAGGATTATGTCAAAAATAGTGAAGGAACATTGGAAAATAGTGAAGAAGTTTTTTAGGTATTTGCATGGAACTAGTGATTATGGTTAGTGATACCAAGGAAGACCATGATTGGACTGCGTTTTGGACATCCATGGCTTTGTTGATGTAGACTTAGCTAGAGATCTTGATTAGAGAAGAGCTACAAGTGGTTATGTGTTTAACCTATTTGGAGGTGAAGTCAGTTGGATTAGCAAGGGTCAGCTTGTAGTAGCACTTTCAATTATAGAAGGAGAAGACATGGAAACCACTCATGTAAGCAAGGAAGTAATTTGGTTGTAGATATTTTGTTCAAGTATGGTGTTAATACAATGAGCTATAAGGATAGACTGTGATATCCAAAGTGCAATCTTCTTGGCAAAGAACCCTACTTATCATTCAAAGACAATGCACATTCATGTTTAGTATCACTTTGTGAGGGATATGGTCAAGGATAAAAACATGTTGCTATTAAAGATGGATACTTTAAAGAATGATGCAGATGAATTGATTAATTTTGTGAGCACTGAGAAGTTTTATGGGTGTAGAGAAACAATGGTATTGTAGGGATATACCAATGGCTAAGCTCTCATGTGACCCCCTGTGTTGAAAAGAAAACAACAAGTGGGAGAATGGTAGGTGTGTGTTATATTCTGTCCATGACTAGTCGTACATGATAGCCTCTCGTGTTCATTGCACTAGGTGCAGCAAGGGGGTTATAGCAGGGATGCAACCCCCTTGTCGGGGGGTTTTAGGGGGGCAGTAGCACCCCTACATGGTTTTCAAGGCGGCACCCCAGGAAACGTTTTTTGGACTCTATATTATGTGGGGCAACCTACCTATGGTTTTGTGCATGGGTTTTGCAAATGGTTTTTGGCATGATGGTTTCCTTCTCATGGTATTTTGTAGATCCATTCAAGGGAACTATGGTTATGTTCTAATACAGGGTTAATGGATTGGGGTTTATGAATTCTTTGACATATATATATATATATATATATATATATATATATATATATATATATATATATATATATATATATATATATATATATATATATATATATATATGTGTGTGTGTGTGTGTGTGTGTATGTATTGTAACATTGAAAGGAACATAATGAAAAAATAAGCTGGCAGTCCCGGTTTTGAGATCCAGGGAAAAATCTTTGTTTATTTCTTTTATATTCTCATAATTGTTTATTTTCTATTTTTAGAATTCATCTATAGGTAATTTTCATATAGCGTTAAAACCTACACAGTGTACTTCTCAGAACTAATCGTAGGAAACTGTGAAAGTTGTGTCGTCCTTGAATGAGATGAATAGAAGATATCTTCAATATATCCAAGTGCACCATTAACCAAGCCAACCTCAACCCACAAATTACACATAAGAATGACACACTCTTCATGACATAGTAACACTTCATGCTCCAAGATGACATAATCACTATCAACAATGTATGATCTTCTAGCACATTCCATAATACATATTTCAACTAGAAAATTTAATGATTTTATCATTTTCTGACTGTGAAAATTGACGAGATCATTTGTTGCAGAAAAAGTAAGTTGAAGAATCAAACAAAATATTTTCCTACTGATCCAAAAAGATATCAACACACATCATAAGAATATCCCAATCTTCCAAAAAACACTTTGTATTTCTAATATTGGTTAAAAGATTCTGAAAGGATGATTGTCTGAGATCATCTCCTTGGGCCTATAAAGCTCATTTCATTAATCAAAATATATCAAATGTGCCTAATTTCTTGTTGAAAAAATTGCTAGAGTATGGCCATTCCATAGTTTCATAACTTTTATAGGAATTTTCAAAGCAAAGTGTAATGTTTTTCCATGTATATTAAAAGTAGCTATTCGAGTTGCAACAAGCAATAACAACTGACTTCTTTCATCCATTGTTGAAGCAAAAATAACATAAAAAATACAAGGAATAAGAGAATACTAACTCATTATGGCGGTTCATTGAATAATAATTCTCAAAGGATCATTATTTCCACCATCAATAAAGTGTTGAAAAACAATTTCAAAAGCAACTCATTATATCTTTGATAAAGAGGAAGGCAAAAAAATTGTCTCCCTAATTGAATTGGTATTAAGAACACCTAAAGACTATGCATATCTTATAAAATAAATTCATCGTTCAGTAATTTCTTTCGACACCAATGTTTCCTACCAATTAGGATGAATATCAATGTCTCGTATACCAATATTCTAAAGGTTGTAAATGTCTACATTGTTTAGAGGAACTATTCGAGAAATAATATGCCACTCTTTTGAACCTCAATCAACATTTCTTCATGTATAAGGGAATCAATATCTTCCTCATTTATTTCATTTGGAAAAGGAGTTCGATAAACATGCCACATATGATATCTCAAATTCCTCTAGCTCTCAATGATTGTTTCTCTTGTAAGGCCTATATCTCAAGTGATGTCACGAAATGGCTTATGTAAAAGCAACTTAGTCCAATGAAATATTTCAAACTCATATAACTCTTCATCAGGAGAAAAAAAAAAACATGGCTAGACACAAACAATAACATGGAATTTTCGTGCTCTCCATGGCTCCTGTCTACACCCAACATCAAAACTCTGTGATCTTGTCATTTCTATCAAGCACAACTATCTTGAAAAAGGGTTTCGCGTTTGATACAACTTGAAAATTTTGTTTTTTCATGAAATTTCATTAGAATGCAATAAAATATTTTCATAAACTCCTTTTCCAACATTCAAAGGGAAGAATCTATGAATAAAAACAACAAGAGGTAGCTTTAGCCACATATGGCTGGTTTCATGAGCTCCAATCTCACACTCAACAACTGTTTCGGCAAGAAACCTTCTTTATTCTAGCAATGCAAGAGCCTTATATCCACATGCAACAACAACTCTTGTCAACCTTTCGTGATAGATTTTTGGTCTTATTTTTTCCTTTGAAGCATATTTCACAATATAATTCAACACTACAAGTGGAGAAACAACTAGCAAGCAATTAACATTTTTTGTAAAAGTATCTACATTGTGAACATTTAAAAGATCGTTGTTTCGAGCTGGTCCATATTTATTTTTTCCTTTTTCATTTATGCATAGATTTGAATCAGAATGAAAATTCCATGGAGCATCATAGTGACAAAAGAATTAACCCATTTTTTTGCAAACAAGAATTGAAAATTCATTTCATGTGCCTTTGGACTCAATTCACCACATGCTCATAATCCTCTTTAACATTGCAAGAAAAAAATTGTTCAGTATTTAAAAGGAATGGATTATCATTCAGACTACCAGGGATCATCAAATTTTGATGATGTATTCCATGTGGATTCTAGGTTGTCACATGTTTGTCGAAGTAGTGCTTTGTTTCTTTGATATTCAAAGGGTTGGACCAATCCAATCTTTCCATTTCGGGAGCTCTAGGAAACTAGAGGAAAATGTGGATGTGTGTCAAGCCTCTATGTTGCCACTCATACCTAGCAAAAACAAACATGAAATCGAGAAATATAAATGAGCAATAATGAAAAATATTCTATTCAAATTCCTGCACAACATGACAAAAATGAATGAGAAGAAACATATACCAAAAATCTTTGGCACCAAGATATTTTTGTAGAACTAACTCACAGAATATATTAAATCTTTGGCGCATATAATTAGCAACTATACGTGGATATTGAATAACATTTTTTTTTTTTTTTTGCATGCTCATTTTCTTGTCGACAATGGTTGTTCGAAGGCATAACACTATGTAAGCCAAGCCACTATGTATCAGTTGCAGTTAATGTAAAAAAACATAGTGAAACCCAACTAGGTGATCATGTCAGTCCACTCATAATGACGCCTTGTCAAATATGCCCTTGTACCCCTAAGAGAAGAACCAAAATGTATTAATTTTTCATCCAATATACTCTTTGGTAGATCGCAAATTTGTTGACACAACTCTTAAAGAGTTACAGGTGAATTTTCACAGATATTATTCTTCAAAAGGAAATATGTTGTTCCTTGGCTATGATGTCACATAATCATATTCAACAGGAAATATTGAAATCTAGGATGGCTTCCAAATCTTTGATCATAATATCTATGTAGATAAGAACCATATTCATTCATTTCAACATTGCAAACATGTGTATGGAAACAATCAACATCACCTTTGGGGAACAAAGTGGGGAATGCCATGTCTAGCAACTCTTCAAAATTGTATTCATTTATGGGAGACATGCTAATATCTGGCCATTCCAAAGGTTTGTCGAGTGTTGAATCTACATTTTCAATAAATATTCTTATTTGATCCACTTTCCTACTTTCATTTGGAAGGAGAGAAAGAAACGATGATGGGTGAGAGAGAAAAGAATTAGTCCCCTCCCTTTCTATCTCCTCATTAACCCTACTTTTCTTCTCAAGATTGTTATCAACATATGGCAACGTGTTTGACACATTAGTAGGTATTGTCGGGGGGCCAACAAATGAATCCATATCAATTTCAAAATCCATGTAATATTGACCCATTTGTATTTTGTAAAAAAATGCATCCATGGCACATTGCCTCTTAATATAGAATTCATAATATTTTGATTCAACACCATGTCTTCTCCCAATAACAAAATCAAGTTGTCCAACACATCATGTAAGATTCTTTGCTGTCAAAGATATATCTTGTAAAAAACTTAATGTATAGACACTATATTTATATTGACCACCATGATCATGTTTCACTTGAAATATTGGATTCACCATTATTATTAGCATCTCCTTAACTTGTCTAAAAACTCTTAGAACCTTTAGTTTTTCATCTGGATCCATGTTGTTAAAGAGCAAAAAATAGAGAGAGCCTTTCTCCCTTTACATCTTTTAAAAATGGGCCCTTCATTCCATCTTGCAACTTGTACACTAGGATAACATTCACTGCAAACTTGGCACATTTTCACAACAGAAAAACTATCAACCTTGGAACGAAACTTTGTATGTGCTTTAATCATGTCTCTCCTAAAATGAAAACGAGCCACTTCATTCCCTCCACCAAAAACCAATCCAACCTCATGATCATATGAAACTACCTCTCCTGTTGGGCCATTGACAACATCATTTCTTTCCATAAAATGACAGGAATCCATTCTTGTAGATTCATTGCATTTGACTACATTCTATCTGCAAAATAATATATCATAATGTAAAAATCAAAGATTTCAAGAACGAAAACTTAAATTTTTGAAGTGACCAACCAATTGAAAATAGAAAAGATATACATTGTCCTATTTGTCGCATACTCAAAGTGAAAGTTGAGGAACTGGTATAAGTTTCCCTAGTTGCAAATCTATTTGTCGTCCACTATTCACTTCAAAAATTTTCTACCAAAAACATAAAATAAGAGATGAATAAAGCAACGAAAAATTTATGTTCAAATGTAGAAAGCCTTTGAAATTAAAATTACATCAAGCGCCTGTGTTGTACTGATAGTACAAGTTTGTAGGCTTTCTATGCAACAAAGAATATTGTCTACAAAGTTGTAGAAATTATGGTGTAGATTTGTAATTTCTCATGAAGTTTTAATCAAAATCATAAGACAAAAACCTACTCTACTGCTCTATGGAAGTAAATTCACAATTTAGAACAAAAATTTCACACATGCAATAAGAAATAACACACATTCTTAACTGAACTCTAACTCCTCCAACTTGAGCTTACTGAGTAAACTAGGTGACAAAAGCCATGTCACACAGGTTAACCACATCCAAGTTGTCTACTGATGTGGAAATTTGAATTTTCTAAATTTACTCAAAACAAAATAAAATTGACAATATCTTTCTGAATTTTTCAACACTTCCTCTCAGCATGAAAGTGATTATAAACCACCCCTATCTTGTACTTGTTGAACTCTAACTTCCCTCTTCACAAATACTTTTCAAAATGTCAATGCCTTATTCATTTATCGGAATGTTTGAAATAAAGATTATCTGCCTCTACACACAGTCCCGTAAATGGTGATACTAGATATCTATATGCTTGGATCGGTTGTAAAAAATAGGATTCTCATAGAGCTTGATGCAAATTTGATTATCACAGTAGATTACAGTTGGATCCATCATCTTGCCAAACAATCCAACAAGTATCTTTCTCATTCAGATCACCTCAAATGTTTCTTGACTTGCAGACGTGTATTTTTATTCTACCAAGCTGAGCACTATAGATATTTACTTCCTATTTTACCATGAAACAACTGCAGACCGAACACTACAAATTCCACATGATGTAGTCTTTTGGTCTAATGAAATCCCTGCCCAATCTGCATGTTTGAAGTCACACAACTTCATTCCCTTTGTTCATCTGTACCATAGTCCAAACTGGGTAGTTCCTCTGAGGTACCATAAAACATACTTAGATTCCTTCCAAAATAATTTGGTTGGCCTAACCATAGCTTTTCTTAGCTGGTTGACTGCATAACACATATCATGTCATGTGTTAAGAGGATACATGAGTGAACCCACTAGTTGCTAATAAATGCTAGCATCCACCTCCTCACCTGAAGTAGCATCCTCCTTATTCCATTTGGATGCTAGAGGTGTCTCCATGGGTTTACAAACTTCCATTCAGAACTTCTATAATATCTCATTTTCATACTTTCCCTAAGAGACAAACAAATCACCATCACCTTGCCATCAACCCGAGGAAGTATTGCATGAGACCCATTTCCTTCATTTCAAATTCCCTTTAAAGATTTGATCAGTTGCTCATGTCTAGTTAAAATAAAATCATCAAAATATAAGAAAATAATAATAATTTTATCTTCTACTAAGATATGGTAGAGGTTTTCATCCACTTCACTTTTGGTGAATCCAAAAATGATGAGATAGCTTTCGATCATGGTGTAAGCACGTGGTTCTTTTTTGAGAACATACAACGCTCGCTTGACTATACATACATGAGTCTCTCAATAAAAATTCCTCAAAGCCTTATGGTTACTCGTTTTACACCTCCTCCTCAATAACCCCGTTGAGAAATGTTATTTTTACATCCATTTGGTGGATCTTCCACCCCATCTGTGCAACTAGTGCAAGAATTGATCTAACTGATGAGTACATTGATACATGAGCAATGGTCTCCTCATAGTCAATTCCGTCAACTTAAGCATACCCCTCGGACACAAATCTGGACTTGTACTTCTCTATTCTTCCATCTACTACATGCTTTAGATTGGAGATCCATCTCGAACCCACTTCTGATTTATCTGCTAGTCTTCGGATCACTACCCAAACACTGTTCTTACAATGGATTTGTATTCCTCCACCATTGCATCAACCCATATAGGTTTCTCTATTGCTTCCTTGAAAGATGATGGATTTGCCTCCACAAGTTCAGTCATTAGAGCCATGTAGTCAGTGCACCAATCAAGTGACCTTCTCTACTTGTGCTTATTTGAAGGATCACCCACATTATCCCTCACATCCTGCACAAGTCTCTCATATTCCCTATTTATTTTCCTTCCATCTCTAGATGGTTCTTCTTAAGTGGTTATCTCAATTCTCTGCTCCTCAATTTGTGGCTACACCACAGCTTCGTGAGACTCATCCTTTGGGCCTAAAAGCTCCTATTCTGGTGGGATATAAAGCTCCCTCTCAAGAGAAGGAATTATATCTCGTCACATAACTGTTGTTGGTGGAATTATATGTATTCTAATTCCAAAATTTAATTATCAATCTGGGGTCATAAGGCATAGAGATGTAAGCACAAGAAATGTGATATTAGAGCTTATTCTAGCCTACATTAACAACTACCACTAGAAATAACTGATCACTAAGGATTATCACTTGTCACTACACTATGGGACTCTAATGCTTATCAGGTTTTGAACCACAATCTTTTATTAACAATGTTCATGTGGTTTTATATATGTAGCTTATTAGGTCTTGAGACTTCAATGGTTTTAATCCTATAGTGATGAAACCCATTAAACACAATTCAAAAAAGTAAATTGTAGAAAAGTAAATGTGGACAACTCTACGCAAAAGCATATGAGGCAAGCAAAGAAAGCAAGAAAATAATACAATAAATGGGTTAACAAAATATCATAAAATAAATGCTAAGTAGGCTTAGAGATATATTGCAGGTTCTTATTTGTTGTAGGAATATTTTACCAAGTAACTACAAAGCTTCAATCAATTAAAGAATGCTAAACTGCAAATTACATATATTTTTAATATTTTGTTCTAGTAGAGAACCTAGTAGTGAATTAAGTACAAAATGACTGGAATTTGAAATTATTAGTAAGTACTGAATTAAGTACGGAAATTATATAAATTGAAATTCGAGATATCAAAACGTGTTAAGAAACCAATTAATTTTTTTACTCTTTAAGCCTGAGAAAACTCAATTTTAATTTGATCATAATGCTTTTTACTTAACAGATCTAAAAATAAATCAATGAATCTAATACTATGTGAAATACAAATCTAATGAAAAATTGAAAAGAACATCAAATAAAATATGCAATAAAATGGAATTCACTTCTTAAACCTAAAGAGAAGTACTAAACACTAAATTTAAAGCATGAAAATAAATAGATCTAAGTTTTATCTATCATAAATTCATTGCAAAATAAAACTAAATTTCTGGATGTAAGACTAATCTACAAGACACATGAAACATAGAAACACTTACCCAGACTGAGGGGCCCTTCCAAGGAGGTTAGTGCTACTATGAAAATCTCATAATCAAGTTAAGAAGATGTACCACAATTCAGCAACCATCAATTCTTTATTCACTTCAAAAATCTTTGTTACGAATCAGTTCTCTAAATCTCTCCAGAAACTAATCATTGATCTCCTCTATTACAATATTGAACAAAATCCTCTTACAATAATGAAAAAAATTGTTCATGTGTCCTTTGAGGCTTTGTTTATAAATAAAATCCATTGTGGAAGGATAAGATCCAATCCTCTAAACTCAGAAAAAAATTTACAATTTTAGACGAAAATCTCATAATTCTTGTTTTTTTGCAATTTTGTACAAATCGATGTTAACAAACTAACCATATCTTCTCGACAATTATGTATTTTAGGGATAGGTTTGTATGGATCTTAATTGATTATATTATCAACCACAACCACTCTTGGATTTTCCTAATTCAATTCCATGCCTCGAAAATCACCCTCAAAAATTACTATTTAGATTTTTTACCAATCTGGGTTTTGCAGAAATTTTATACAAAACTGCTTCGAAGAATTTGCTGTAAATCACTGTATTTTTCACAAACCCATTTCTTGTATTCTTGAGATTTTCCACCATATTCTTAGAAATTGAGGTGGAACATGGTAGTTTCAAAACTGTTACATATTTTTCGTTGTAACTTAAATCATGTGCTAGGATCCCATGTGTGAGATTATTATATTCCAAGGTTTGTACCATCATATTAGATCCATGTGGCACCTAATTTACTATGCTAGGAAAGTTAAAAATATATTTTATAATTTTGGAATTTCTCCTCCATAAGTGCAGAACCAAGTATCAAATTGTTGAACTGCTAAATTGTCACTGAGATTTCCATATTCGAAGATGCTTCTTAGCCACATAATCATATTAGTAAACCGTCATTGATAAAACAATGTTAAAAGGATGTTTAATCATTAAAAATATAAGAAATCCATCATAATTAACCACATGGTAGAAGAGGTTCATTTAGTAGAAGTTGATGGTATAATGCTATGAAAAGTATCTTAAATGCGGGAATATGGCTCATGAATAGAGTCTTTATATACTGAATGATATGAAATATTTAGGGCCAACATCTCCTCCATGCATAAGACTTTGCATGCCCTCATGCAAACAAAATCCTCACCTATGACATTGTTTCTTAGTGCAGGTTATTAAAGTTAAACTGTCATACCATCATAGACTTGATATGTTTCACAACAAGGTAGAAAAATTTCAGGACAAACAAAATATGGACTATGAAGGAATGGTTGGTGATATAAGGTAAGGATGAGGAAAAGTGCTAGAAACATTGAAAAACCATTATTCACTTTGTGGTTTGTTTCTTAGATAAACAATATGACTTCATATTAAGAGCATTCAGATGATGATTTTGTGAATGATTTATGATGTACAAGGAGAAGACACTATAGATATTGCTATGTATTCATGTACCACAATACTTTGGTTTTCATTCTTATGGTCTTATTAGAATATGCATGGATGGATTTGGAAATGAGGGGTTTAATGGTGGTTTAGGAAAGGTGAAGATTTATGGAATATGAAGTGGTTAATCATCAAGATTCCTTAAATTTTAATGAGTTAAAGATCATTTAAACATGTTTTACCTGAAGTATACCTTTTGAATTTTGATTTGTACCACAGGCTGCAATGGAAGTTGTATGAAGCTGAAGATGAGGGAAAATAAGGTTGAGAGTATAGAATGATTTGCAAGAGATGGAGTTGATGAGTACCAATCTCGTTTCCTAAAGGAAGATGAAGAGAATGAACTGGAGATATTGAAAAGGCGCCAACAACCACTTTCCCCTATGCTTGAGGTTTTGGATGTCCTCATGCAAACACAGTGAGGTACTAAAGAAGTGAGGAGGGTTGTTGAGATGGCTCTAGTACAAAGGAACCTGGAAAACAAAACAACGGAACTAATGAGATGAATACTATAAAAAAAAATCATGTCAGATTTATTAAAATTATGTTAAACTAACACCAAGCGTAAAAGAAATTTGAAACCACTCATTAGATATGATTTCATCAATATTTAACAATTTTATGCTCAAGAAAAAGAAACCTTTTATAAATTTTAGGGGCTCTTCTTGTTTGTAGGTAGGAGGATTTTTCTGATCAAAACAAATGACGAACCAACGAAAAATTAGTTGTTACTAACCAAATCCCAAAGTCTTATAATTATCCAAGTATTACAGATAAGTTGTGCAGTTTAGTTTCATTAATTCCGTGTGATCATAGGTCATACTTCTAAGACAATTAGATCTTAGATATAGTATGAAAAATTAATGATAAAGGACTCAAGTTTACCTTAAGGCCATTCTTTAGTAGCAAATTTATAGAGTTCAATTTTACCCTTGACTTCATCCACACTTACTTCTTTTATTGTAACACTATATAGTAACCATCATACGTGTAGAAAAAACACCTTGGCTTGGTTGAAACTTCTTTAGGCAAAATGCCACATTACCCGTGAGTGTCCATAGCTCTGATGGGTTTTCCTAGTGATATCACATGTCAGTACCTACTACCGGCAAGCGTCCATAGCCTCGACGAGTTAACCTCTTAAACCTATTTTACACTGAAGGCTCTAGTCCCATGTTTCCTACCATTTTAGTTTTAGATTCTCATCATTGCTTTTGCAATTGGTAGATGGGGGAGCGACTTCAAAAAGTCCCTTAAAGGCATAGGATGACACCTTTCAAAGTGACTTAGATTACCTGCATAATGTCTTGGATGCATAAGGTAATTATAGGTACTCAAATGACATAGAATGAATGAGTCATTTTTAATGTGAGATGGATGAGGCTGCCAAAGAATAACCAAAAGCACCAAAAGTACTACTAATAAGAGTTTCCATGTATGCTTTTGCCTTTAAAGTAGTGTTCCACTATGAGTAGAGACTTCATCAACTCTCTTGCAAGTCTTAATAAATATGCTAGGAGATCATAATTTGGTGTTATGGTTATAGTATTCAAGTTCATTTTTTTCATTAGTATCATTGTATGGACCTTTTAACTTTGTTTTAATCCCCTTAGTATGATTTGGTAACTATATTTTGAGCAACTATTTTGTATTGATAATCAAAAATCTATATGAATAAGAAAAATGAAATTCTAAAACATAAAATATATATTAGCCATGAATAGTTTGGAATTATCATTTGATTCAACTTCTATGAAAAAGATTGTTTATTCGATCATCTTTGTGAAATATTGGTCTTAATGATAAATCATGAATGCATAATTTTTAACAACTTAAGGAAAAAAGAAAGATAACATCAAATACTCCCTAAGTGTTCCATTCCATTGATGAAGATGTCTTTTCCGATTTTGAAAATATTCTTCCAATATTTAAGAATCCCAAATGAACAATATCCTTGAATCCTGCTTTTTCTTGCAAAATAACAAATTGGTACCAAAATTTTGGGTACCCATTAGTTGAAACAAGGTGCCAAACATTTGGTATGCAATACCAGACAATGTTGTAATGCAATAATTTCCAACTTCACATAATATTCCAAACATAATGGTCATAGCTTACTTTATTAAAAATAAAAACTATAAACAAATCTAACTATAAAAAAGAAATAATAAGTGGGAAAGAAAAGTAATAGTTGAACCATGTTGTTGTTGGAAATAAGATTGAATGGAAATATTCATTAAAACACTATGCAACTGAAAGAGACCTCAACAAAATTATGCAATAGAAACATAGATCTCCCACTTTCAACTAGTTGTCTTTAATTGTTAACATTCCCACTTATACAAAACAAATGAGAAAAATGTTGCACTATATTTTATAACTAAACTAACTATTATATGCAACACTTATTTATTTATTTATTACTATCCTACTCTACCTGAGAAAAAGAAATTCCTCTCCTCAAGTATAGGAGTATTTCCAATGTAACCATGTGCGCAATAGTTGTAAAAATGCACTCATACTCAAGTTCATAATATAATCCTCAATGCATACCTGATTATGAAGTACCAACAGTTTTAATGATGATGTCAAGAAGTAAGGAAGAATGAAGGAGTGATATGGCCTTATAGTTTCTTGAAACCAATTTTCAATAAAATCAAAATTCTCATGGTTTACCTCTTTATTTGGCTCATTTATCATATCCTCCTTTACCGTGCCATGTAGATCTTCTAGCATTAGGTGATTATCCTCTTGTGTTCTTAGAGGATCCATAGATAGGCATGTCAAAAACTCTTCAATCTCAGGTTCTAACAGTTTCTCTCCATTGGATGTGGTCCATGATTCTTTAGTTTCTTCAACAAGATTGCAAGGGTGAAGATCTTCCTATGGATGTGGTTCATGGATTTGTTGTTCTTCTATCACTTCTAGAGAGGCAGATAAGTTCTTGACTATTGTCAAGATTTGTTCTTCCTGAGAAGCAGATATCCCAACTACTGCTAGGATTTGAGAGAGTTCTCCCAAAATCTTGATCATCCTTGAGTACTTCTTTGTTAGTTTCTAATCCCCATCCTGCACATGGATTAGTGTCTGGAGTTCTTTAAAGTACCAAAATTTTTAAAAATCTTAAAGAATTGAAAAGGAAACACACATAAAACAAATGCAAGAAAACCAATCGTGTACTCGAAGCACCACCATGCTACTGAGACCTTGACGTCACCAAGTTATTTGTTCACACAAGTTAGGCTTCTCTTATTTCCATGAAGCAATCTAAAGGAAAACAAAATTGCAAAGAAAAATAAAGAAAAACGAGGTTTTAGATCCTACCTTTAATTCTATGCATATGAAAAAAAAATAGAAAACCAATTAGAGACAACTAGAATTTGGAGCAACCCCACCATAGTGGGCACATGGCTCTTCACTCACATCTTACCATACACTGTTCACCCTCTAGTTTCCATGCAACTAAGATCACACAGAAAGATTGTGAAATCAACTATGCTCTAATCCCTTTAGCATCTCCTCAGCAACAACGTCAAAAATGTTGGTGGAATTATATGTATTCTAATTCCAACATTTAATTATCAAGCTCGGGCCATAAGACTTAGAGATGCAAGCACATGATATGCAGGATTAGAGCCTATTCTAGCCTATGTTAAAAACTAACCCTACTAATCACTAAGGATTATCACTTGTCACTGCACTATGGGACTCTAATGTTTATCAGGTTTTGAACCACAATATTTTATTAACAATGTTCATGTGGTTTTATATATGTATCTTATTAGGCCTTAAGACTTTGGGGGTTTTAATCCTATAGTGATGAAACCCATTAAAGTAAATTGCAGAAAAGTAAATGTTGCAATAGTAAGAAAAAGCATATGAGGAAAGTAACGAAACCAAGGAAATAAACAATAAGAAATACATTACCAAACTATAAAAAAATAAATGCTAAGAAGGATTAGAGATATATTGCAGGTTCTTATTTGTTGTAGGAATATTTTACCAAGTAGTTGCAAATCTTCAATCAATTAAAGAATCCTAAACTACAAATTACATATATTTTTAATACTCTGTTCTAGTACAGAACCTAGTACTGAATTAAGTACAGAAAGGCTGGAATTTGAAATTCTGAATAAGTACTGAATTAAGTATGGAAATTTTGTAAATTGAAATTCGAGATATTAAAACATGTTAAGAAACCAATTTAAATTTGTTTGACTCTTTAAGCCTGAGAAAACTCAATTTGAATTTGATCCTAATGCATTCTACTTAACAGATCTGAAAATAAAGCAATGAATCTAATATTATGTGAAATACAAATCTAATGAAAAATTGAAAAGAACATCAAATAAAATATGAAATCAAATGGAATTCACTTCTTAAACCTAAAGAGAAGTATTAAACACTAAATTGAAAGCATGAAAGTAAATAGATCTAAGTTTTATCTAACATAAATTCATTGCAAAATAAAACTAAATTACTAGATGTAAGACTAATCTATAAAACACATGAAACATAACAATACTTACCCACACTGAGGGGACCTTCCCAAGAGGTTAGTGCTGCTAAGAAAATCTCGGATCAAGTTAAGAAGATGTACCACAATTCAACAACCATCAATTCTTTATTCACTTCAAAAATCTCTATTACAAATCAGCTCACTAAGTCTCTCTAAAAACTAATAATTGATCTTCTCTATTACAATAATGAACAAACTCATCTTAAAATAATGAACAACCTTATTCCTATGCCATTTGAGGCTTTATTTATACATAAAATCCATTGAGGAAGGATAAGATCCAATCCCCTAAACTTAGAAAACAAATTTACAATTTTAGAGGAAAATCTCATAATTCTAGTTTTTTTGCAATTTTATACAAATTGGTGTTAAAGAACTAACCATATCTTCTCGACAATGACGTATTTTAGAGAGATGTTTCTATGGAGCCTAACTAGTTATATTATCAATAATAACCTCTCTTTTACTTTCCTAATTCGATTCCATGGCCTCAGAAATCATGCCCAAAAATGATTGTTTAGATTTTTTGCCAATCTGGGTTTTGCAGAAATTTTATACAAAACTGCTTCGAAGAACCTTATTTAAATTTTCGACTATATTGAATCTTTGAAATGGTTTGAAATCCGAGTAAATCACTATATTTTTCACAAACCCATTTCTTGGATTCTTGAGATTCAGCACCATATGCTCGGAAATAGAGGTGGAACATGGCAATTTCAAAATTGTTACATATTTTTTGTTGTAACTTAAATCATGTGCTAGGATCCCATGTGTGATCTGAGTATATTACAAGTTTTGTACCATCATATTAGATCCACGCAGCACATTTACTATGTTAGATAAAATAAAAATATAATTTATAATTTTGAAAATTTTCCCTCCATAAGTGCAAAACTAATTACCGAATTGTTGAACAGTCAAATTGTCACTGAGATTTCCATATTCAAACATGCTTCTTAGCCACATAGTCACATTAGCAAACTGTCATCGATAAAACCATGTTAAAAGGACATTTAATCATTAAAAAGATAAGAAATCCATCATAATTAACCACATGGTAGAAGAGGTACATTTAGTGCAAGTTGATGGTATAATGCTATGAAAAGTATCTTACATGCAAGAATATGGCTCATGAATAATGTCTTTATATGCTAAATGATATGACATATTTAGGGTCCAATAATTGTCCTTCTAAGGGATGGCAAGCACACACAGTATTTGTGTGGAGTTTCTGTGTAACACATAAATACCCTCAAATCTATTGTTGGCTCAAGATTCTTCCTTCGTTATTTGGAGACATGGTAGTAAACAAAGTCTCCAAAAATCTTAAAGTTTTTCACATCCAACTTTGTCCCTGAGAAATCCTCCTCCAGTGTAATCATGCCCAAAATCTGATGAGGACTCTGGTTTTGCAAATATACTACTACGTTTCAATCCTCAACCCACAAAGGTAGACATATGCCTTTCTCATGCAACATCACCCTCGCTACTCCCACAGTGCTACAATTATTTCTCTTAGCCAACCAAACTTGTTGTGGGTCGTGGGGTGTTATCAACTCTCCTTGAATGTCTTCTTTTGCACATACATTTTTAAATTCATTCGACACGTAGTCACCTCTATTATCACTTCTAAGAGCCTTCACCTTCTTGTTGGTTTCCTTCGCAACCAATGCCTTGAATTCTATGAACTTGGAGAGTGTCTCATATTTGTTCTACATGAAGAAGATCTAGCAACTGTGTGAGAAGTCATCAATAAAAATGAAAATGTATTTATGCTTGATAGTGGAGGTTGTCAAGAAATTTCCACAAACATCAAAGTGGATCATTTCAAGGACTGCATGTGCTTTGTTGTCCTGATCATGGAAAGTGGATTTTGTGTACTTCCCTAAGGTACATCCTTTGCATACATCTTGCTAGTCAGGTGCTACTTTGGGGAGGCCGATGGTTATTTGCTACATAATATTCAAGGCACGATGATGAAAAAGGCCAAGTATTTTGTGCCAAAGTTCACTGACATTAGAACGTTGCACCTTCTCCACCTTTATCCTTAATGCAACATAGTCTTCCACCTCTAGCTTATACAAGTTCTTCACATAAAAGCCTATCTTCCTCACACACACAAACACACACACACACATAAAGTAATTAAAATTAAAAATAAACTCATTATATTTTCTTAAGTGTCAAAAATGTATAATTAATATATTTTTAAAAATTAATTTAATACAAGAAATATATTATTTGAATATCAATCTCAATTAATTTATATCAATATCAATATTACATTTATATAAGATAATTTTGATCATAATAGAATATTTAAATATTCTAATTGGGAAAAAGAAACAATAATTAAAAATAAAAAATTCAATTATTTTATGATAAAAACTATAAAAGAAATAATAAAATAGTAATGTGTAATTGATTCAAATTTATAACATAAAATTACTATGTTGCTTTAACATATTAATAAAAAAAAACAATATACAGCATACATAAAAAAAATTCAATATCTAGAGTTAAATAACTATGTATTTCAAAAAAAAATCCTGAAACATTTCAAATAGTTTTACTGTTTTATATTTCAGTGTTTTTTTGGGTATATATATATATATATATATATATATATATATATTGTCTATTTTGACTAAAACTTTGTTGAAATTGAAAATCTAGGTGGTGAACACTTTTCAAGTATTGTAGAATTTAGACTTCTATGATCCATATTAATTGTAACAACATTTTCGGTAAAAATCACATAAAATAAAATCTCGTCAACGTGTTTCAAACCAACCAATGTGGTTCATCTTCAGCACAAGATGAGGAATCAGATGTAGGCAGTGGAATAAATATATGATGAGAGCAGCGAACTATCCGTTAGAAATAACAACTAGTTTGACTAAAGAATTGAAATAATTTTTATTTTTCTTAACTATAATAGTTATATTAATTATTTAAAATTGGTTGGGCCGAAACTAAAACAACCATCAATACAATATTCAGGATTCCTTTTATTTGCAACTCTCCTTTTCCTTACAAAGGTGTAGATTTACTTTAGATTACGGGATCGGGTTCCATGTAGGTTCTTCATCATCCTTGCTTAAGGTTCCTTGTGGCAAGAAGCATGTTAAGTTTGCTTTTGTGTCTGCTTCCTTATTTGAGCCACGTAGAATATGGAAAAGGAGACATGAAGAGAAGTCTTGGAGCACATATCTTAGCCTTTGAAGTGTCTTGTTGAGTGTCGGATTTCTGAAGTGGTCCTCCGAATTTAATATCTTTTTCAAAATTTTCGAGTCCCCGAAGACTTGTATTTCCTTAATGCCTTTTTCACGTGCTATCTGACAGGATTTTAGCAACCCAAGAATTTCTGCCTGGTTGTTAGTTCTTTGAACAAGTCCCCAGCTGAAGCTATCTTCACGAATACCCTCCGGGGAGTAGATCACTCCGCCTGTTGCTGTTGTCCCTCGATTGCCTTTGGAGGCACCATCAAAAGAGATTGTTGTTTTACCCTGTTTCCTCCACCAAGCTTGAAAATATGTGTCTGTTTCTCATGGTATCCATACAAGAGGTTTACTAGGGAAAGTGGTGTTGTTTATCCTGTCTTGAAATATATAAGTTCGCATCCATTTTTTTTCTTCTGGGAGAAGCATGTTATCGTTTTTGAGGGGACGATTGGTCACAGTCTCAAGGGGTAATGTTTTTTCTTTTGTTGTCACCTTCAAAGGGGATTTTGTAATGCTATTAAAGATCTGGTCGTTTCTGGTGAGCCATATTTTCCAGTAGACATATTTAGGTATTGCTTTCCAGATTCTGTTCCATGTTGTCTTTATTTGGGTCATGTAGGGATAATGCATTCTCTAGGTGCTAAAAAGGTTAGCTACTCTAACTTGCGATGGGGCAGAGACATTGAGGCCTTGAAGATGCAGTCCCAGACTTCTTGAGCAAAAGAGCAATCCACACGCACATGCTCCATGGTTTCCTAGGCTTTGCAGTAGAGAGAACACCGATGTGGCCCATGAATACCTCTTTTAGTTAGGTTGTCACTAGTTAACACTTTCCCATGCATTCATACCCAGGTGAAGAAATTTATTTTCGAGAGACCAAGAGAGTCCCAGACTTGTTTCCACACAGATGTAGTATGTCTCGAAGCTCGTTGTGGTTGAAGAGAGGAAAATCCATGCCTTGCGTTATAGATTTGAGTCTTTCCCCATCCCCATTTGTCTGTCAAACGCATGTGAACCGGTGCTAGTCTGGTTAACACTTCTTCTAGGAGGGTCTTTTGACTGCAAATTTGATTTGGAACTCGAGCGATTTCCCAAGTTTGCCATTTTCCGAAATCGTCCCATGTCGAGATACCTACCAGGATGACAACTCCTTGCTGAATTAGCCAATTCCTGATTTCTTTGATTGCTTCATTTTTGCTCAAAGGCGACTGTCCCATTATGTTGTCTTGTTAGAGCATCATGTTTTTTCCATTGCCAAGAATGCGATACAAGTGATTTTGGAAGAACTCTATCCCATGGCAGCAGAGATGCCATATTGACATCCTTTTGATGTTGTTATCTATCTGTATGTTCCATAGTGATGAGCCTTTTAGATATTTTTTCTTTGTGACCTAACTGATAGGGTGTTTGCTGTTTGAGAAGAGGATCCAAAGTATTTTACCTCTAAGAGCCAGATTGGTAAGGCCTGGGTCTCTTATTTGAAGGTCTCCTCCTAAGATGGGGTGTTTAACTGTATCCCAATTCACTAGATGGATTTTTTTTTGGTTTCCTCTTCCTCCTCTCCACAAAAAATCCTTGATAAGTCTAGAGATCTGTTCTGTGATCTTCTTTGGAGCCGAAAGAAAGGAAGCCTGATAAATAGGTAGGGAGGACAGTACAAATTTATAAGGATGATTTTGCCATCATTGGTGAGCCATTGACCTCCCCAAACTATAATCTTGGACTTAATTTTGCTTATTACCTCTTTCCACAACGATAATTTGTTAGGGCCCGGGGCTATTGGTAACCCGAGATACTTGATTTTATCCCAAGAAACGAATCCCAAAAAGCCTAAGGAGAGGGTTTTTCTCTGAATTACTTGTTGATCCACATTCCACCTGTATATTGCACTTTTCCTTTTATTTATAAGAGCTCTTGATATGCCGCAGAACTTTTGAAGAATTCCACTATAAACTTTGGCTATCTTGATGGAGGCTCCGCCCAAAACAAGAGTGTCATGTGAAAATAGTGAGTGATTGAGAGGCTCTAGCCCTTTCGTCAACTTGAAACCTGGAGTTGTCCCTGCTTTCTTTTCATCTGTAAGTTTTCTACTTACCGAGTCTACCATCAGAATGAACAAGAAAGGGGAGAGGGGGTAGCCTTGCCTTATTCCCCTCGAGGCTTGGAAATAGTTTGTTGGCCTGCCATTAATTAAAGGAGCTATCCATGGCTTTTTAGTACAAGCTTTAATCAAATTGACAAAGTTAGAGCTGAAACCAAAGGAAAGGAGGTCTTTGTACAGGAAAGAAAGATTTACCCGGTCGAATACGTTTGCCATGTCGAACTTTATGAGCATACCTTGCTCTTGTCGAACATAACTGGAATGTATGACTTCTTGTACCTATATTACATTCTCCAATATATGTCCCCCTTTGTGAAAGCCGCCTTGGGTGGGAGAAATGACTTTCACAAGCAGTGGCTTGATTCTATTTGCCAACAAGTTTGTTAGGATTTTGTATGATGTATTGTAGAGTGATATTGGCCTAAACCTGTCAAAGGTGCCCAAATTCACTTCTTTTGGAATTAATGCAAGGAAGGTAGAGTTAGTACTACGTCCCACTTTGGCATTTTTATGAAAATCTTTAATCATCCTCAGAAGATCAGTTTTTATTATTTCCCAGCAGATTCTGTAAAAATGAATTGAGAATCCACCAGGTCCTCGTGCCTTGTCTAGTTCCATGGACCATATTACTTTACATATTAATTCCTCAGAGAAAGGTTTTGTAAGAATAGTGTTGTCCTCCTTGCTTACCAAATATGGAATGTGGGAGAGAAATTTAGAGGTGACTTCTTCACTCCCATTCCCTTCCTCTTTATACAGATTCTAGAAATGATCTTATGCTGCCGTTTTTAGCTGTTCTTGTCCTTTGAGAAAGTGATTTCAGAGATGTAGTTTCGAGATAGTTGGGCTCTATATTTCTTAAGGAAGAAAGAGGTATTTCAATCTCCAGGTTTAAGCCATAGGCTATGAGACTTAAGACTCCAATTCTCTTCTTCATGGTGGAAAGTGCGAAATGAATTGATTTGGGAAGCTTGTTCTTTTTGTAAATCTGAAGTAGAGATCTCCTTACTTTCGAAATCCATTTGCAGATTTGATAAAAACTGAACTGTCTCCTTTCTGTTGTTGGTAAGAGAACTTGAGGGTTCTTTAATCCATTCTTTCAGGGTTCTCTTGGTTATTTTTTGTTTCTGCTCCCACACGAAGCTGGGAGATCCTGTCACAGGTATGGACCATGCCTCCATAATAGTTTCCATGAACCGTTCCTTCGCTGACCAAAGCAGGTTAATCTAAAGGGGATAGGGCCAAAATTTTCTTCCTCTTCCAGCTATAAGAGAATAGGTTTGTGATCTGAGGCCAGCTTTGGGAGAATTTTAGAGGAGATCAATCTTTTTCCTAGCGACGAAGAGCTCTACGCTAGGAAGCGATCTAGGCGAGCAGGGATGTGTTCTACCCCAGCTCTATTGTTTGTCCGGGTGTAAAGACCTTTCTTCGGTTTGAAGTCAAGAAGATCCCAATGAAGTATCAAATCCTCTACTAATGGAAGCATTTGGTCCTTGCCACTATTGCCACCTCTTTTTTCTTTTGGATCAATGATGAGGTTGAGATCTCAAGCCACTATTGGGGAGTAAATGTCTAAGAAATCAGACAAACTCTGCCAGCATTCTTTCTTCTCTGTAAGGTGGACAGGAACATAAAGGTTGAAGAGCAAGATGGAGAGCTTACTATAGAGGTGCTGAAGTTTGGTGAATATCTAATGTTGGGTCTCAAAGGAGCTTTCTAGTTGATACTTGTCCTCCGACTACAATGTTGCTAGGCCACCAGAGGTACCTCTTGCACTAATGGCCTATCCTGCATTTTTTCCCCGTTTTAATTTGCTGATCTCAAGAAGGGTTTCCCCTTCAATATTAGTCTCTTGGAGCATGGGGATCTCGAGAATTTCTACTTTCAGAATATCTTTGAATGCTTCAGCTTTCGAAGGGTTCCCCAAGCCTCTGCAATTCCAAGAGACTAGTTTCATTATTTAATGGAATTGGAGTGAGTTGATCCCCCCTTAGAGGGCCTTGTTCTGGTGTTTCTCTCAATAAACATTTCAATGGTGGGTTGGCTACCTTGCATTTTGTGCCTCTCCACCTCTTTTTCCTTGGCTTCCTTATGAGATTTCCTTCCAACTCTTTTAGAGGGTCTCTCGAATGTCTCGTCCTCCGATGACCCAGAGGTTTCCGAGGGTATTTTCCTTATCATTTCTGCATATGTGGGTGAGGAGGAGGTTCCTGCTAGGGAGTCAAGTTGGGCTACTTCTACGTTCTTCTTTTCTGCTTCAAGTGAGGGGACTTGTTGTTCAATCTCCTCTTTCTTTGTTTCTGCAATTTCAATTGAAGTGTTGAGGGTTTCAAATGGGTTTATTAAGGACGTTGTCTTTGGTTTTTCTCCTCTTCCTTCTGTTTGAACCATTCATGTTAAGGGAGTTCTAGACTCCATCGGTACCTCTTTTCCTTTATTCCTGCTACTCACCTTAGCCTAGACTGTTTCTGCACCTGGATCCATTTTTCTCCTTTCGTCTTCTCTAGATCTTCCTCCTCCTTTTTTTTTTTGCAGTATCTTGCAAAATGCCCATATTCATGGCAATTTCTACATTTGAATGGTAGCTTCTCGTAGTCTAACTCTTGGATATAAGACTAGTCTGCTATTGTTAACTTTATGGCTTCAGGTAACCGTATTTCCAAGTTGACTTCGACGCATATTCTTGCACATGAATACTTATCCCTTCTCTCTCCTCTGTCTATGTATTTTTCGATGGTGCTACAATCGTTTCTAGTGACTTCGGGTTCCAGCAGTGCAGTGGAAAATGAGGGAGGCACACCCACACTGGAACTACTGACACCACATCTTGTGTCAAATAGAAGTCCGGTGGCCATGAGTTTAGATATAGACCTGAGGTCCCATGAAATATGGTCCATTCCTAAACATGAGATTTATGTCTTCTACTGAAACAAAAACAAAGACAAAAAAGCCCTTACTAACCAGGAAGCTTATGTTGCCTTCTTTTATTAGTGGTCGCCTATTCCTCTATACCCATGCCTCAATAGCCTTGGGGGAAGGCCATAGCCTTGTAAATTGACTGATGAGCCCTCTTTCAGCTAAGTTCAAAGCAGATCTGCAAGAATCTTCAATGGATAGGGCGAGTGTGAGGATGTTGTCGAGTTTCTTTACAAACTTGCACTGAGTTTCCCTTGCTCGGTGTTTACTACTGTCACCGATCAGCTTCCTGAACACAAGGATCTCTGGTGGAGGAGGCGAAGGAGGAGGGGCCTCAGGGTCCCCTCCCAGGGCGATGGCGTTGGAGGGAGTATTGTACCAGGGGTTGCTGTTGCGGGCACGAATCGTCTCTAGCCCACTCTCCCACAATTAAAGAATTGAAATAATTAATTAAGCCTTTGACCAAGAATTAAAAAGAATTCTAAATTAATAATTAATATTAAGCCTTTGATCAAGTATATTTTTTTTGTCAATTTTGACTAAAAATTTGTTGAAACTGCATATTGATAATTAAATTGTGTTGAAACTGCATATTTAAATTGTGTAGACTATACAATAAACTGTCCAACTAAAATTAATTACAGATTTAAGTTGCATAAAGTACACAATCCAAGTACCGCAAATAGTTGTTTAGAGTACACAATCGAAGTACCCCAAATAGTTAATAGTTGTTTAGTACACAATCCAAGTACCACAAATAGTTAATCCAAGTACCCCAAATAGTTAATAGCTGTTTAGTACACAATCCAAGTGCCTAATTTTCAATCATTATCTCAAATAATTGTTTAAAATACACAATCCAAGTACTCAATTTTCAATTATTAAATCTATTTATAGATTCAAAAATACAATTTAAATAATAAAAAAATTAGTATGGATATATATATATATATGAATGATTTCCATAAAAATAAATATAAAAATAATCAAAGTGAAAAAAAATTACATTTATATATAAGATTTGGAGCTAAAAAAAACTTCCATTGTTGTCACCACGGGAGAAGATATATATTGCTAGCATAGCAATATAACAATTTCGGGAGAAGATATATATTGCTAGCATAACAATATAACAATTTAAAACAATTTAATCGTATTGCTTGCTGCTTCGTTAATATATACATATATATATTGATACTATAACAATTTAATCGTATTCCTTGCTGCTTGTTTTATTGAAAATATTACTCCTTTCGTATTCCTTGCTGCTTGTTTTATTGAAAATATTACTCCTTTGCCTCCTTACTGTTTTATTGAAAAAGTTTCTCCTTTGCCTCCTTACTGTTTTATTGAAAATGTTACTCCTTTGCTTTGTTTTATGATTGCTTTTATTAATAACCTGCCCTATTCAATATATATGGAACTTCTTCCCTCTCGATCATTGACCAGATCATAATCAAAACGAGCATTGACCAGATCATAATCAAAACGAGCCGCTTATTCAATATTTATGATTGCTTTTATTGAAATCAATAACATTCATGAAAAGGAAAACGAACCTGCCCTATTCAATATATATGGAGCTTCTTCCCTCTCGATCATTGACCAGATCATAATCAAAACGAACCGCTTATTCAATATTCAGAGAACTGGAATTTGGAACTCCTCTCTGAATCAACACGATTAATTCAAGAAAATGTGATATTGATCTATAAAACGATTACCTCATGCCTCGGGGAAAAATAAGTTCTATCTCGTTTTGTTATTGTTTTACAGAAAATATTCACTATTCAGAGTTCATAACTCAAAAGAAAACAGAAACTACCCTTTTTCAATATCCAAAAATCTGGAATACCTTCCTACTGAATCAACCCAGTGACTGAATCAACCCAGTGAATGCAACACCCTTTTTCAATATGAAAAAATCTGGAATTCCTTCCTTCTGAATCAACCCAGTGAATGCAACATGATCAACCTACTGAATCAACCCACTGAATGCAACACCCTTTTCCAATATGAAAAAATCTGGAATTCCTTCCTTCTGAATCAACCCAGTGAATGCAACATGATCAACCTAGTGAATGTAACAAGATCTGACTTAGGAATCAACCCAGTGAATGCAACACCCTTTTTCAATATGAAAAAATCAGGAATTCCTTCCTTCTGAATCAACCCAGTGAATGCAACATGATCAACCTAGTGAATGTAACAAGATCTGACAGTGGCCCAATAACAATTTAAGGTCATGGCCAGCTGAAAAATAGGTTCTACCTATTTTCCTCTAATCCCCTTGTGCTTTACTGAATATTGAAAAAGTCATAAATCATCATGCCACATCATTGTAAACACAAAACCAAGGGCTTATATAGGATACCACTATTAGACGAAAATTTTCATCACAGTTTCAATTAACTATCTTCTCATCACATAAAAATCCTTATAAGCAAAAAATCATCACAATTCAATTAACCCTATTCTCATCACATAAATCAACCCTATTCTCATCACAT
This sequence comes from Pinus tabuliformis, assembly GCA_031772625.1. Classification (NCBI taxonomy): domain Eukaryota; kingdom Viridiplantae; phylum Streptophyta; class Pinopsida; order Pinales; family Pinaceae; genus Pinus; species Pinus tabuliformis. The sequence continues at coordinate 292,914,324 of CM062820.1, forward strand.
AAATCTTTGTAAGAGAAAATCCATATGGAGATAGACAACCTATTTTTTTCTGCATGTTACATTAGAAGTCTAAACAACCTTGTCTGAATTCGAAGTCTAGACTCTAAACAACCTTGTCTGAATGCCTGAATGCAGGGAACCTCGCTCTGCTCTTTTCGCACTTGACTCGACTGATATATGAAGTAAGGCATGATGCAATAGAGGCAGAGGCGAAGAGTGGATCAAGAACTATTCGAGAAACACTCACTAATAGTGAACAACAAAATTTTGAGATCAGCATCTCAGAGACAGCTCCTTCACTGAAAAGCAGGCCTTTAGTTCTGAGAACAGTTTTGCTGCTGCTATTATGATGTGGATCCCAAATAACATTCTTGTTTTCTTCCTGCAATGAAGAATATTTCACTCTAGCCGATACAAGGTCAGGTGGAACTTGGTCGATGTGAAATGGAACTTTGAAGTTTTGGATATGGAGTCCATCTCATCCGAGAACTGATCCGATGCAGAGTCCAAAAACTGCTAGCCAGTCACAAAAATGAGACTGCCCACGAACATGAAATCCCTCATAACGAAATCAAGTGAGAACAGCTGTGAGGAGAATCAAACAGATCTCCTCAATATTTCCTTGAAGCATACACAACTCGGCAGACATCATACTTGAGCTTCTTGGCTCCTAAACTCTTCCAAAATGCTTCTGCAGAGCAGCCATTTGGCTTACTCAACGCAGAACACGCAGCATCTACACTTTCCCACTTCCCCAGTCCAATTATACGCTTACCGTCCATGGAATCATAGAATGTATAGGAATGCAAACCCTTGCTCTTTGTGAAGTAAGACTTCAATAAAGCAAGACAACAGTAAGATAATTTGTCATGATTTTTACCTCCCGAGTAGATCCTTCGCACACCAACAACGTCTCCTACACGCTTTTGCCCGAACGCTGGCAACCCCAATTTGGTCTCTTCGCAGTTCATTTCAAACCACCCTGAGTCCACCATTCGAACAGCCGAGGAAAATCCCTTTGTGAATGCCGCAGCCTGCAACACACAAATTATCAATCCCTGAAATAAATAGATTTGAATAGAAAGAACACAGAAGATGGAAATGAACTGTAATATTGTTCTGTTTGAGGAATGCCCAGGTTACCTCTGTAAGATTTAACCAAGGATTTCCATCTTCCTGGCCCCTTTTCTCAGCAAGAGCTGCAGCCTGCGATCAAGAAATTTAGTAAAATCCCATCAAATATTGTTGTGTGACTAGAGAAAGCAAATGTAGTTGAGATAATAAAAAACAAAACATACCCAATTCTTGCTGATACTTCTGAGGATGTAAATGCTAATATCCGATCTGCTACTACACTTCTCAATGGAGGCGGCCGCAGCCACCATCTGAGACACAACATCATCAACGTTGCAACCTTCCTGGGGTTTGAATATCGAAAATGAAACCCTTACACATTGTTCAGAATGCATAATATCTGCTGCTGCTAATGCCATTTTTCCAACGATTCAGTGATTGTTCGAAAATTGTTGTGGCTGTGTCCGGAAACTTGGTAGTTATAGCCTGCCCGTGATTGTTTGAAAATTTCTGTGGCTGTGTGCGGAAACCTGCCGATAGATATTTGTATGCTGGTGACCCGTAGGACTATTAATGAATTCGAAAGTCTTTTCTGAGCTACATACGTGTCGCTTAACCAGAAAACCAACCAGTTCCATCATACATTACATGACACGAATACGTTTATCCGATTTAAAAATCCGTAGCAGATCAAAATGGAGTCGGTCGCGAGGTTCCGTGTTGCGGTAACTTTTGCTTTCCTACTCCCAAAATTGGCTGGGCGGACAGGCAATTCCTATTTCCACCTCCATAGCAAAGTTAATGCTATGGAGGTACCGTCTGACAGCCCGACGACCACCATCGACCATGCATCATATTTCCATCCATCATCGGTCTCCGGCATCCCTCTCCGGCTGCCCATCTGCGCCCCGGCGACCCTGCCCGCAGCTCAAATCGTATTGATTACAGATTGATCAAATCGCAGCCACCCTCAAATCGATCGTATTGATTACAGATTGATCAAATCGCAGCCACCCTCAAATCGATCGTATTGATTACAGATTGATCAAATCGTATTGATGACATATTAATCAAATACGGCGCGTGGCCTCCACTCACTCAAATCCACTCACTCAAATCATATTAATGCCCGGGAGAGCTCATTTACAGATGGCAAGAATGCGACCAACCTCCTCCCGCCTTCAAAACCCTTCCTGCTCCGCGGCAAACAGAACAAAACCTGCAAAACCGAACAGAACATTATCTGCGAACAGCTGCAAAACCATTCTGCGAACAGCTGCAAAACCATTCTGCGAACCGAGGAGCCGTTCAATTCAATACCTGGAGGAGCTGCGGCTGGCAAGGTTAGTGCCGAATTCTTGGTGAATTTTGTAATATCTTCTTGTAATAATATCTTATACGTTCTCTGTAAAATTTTCAAGACATAATGGCAAGATGTGTAAATTTGTTTTCCGTCGGTCGCCATTGAAACTTTCAAATGCAATTCTGAAGAAGGGTATCAAAACCCATGCTTCTGCCACCGGGAACGAGCCTCTGCAGAGTCCCAAGTTTCCTTTAAATGGAGCCATCGTCATGGCTACCTGTCTTTATATCAATATTGGCCAATCTTTGTCTCCTTGCCAGCGTTACGCTACGGCTTCGCCATCATCTTTTCTCTGCCCAAACGGTGATGGTTCAGAGCTCGACTGCACGCAGAACCCTTCTGCACATGCAAAAGAAAACTATACAGTGTTAAAAAACTATTGTAGATAGCTACAGCTATTTGAACAATATAGAGAAAACTATATATATTGAATCCATATACAGAAAACTATGTATATTGAAACGATACTGAAACATTTTTTACAGAAAGAAACCAAAACGCAGGGACCAAAACGCATTTTCAGAAAGAGAACAAAACGCACGGACCAAAACGCCGAAAAAGAGAGCCCAGGAGTCGGGCAGAAACGAGAGCAGAGGGAGGAGGAGAAACCGATACACTCCTCGGCCAGGAGGGCCGAAGACGGAAAACCGAAGGGAAAGCTGATGGACGCGTTAAATAAGGGCGTCGATATGCATGAAGCTGAGAGACGGGTGGATGATTTGAGCAACCTGGCAGACAAGGGCGATGGCGTTCCTGCATGGAAAAGGACGTGGAGGAGCGAGCAGCTGGCAAGGGAGGCTTCCTGATTGGGCGCGAGGCGATCACCGTATGGCCAAGGACGAGACGATCATCGTGGACGCTCCCCCATAGCTTTTGTTTCAGCACTCCAGAACGTATTTTCCAAACGATACTGAAACATATTAAAACGATAAACTTTATTGCAAAATATACCTAAAATAAACTTTAAAACATATTACTCATAAACATTAACTACACTTTATAAATAACTCTATGTGAATTATAAAAATATATAAATATTATAAATATACCATAAATAAATATTACAAATATACCATAAATAGATATTACAAATATAACTTATAAGTTTGATATAAAACCCCGAATTTCCTGCTCCCGTTGGTAAAATCCATGGGTGCTGCTGAGAGCATAGGTTAGGTTTTGCATGGTTAAATAATGTGTATGGATGAAAATTGAGATTGGCACATCGCATTTTTTAATCCCTTCCATAATGTGATATTGGATATAAGCCAATTTGGCATTGATTCCCATAAAATTCTTGGATCTAATCGAATTTGCCAGTGTTTCTATAAAATTTTGTTTACAGCGATGGTAAAATATAAGAATTAGGAAAATTGGTAAGTATGCTGCGTTTCATATTGATTATATTATTTTCCCAGTTTAGTTTATTCAGATCGACTGTAAACATTAACTACACTTTATAAATAACTCTATGTGAATTATAAAAATATATAAATATTATAAATATACCATAAATAAATATTACAAATATACCATAAATAGATATAAATATTATAAATATACCATAAATAGATATTATAAAAACCATTACTTTACATTAAATTACTTAAATAATATATATATACACCAAACGTTGTTAATACTTAGAAATCTTAAGGACGAATAACAAAACAAACGAACAAATGCATACAGGTGAGCCATTCCTTTCATAGGATGCATCGTTCCACGTGATCACGTGGTGGCTTCAGATGTGACCATTAGACTTATGACCTGGTGGTTTTATATGAGTATCGTTTTGATAAACGTAATATTATTTCAGAGCTGGCTAGAACTCTTCTCAGTCATTGCAGCTAGAACTCTTGTCATTGCAAGAACGTCATTGTTCTAGAAAGGTCAGTGGCAGGTTTAATCGCTGATTGCCAGTTGTCGTTGTCCGGAGGTCATCGTCTCTAGGTCATTGCCGCTTATAGCCAGTTGATCATAGCCTTGGTATTGCCAGTTATCGTTGCCAATAGAGCGAGGCGTCATAGAGTGTTGTCGTTGCTGCTACATAGTAGGTTGTAAATATTTAAATATATAAATTGAGTTTATTAATAATTTAATTTATATGATTAAATTAATTTTGAAATTTTGTAATGTAATATGTATAATTTATTATATTAATATTGGTTAAAAATTTAATTTATATTATATAAATAAAAATTATGAGTTAATTATTAATTTAAAAAGTATTTTATCCAGTAGTAAAAGCATTTATATAAAAAACAAACATCTATGTAGTTAAGGAAGCCAGGGAAAAGAAAAGTTGAAGAAATTAAAGAAGGAATAGAACTAAATAATTAAATAACAAAAGCTTAACATAATGTTATTTTGTTGAATCTGGAAGGAAGCCAGAAAGAAAAGAAAATAAAAAAAAAAAAAAAGAAGTTGAAGAACTTGAAGAAGGAATAAAACTAAATAATTAGATAACAAAAGCTTAACTAATTTTATTTTCTTGAATCTGATCTTCTCTTCTATGACTAAAATTAAAGAGAGACAAAATATGGAAAAATTGAGCATCTCTCACTCAACCTCTAGATTCACTAGCATGAAAGTAGATACATTTAAGGTATTACAAATCAGCTAAAGAGTTGGGACAAATTCCTGATAAATACGATCTACATCTTAAATAAATCTCACAACTTGACTAAGAAACCATAATCTCAACAAACATATGAAAATACAACGAGAATGTACGAGTTTGAAGTAAATTTACTTTTTCGTTTCATAATAAAAAAATCCCAAAGTGACACTGACCAACCACCGTATATTTAGCTTATATCTATTCACTTTGTTAACTGGAAAAATTTATATTTATGTGTTGACATTATTTAACTCTTTTCATTATTTATGTGTTGAGTTTTTATCATCTACATAAAAAGTTTAGTTGCAACAAATAGATATGTTTTTTGTCCAGTAACGTATTATATATAGTGTTTAAAATGTATTTTAGTGTTTATTCTATTATTATGTTGTTCTTTTTAGATTATGGTATATGGAGAGCATTAGTGTCTTTACTCTCCTCGTTATGTTTGCAGGAAAAAAATATGTCCTATAAAAAAATGGCATCCTATTTTGCCTTTGTTGGAGAATCCATAGAGCCCTCCCCCATGGAGTGTGCGGGTTACGAGCAGTATGTGCATCTCCCCGAGCTCAGTGCCATGTGGAAATTCAAGGAATGGCCTGGTTGGTCTAGAGAGGGGTTGGTAAAGGCTGCCTTACAGTCATTGGAGATTACTTTTCAGTTTGTTTCGTCTGTGCTCTGTGACACAAGGACTTACATTGACAAAGAGGAATGGAAGAGAAGGCTTGAATCCTTAATTAGTTCCCAGATTGAGTTGATTTCAATGATTTGTGAAAATGACAAGCACGTTCCCACTCTTCAGTTGTCAGTAAGTAGTGGTGTTCTCTCATGGAAAGTTTTCCATGAGGTATGGCAGAGACCTGGTGCTTTACCTGTGGTTAGCAGAACAAGTGAAGAGAGCTTACTTCCTCGTTTGGGTACATGGAAAAGCGCTGAAGCTATGGTTTCTAGAATATGGCTTGCCATTGAAGGCCATATGCAGAGGACTCCCTTCACTTTAGGTCTGGGGGAACCAAATATGTCAGGTAAGCCTCTTCTTGAATATGATAGAATCTGCAAGCCAAGATATTTGCACTCTTTAAAACAACATAAACAGTTCCATAATCTAGAAGATGCCAAACTTTGCAATGTCCTCCAGATCTTTGAGGCGTGGGTATTTGTAGGCCAAGAATTGTTGCAGAGAGTATATGAAAGAATAGACTCTGGGGATTTCGTAGGAGCATCCACAGACTGTTGGATGGTTGAAAGGATGTGGAACATGCTCACAGAAATTGTGAATTTGCTTCTAGTGATGGACCCAGATGATTTCCTTTGCCTTAAACACCAGTTGGCAATTAGCAGCACTAGTACACTTGCAGGCGCATATTGCCTTCGGTCTGCCCCCCTTAGAGACCTTACAAATGCATGCAAGGAACTAAGGCATCTGGTGCCCAAAGTCATCGGTGTTGAGGCTGATCCAAAGGGTGGACCAAGGGTCCAGGAGGCACTTATGCATTTGTTTCATTCACATGGACTGCGCTCACATAACACTTCAGGTGCTTACCATGTTGCAACAATACATGTTCTGTTGGCCTTCCAGGCAATAGAAGCAGCGGTGAAAAGGTTTTTCTTCTCATATCAGCAGCTGGTAGTAACAACCATGGGTAGCACTGAAATGAAGGGTCCATCATATCTAGGTGCTTGTGATGCCCTACGTCATATATATTTTGAACCACCTTATTTCCCTAGTGTGGATGGTGCAAAGACATTTTTGGGTTACTATTGGCACTAAAAGTTACAACTATGGTGGATGGTACACTGGAAGATCTACAGACAAATCAAGTGAAGTGTACAAGAGAAAGAATAGTGCCTTGAGTTTTTCAATGTATTACCCCAAATTCATACATACACTTTTTACATTGACAGTTTTGAGTACTATACATAGAATTATATTGGATATAGGATTAGACTCATTTTTGTTCATCCCCATCAGTAGGACCAATCAATAGAACAGTGGTAGAAATTTGGGATTTTTTTTTTCCCTCTCCAACATGGATAGGATACTAAGGATTCATAGTGTGCAATTCCTCCTTCGTTAAATAGTGTAAGAGATTGTCCAAAATTAAAAAGGTAATTATTAAAATTATTAAATTTTACGAGTTGTTTCTTTTTTTAATTTTTTAATTCTTTACCTAAATTTTATGATGGATTTAATGATATTTATATAATTCATTATAAATTTTAACATGAAATGTAGTTTAATGCTGTTATTTTTATATGTTTTTTTAAGATTTTTTTATTCAGTGTGTGAAACTGAGATAATTTTAATTTTAATTTGTTAAGTTTATTTAATGGAATGCATCATAATTTTTTTAGATTATTGAATTTATTTAATGGAATGTATCATAAAAAATTTAATGTATTAAATCTATATCATATTCAAGCTACATTCCTACCATAAATATCCACTCATTTCCAAAGTTTTGAGAAAAAATATTAGATAATGCAGTTCAGATTGACTAATAACATATAATTAGTATAGTTTTTTATCTCTACATTTATTTTACAAAGTACTCTGATACTTCTTCATACTCTACTTTAATTTTCTTGCACATGGCCTTGTGTTATTGCTTAAGATGTCATTTAATTTAACTGAATTTATGGTAAAGGTATAAATTTTGCCTTTAGTTCTTCAATACAAATTTGTTTTAATGAGATTGTAAATTTTAGTCAAATTATTTCTAGTATAGTATCATTTATAAAATACGTTGTTCTTTAATCATATAAGTTTAAATTTAGAACATTGATAATGCATATTGCTTATAATCATTGTCACTCTTAATATCTATAATTTGGCTTAACACTTATCATTTTCTTGCAGATTGACACACTTAGAGACCCATATGGTAGATCGATCATGATGTTGTTTTTCTATTATGTCATTGATGGGCATGAGATTCCATTATTTATGTTGGAAATGAAGTTCTATTTTGTAAAAAAAGAAACATGTATAGTTGGACCTATTTTGAATAAAAAATACATAAATTTATATTTGTGTTTATGACAACATCTCCATTGAATTTTAAATCCTTATGTGGATCCGATGTTATATTCTATCAATGTTACATTACTTTTTGATGAATAGTTGTAACGGATTTTGTTTTTATTAGTTACAAATTATCAAGTTTATAAGTTAAGTTACAAATTATCCAATTCTTTAAGGTTTACCAAAATTCTTTGTGATCAAAGCCAAGGTTAATCTTCCATGCCAAGGTTTAAGTTAAAATTCAAACCTTATTTATTTAAGTTTTAATTAATTTCAAAGTTGGTAATAATTATATTGGGTTGTAATTAAGTTTTAATTAATTTCAAAGTTGGTAAATATTAGCTTTAATTTTAAAGTTGGTAATAGTTATATTAGGTTGTAATAACAAGCTAGGATTATTTCATTTATCCACTAAAAAATAAAGAGCCACTAAAATTAAGGGGAAAGTGATTGAAACTGTAATGAGATGAGATGAAATAATTTTTAATTTGGATTGAATATTGAATATTTAATCTATTATAAAACTTTCTGGTATGTAATTGAAAAATAATTGTTTAATGGTGAATAGTGTGTTAAATGTTTCTAATATCAGGGTGTTGAAAGATAATCAAGTCGATTGTTAATTTTCTATGTCAAAGTTTAAGTTAAAATTCAAACCTCATTTATTTAAGTTTTAATTAATTTCAAAATTTAGGTTGTAATCACCAAGTTTGTTAGGAATAACAAGTTAAGATTACTTCAAATAGCCACTAAAAATTAAGAGTCACTAAAATTAAGAGGAAAGTGAATGAAATTGTAATGAGATGAGATGAAATAACTTTTAATTTGTGTTGAATATTAAATATTTTATCTATTATAAATCTTTTTGGGATGCATTCGAAGAGGAATTGGTTTGGGCCACACCATGCTTGAGCTTATTGTTGTAATGAATATTTTTATTATATTAAAGATAAAAAAAAATATGTAAATAATTTATGCTATTCAAAAATATATGTTTATAAGTAAGATATTAACTTTACATAATAATAAATTATGTTACATAATGTGAGTCACAACTATTAATTATTTGTGGCCTTTTTATTTTATTAACTATAGAGGGAACAAGAAAATAGTTCATGCCATTCAAAAGTATGTATCTATAAATAAGAGATCAACTTTACAAGATAATAAATTATCAAACATAATTGTTAGTCACAATTATTAAGTTATTTATGGCAGTGGTAGATCTATTAAGAACAAAACTTGAATATTATTTAGTTTTACAAAATTTGATTATGTGTTTTGAAATGATATATTTATAATTTTCCAAACCTAAAAGTAGATATTACGTTAGGCCTCGTTCTTAAAGTTGAGCCTATTATATATGAAGCTCTATACCATATGAGTACTCTAAAATCATATAAAGTTTAAAATATAATGGTAGGAATCGTTATATAAAGGATACATTCACACTAGAGTTTCACCATGGCGAGCATTTATGTTTATGTAAAAAACATATATATATATTTAAATTATATATTGATTATAGATAATTAAATATAGAATCTATTAAAAAAGATAATGGGAGAATTTATGTTTATGTAAAAAAATAAATATTCAAATTATATATTGATTATAGATAATTGAATAAAGAATCTATTAAAAATAAATATCTTTTTAAGGATTAAGGATTTGTTTCATGGCATGATAGAAGGAAAAGTCTTTTGCAAGATTGAGTAAAGTCACAATATTTAGAAACGTGGATCAAGGATGAGGATATATATTAAGATTTTTAAAACATATTACAATCAACATGAATTTATGCCAATGTGGTGATTGAACCACCAATTATTTTTATGTGATTAATGAATATTGTCTTTTGTAAGCATTTAGCACATTTTGTAAGCATTTAGTTACAATTATTTTTATAAGATATTTACTACCAAATTTGAGCAATTTAAAGTAGCACGCTATAAGTGACTAACTTAAACTATTAATATAGATCAAGATGAGCACACAACTAGATACTGACTTCATAAATATAAATTAGTAGTATTGCTTACTTATACATAATTGAGTTTAATAATGTAGTAATTTTAGAGTTCTTTTTATCATGTTCATGATTAGGATTTTTAATGTTGAATTCATTTTTGTAGTATCCATGGATATGTTGAATATGGGCCATGAAACTATACCCAATAATATGTACAATATAATTATTTACATCATGAATTGAAACTCAATCCTAACCCACATCTTTCTAGCTAGCTTAATGTCAACTACATTAATTTCAATCCAAATTTGAATATTGTCACTTAATATAATTGGATTAGGTGGTTGAATATGTTGTACAATAATTCATTTTTAATCGATTTCATATCACCTGCGATATCTTATAATTCACGAATATTGCCAAATTGATGTTATATGTCGTCAATACCTGGCTCATCCTTATAACGACAACATTTGATAAGAGACATTAAAGGATTGTGCCTAGAATGTAATCTATAGTATAGTTATCTTAAAAAACTATGTGTGTGTGAGAGAGAAATATATAAATTACACACATACACACAAAATATTACAAAGTGATATATTAAATGTAAGTTAGTAATAGGTTGTGTAATATATATAAGTAGAAAGGAGTCATTTCCAAAGGAGCTCCGCATCAAGCACGCTGAACTAGGGTTTACAATAAGGTTTCAGTGCTGGTTTCCGTATATGCGCACATCTTCCGTATATGCCCAGGTTCCGTATATGCGCACATCTTCCGTATATGCCCACATCTTCCGTATATGCCCGGTTTCCGTATATGCCTACATCTTCCGTATATGCCCAGTGTCTGTATATGCGCACATCTTCCGTATATGCCAGGTTCTGTATATGCGCACATCTTCCGTATATGCCCAGTTTCCGTATATGCGCACATCTTCCATATATGCCCAGGTTCCGTATATGCGCACATCTTCCATATATGCCCATTTTCCGTATATGCGCACATCTTCCGTATATGCGTACATCTTCCGTATATGCCCGGTTTCCGTATATGCGCACATCTTTTGTATATGCGCACATCTTCCGTATATGCCCAGGTTCCGTATATGCGCACATCTTCCGTATATGCGCACATCTTCCGTATATGCCCATTTTCCGTATATGCGCACATCTTCCGTATATGTCCGGTTTCCGTATATGCCTACATCTTCCGTATATGCCCAGTGTCCGTATATGCGCACATCTTCCGTATATGCCCATTTTCCGTATATGCGCACATCTTCCGTATATGCCCACATCTTCCGTATATGCGTACATCTTCCGTATATGCCCGGTTTCCGTATATGCCTACATCTTCCATATATGCCCAGTGTCCATATATACGCACATCTTCCGTATATGCCCACATCTTCCGTATATGCCCAGGTTCCGTATATGCGCACATCTTCCGTATATGCGTACATCTTCCGTATATCCCTGGTTTCCGTATATGCCTACATCTTCCGTATATCCCCGGTTTCCGTATATGCCTACATCTTCCGTATATGCGCACATCTTCCGTATATGCCCAGTTTCGTATATGCGCACATCTTCCGTATATGCCCAGTTTTCGTATATGCCCACATCTTCTGTATATGCGCACATCTTCCGTATATGCCCAGTTTCCGTATATGCCTACATCTTCCGTATATGCCCAGTTTCCATATATGCGCACATCTTCCGTATATGCCCACATCTTCCGTATATGCCCAGTTTCCGTATATGCGCACATCTTCCGTATATGCCCAGTTTCTGTATATGCCCACATCTTCCGTATATGCGCACATCTTCCGTATATGCCCAGTTTCCGTATATGCGCACATCTTCCGTATATGCCCACATCTTCCGTATATGCGTACATCTTCCGTATATGCCCGGTTTCCGTATATGCCTACATCTTCCGTATATGCCCAGTGTCCGTATATGCGCACATCTTCCGTATATGCCCACATCTTCCGTATATGCCCAGTTTCCGTATATGCGCACATCTTCCGTATATGCCCAGGTTCCGTATATGCGCACATCTTCCGTATATGCCCAGTTTCCATAATTGCGCACATCTTCCGTATATGCCCAGGTTTCGTATATGCGCACATCTTCCGTATATGCCCAGTTTCGTATATGCGCACATCTTCCGTATATGCCCAGTTTCCGTATATGCCCACATCTTCCGTATATGCGCACATCTTCCGTATATGCCCAGTTTCCGTATATGCCTACATCTTCCGTATATGCCCAGTTTCCATATATGCGCACATCTTCCGTATATGCCCACATCTTCCGTATATGCCCAGTTTCCGTATATGCCTACATCTTCCGTATATGCCCAGTTTCCATATATGCGCACATCTTCCGTATATGCCCACATCTTCCGTATATGCCCAGTTTCCGTATATGCCCACATCTTCCGTATATGCCCAGTTTCCGTATATGCCTACATCTTCCGTATATGCCCAGTTTCCATATATGCGCACATCTTCCGTATATGCCCACATCTTCCGTATATGCCCAGTTTCCGTATATGCGCACATCTTCCGTATATGCCCAGTTTCTGTATATGCGCACATCTTCCGTATATGCCCAGGTTCCGTATATGCGCACATCTTCCGTATATGCCCACATCTTCCGTATATGCGCACATCTTCTGTATATGCCCGGGTTTCGTATATGCGCACATCTTCCGTATATGCCCAGTTTCGTATATGCGCACATCTTCCGTATATGCGCACATCTTCCGTATATGCCCAGTTTCCGTATATGCCCACATCTTCCGTATATGCCCAGTTTCGTATATGCGCACATCTTCCGTATATGCGCACATCTTCCGTATATGCCCAGTTTCCGTATATGCCCACATCTTCCGTATATGCGCACATCTTCCGTATATGCCCAGTTTCCGTATATGCGCACATCTTCCGTATATGCCCAGTTTCTGTATATGCCCACATCTTCCGTATATGCGCACATCTTCCGTATATGCCCAGTTTCCGTATATGCGCACATCTTCCGTATATGCCCACATCTTCCGTATATGCGCACATCTTCTGTATATGCCCGGGTTTCGTATATGCGCACATCTTCCGTATATGCCCAGTTTCGTATATGCGCACATCTTCCGTATATGCCCAGTTTCCGTATATGCCCACATCTTCCGTATATGCGCACATCTTCCGTATATGCCCAGTTTCCGTATATGCGCACATCTTTCGTATATGCCCACATCTATGGTATATGCGTCCATCTTCTGTATATGCGCAGTTTCCGTATATGCCCACATCTTCCATATATGCGCACATCTTCCGTATATGCCCAGTTTCCGTATATGCCCACATCTTCCGTATATGCCCAGTTTCCGTATATGCGCACATCTTCCGTATATTCCCACATCTTCCGTATATGCCCAGTTTCCGTATATGCGCACATCTTCCGTATATGCCCAGGTTCCGTATATGCGCACATCTTCCGTATATGCCCAGTTTCCATAATTGCGCACATCTTCTGTATATGCCCAGGTTTCGTATATGCGCACATCTTCCGTATATGCCCAGTTTCGTATATGCGCACATCTTCCTTATATGCGCACATCTTCCATATATGCCCAGTTTCCGTATATGCCCACATCTTCCGTATATGCGCACATCTTCCGTATATGCCCAGTTTCCGTATATGCGCACATCTTTCGTATATGCCCACATCTATGGTATATGCGCCCATCTTCCGTATATGCGCAGTTTCCGTATATGCCCACATCTTCCGTATATGCGCACATCTTCCGTATATGCCCAGTTTCCGTATATGCGCACATCTTCCGTATATGCCCAGTTTCCGTATATGCGCACATCTTCCGTATATGCCCAGGTTCCGTATATGCGCACATCTTCCGTATATGCCCATTTTCCGTATATGCGCACATCTTCCGTATATGCCCGGTTTCCGTATATGCCCACATCTTCCGTATATGCCCAGTGTCCATATATACGCACATCTTCCGTATATGCCCACATCTTCCGTATATGCCCAGTTTCCGTATATGCGCACATCTTCCGTATATGCCCAGGTTCCGTATATGCACACATCTTCCGTATATGCCCAGTTTCCATAATTGCGCACATCTTCTGTATATGCCCAGGTTTCGTATATGCGCACATCTTCCGTATATGCCCAGTTTCGTATATGCGCACATCTTCCGTATATGCCCAGTTTCCGTATATGCCCACATCTTCCGTATATGCGCACATCTTCCGTATATGCCCAGTTTCCGTATATGCCCAGTTTTCGTATATGCCTACATCTTCCGTATATGCGCACATCTTCCGTATATGCCCAGTTTCTGTATATGCGCACATCTTCCGTATATGCCCACATCTTCCGTATATGCCCAGTTTCCGTATATGCGCACATCTTCCGTATATGCCCAGTTTCTGTATATGCCCACATCTTCCGTATATGCGCACATCTTCCGTATATGCCTAGTTTCCGTATATGCGCACATCTTCCGTATATGCGCACATCTTCCGTATATGCCCAGTTTCCGTATATGCCCACATTTTCCGTAAATGCGCAGTTTCCGTATATGCGCACATCTTCCGTATATGCCCAGTTTCCGTATATGCACACATCTTGTTGGACCTCCAAAGGAATCTTGAGTCAATTCAACCCCTTAGTGGGAAAATTCATGAATTGGTTTTAATTAAAAGTTATTGAGTCTTCAACATGTGGATGACTAGTAAAAACATATTATAGAGGAAGAGTCCAACTAGCCATTAGCTAGTCGTTATCTAACCATTAAGAAAAGTTTTACAAAAGGCTAGTCTCTCCTCTAGTAAGTGTTGTTGATTAGGAGATGATTTTGACGCATTAATACAAAGAAACTATTTGTGAAAATACTCTCTTATGCATTGAGTTGATCTTCTATGCCTTTTCTTCTTGGTTTTTTCCTACAATCTTGTGCTTTTAAGGACTAAGTTGCAGGTATACTTAAGCTATCACAATAGTATCACAACAGTCTGTAGAGGGTCATGTGGAAGGGGAGATCAAGGCCCAGGTCTTCACCTCACAATTTGCTAGTTGCCAAAAATACTCTTTGACAAGTGTTGGACAAGCTCTCTTAGGGGGGAATCTCCCTTTACATTTGTGAGCTATTGACACTAGTGTTGCTATTATAGTTGAGGGATCTCAAAGGAGTAGATCCTCCTAGTGTGGTTGAATTTTCTTGCAGGTTGTCCAAGGCTAAAAGAGGGGGATAATCTTGCCCCCAACTCCCCACTCATCTCTAGTCTCAAAGGGAGAACCAACAAAAAAAAAAGGTTGTGATCGCAACTCTGCAAATGGGTAAGCTTAAACAGAAAAGGTAAAACCTCACCCTTCAACCATCTCATCATTTAAAAGTTCTTTAAAAAAATTCCTTTTATATTTTTATTACTAGCTTCCTGCAATTTACCTATCATATATAGCGCTAGTAAACCTTGAAGAAAAAGAGCTTAAGTATTTATCATAGCCAAGGAATTGATATATCTATTTTTAAGATTATTTTGCCACATTTACACGAGTATATCTAGTTTATGTGTGCAGATGTGCAGGAAGATATAGCTGTAGCTAACTTTCATTTGCATATTTTCACTCAACAAAGCTCCCTTTTACAAGCAAAAATATTTTATTTGCCTTGTTTTAGCTCAGATTTATTTATTAAGTTTATATCTTGAAAATATAGCATGGATTTAGTTATTTCAACCCTTTATAAATGTATTACTTTGTTGAAACAAATTTCTATGTTGCGTACCCAAGGGGTTTTGACCCCAAGACCTCATAATGAATTTTCAGCTTTGTAGAAAATCATTTTATTGCAGGCCTAAAGGATTAAAAGTGGTTTAAATAGTCCAAACTTATACCTTCTAACCTCCTCCCAAGCACTTTTGGGTGAATCTCAAGGGGAAGTATCGAGAACATTGACTTTATATAACCATAAAATTAAACAATGCTCCCGTAACATCTTTGGATGGATGGACTTAGTTGTTACAATTAATATTAATGTGCAAAAGAAGTTTTTGAAACTTTGATATAAGAAAAATAGTATTACATTGGAGGATATTTCTCTTGCTAAGAAAGAATAACGCACATGAGAACTTAAAGAAGTCCTTACAAGGTATCTAATTGCAATACCTTATGACACATTAAATGAAAAGTTTGAGAGTCAATAAATACATGAAGAAAAACTCTAGGAAGGGAATTATAAGGAAGGGAAAGCTAAGGAGATAAATTGACTCAAAGTAAACACATGTTGAAGAAGGAAAGAAAGAAGAACCAATCAGTAAGGTTGTTGTATATTGCCAGCCACACCACTCGAAGAAACAATAATCACCATGGCAAGGGTGTGAGTGTTAAAAAAATTACTATGTGTTAACATGGAACCAAAAAGACACCCTATAAGGAGGAATATATACAACTAAAATAAATGCATAAGGGTATCAAAGTAGAACAATAAAGACATGGAACAAAATAATTAGCTAGAATCAAGAGCAAGGAGTAAATACCATAGTCGGACCCCATATCCACATTTTCACTATGATGGATGGATGCTTATGCATGGTGTTAATTGGCTAAATTAGTTAGCAAGTCATATTATATGATTTCTTCTCATGGTTTTGGGATGAAACAAGTGAATAATAGTGGAATGTAATGTGCCCAAGAAGGATAATATGGAGTATTTAGGGTGCTACACAAAGGGGTAATGAATGTATTATGGACACAATGATAGATTAAACCCACTTGGTAGTTGATGGGTAATAAGTAAGCTCATTAAATAGTGAATAGGAAATAACATTTTAAACAATGTGGATATATTTTTGCACTTTAGAATAGTAATGGGCATACAAAGATTCACAACTTGAATTTTAAGAATTTTAAGATTAATTTCACTATATGTATACATTTTGTATTCAATTTCAATCAAGAAGGATTTTCACATTTTCCACTAAAGTTTTATATTAAAAATATTTATTTAGCATTTTAAGCTAAAGTAGTTTAAAAGTAGAAGTCAAAAGGTGTAGACTAACTTATAGATTAAATGACATTTTTTCACCGGAATCCGATAATACAATTTCAAGCAAATTTGTGATTTTTTGTTGTTTAAAATATATTTTTGAATGCATAAATAGATTCAACACCCCAATAAAACTCTAGAGCACTCAAATTCTACATATTAAACAATTTAAACTCAAGTTTTTAAAAGTCTTAGTCATATTTTGGTTAAAATTAACGAGAAAAATATTCTTAAAAAAACCATTTCATTTATTAATTACACTATATAAAAACCAAAATTACAGAATTACAAAATATTATATTATGTATTTATAAATTCTATTTAATTTTCATATTTATCCTATAAATAAAATTACATAAAAATTTAAACTTCATATCTCTCATTAATTCGTATCTCTGATTAATTTTCTATTTATATATATATATATATATATATATATATCTTTTAATAAGTTTAATAAATTAATTTGAGTGATTACATGTAATGAATTATAAACTAAATGTTATTATATAATAAATTTAAATAAGTTTTATGAATTAATTTGAGTGAGAAAATTGCGAATTACAACCAGATGTTATCATGTTTCATAAATTTAATTTTCAAAAAAAATATAAATATCTTTTAATAAGTTTAATAAATTAATTTGAGTAACTACATGTCATGAATTATAAACTAAATGTTATTATATAATAAGTTTTATGAATTAATTTGAGTGAGAGAATTGCGAATTACAAACCAGATGTTATCATGTTTCATAAATTAATTTGAATACTTTAATATTATTAATTATAACCCATATATCACAAACTCAAGTTCATAATCTATTTGTTTATACGAAAATAATGGACTTTATTTAATACCCATTATTAAATTATCAAAATTATGATGAATCGATTTACCCTACATACCAACAAAATACTAAATACATTTCTCCAAAATATACATTTTGCTTTTTATTAAAAAAAAAAAAACCATACACTTTATAATTATCATTACTCTCACATCTCACCACTAACCATCACTAACATAATTCTCCAATAACTTACGATCTCGTTACAATTATCATTACTTTGACATCTAACTACTCATCATAACTAACATAATTCTCCAATAACTTCACCAATAGTTGACTAGGTAAAAGACAAAGCCAATAACCCATCTACACCTCTTAGTTGTCTCTCCCAGTCCAACAAAAATAACTCTAGTATCTTAATATCACTTAAAACCATTTTCCACAACTAAAGTATCTTAATCAAATCATTCTCAATCTCCCTGTAGCATTCCAAAATAGTTGGTCTTTGCAAGGATTGAGAAAACTAGGAATTGATGCCCAATACTAAGATAATCATGTATTTTCACATTTAAAAAAGATCAATGATCATGCACCTAGGTAAGATAAGATAGTCATCCAACTCTTGGAAAGTTAATCAATCTTGTATTTAGTAGATTCATGGAATTTTAGTGCCTTTCTTGTAGTCCGATTCAATAATTAAATTTCCACTTCACTTTAATGGACTTTTGACTTTTGGATGGTGATTTTACATTCCATTCCAAACAACATTTTTGGACCATGTGATTTGAAGCAATCTCGTTGTTGTTGGGACCATGGGACTTGAGTTATTGTTCGTTTACCCTTTCCCAATGTTGGCTTCTATCTATAAAGTTTTCATTCAATTAAATGCTAACATAAAAGGTACTTGGAAGGTAAAAGTAAGAAAAATTTTGACATAGTTTTCGAACTAAGGAAATATACTCCTTTATCATAACAGATGATGTAAGTTATTGTTAAGGAGTATAGTGCATTGTTTTGGTCCATGGTTAGGAATGATTTTAATATTAGTTAAAGGTTTAAGGTTAAAGTTGTTATAATTATGATTAATACGTTGATTGTTAAGTAAATTTGATAACTTATTTATTTTATTTTTTTGGTATTTTATCTTAATATTGTGTATAAAATGTAGTACATATTATATATTTGATTAAGTTATTGTTAAGGAGTATAGTGCATTGTTTTGGTCCATGGTTAGGAATGATTTTAATATTAGTTAAAGGTTTAAGGTTAAAGTTGTTATAATTATGATTAATATGTTGATTGTTAAGTAAATTTGATAACTTATTTATTTTATTTTTTTGGTATTTTATCTTAATATTGTGTATAAAATGTAGCACATATTATATATTTGATTAAGGGTAAGTGAGGAGTTTTCGATTCTAGAAATATATTAGAGAAGTAGGACTTTCAAAAGACATTATATTTTCATTAATGAAGTTGATGCTTACAAAGTGAATGATTTAATAACTATCCAAAAATGTAGTAGATATCCTCTATGAGTGAAAAAATGAACATCAAGTTTCACCCAGTAACTTACTATTATTCATTAAAACATGAAGACACTTAAAAAAAATTTAATCTACATTTAATATGCTTAGTTGATAGAGGTAATATTGGTATATGATGGCTTAAATATTTAATTTATTGTTATTTTTAATTATTTCTTCAAATTTGTTTATGCATTTAAAAATATAATAAAATAATTTTCAATTATTCTCAACACGTTTTAGTTTCATGTTCCTTTTGTTAGAAATAAGTCTCACCATTTTGCAATGACATAACTTAACTAGTGAAGGAAATCCACTTAATGAACTCATTTCATGACCATAAATATCCTTTACTATGCTATCATTACCTTCAATAAGGGAAATGGAAACAATTTTTGGAAACAAAAATGATGTATTAAAAAGTCTAAAAAATACAGAGATTACATATATTGAAACTGTCCTTGTAGCCCCTTTATAGATAAAACAATGGCTAAAGTTGTATTATTGTAGCCTAAGTCATTTAAACTTGCTGGAATGTTTAGCCTTCAAAGTAGCAAACCTAGTGGGTTTAGTGAGAGCAATGCTAGTTGAGCATATATGCTCTATGTATTGTTTGCGTGACTTGAACCCACGTGCTTTCAAGTCCTTTGGCGTGATTTTGGTCCTTTTAACCATAGCATCAACATTTATCTTTTTTGTTTTCTGTGAAAATTAAAACATTATCAATAAATATCAAAATCCACATAGATATAATGAAAATATGCTCACCATGTAACGAATATGAAAAGACATTTCATTGACTAGCTATTAATAAATATCAAAATCTATATAGATATAATGAGAATATGGTGAACATGTAAGGAATATGAAAAGAAAATGCATTGACTAGTCATAAAAAAATATGTCAATGTTATTATGAGCTAAGATATGTAGTATATAACTTACCTCTCCTAATTTATCTTGAAGTCTAGATGAATGCCGCAATGGTTGAGGAGAATGTGATTTTTGCTGAGTATCATGTCCACCATCATACATGTGCAAAGGTGTTTTAGGAGATGTATATTCATTGCTCTGAACATTAGATTATACATAGATATAAGTATGTGAATAAAAAAGAATTAAATGTAAAAATATGATAAAATTATAAGAGTATAAATAAATATAGTCTTACCTTGCATTGTGACATTGGACATGAAGATGGTTGTAGCATTTGAACCATTTCATTTCCATTCTTCTTAAGGCTTCTACAAGGGGTTTTCATTGATTGTGATTGTTCCAAAGGGAACACCTGCACCATAAATAAGAAATAACACACACGCACATAATAAAAAAAAATCAAAGATAAGGATATATAATACAGAACATCCATTTCTCATCCCATCATTATGGTAAAACATAACAATTTATGTATTAATATTTTCGGTGGAATAGGTTATATGGATTAAAAACTTACTGGCCCAGTAACCCCTTGAAAACCTTGAAATCTAGGTGAGCGTCGCAATGGTTGGTGGCTTGAATTTGGGGAATTTTGTTGATTAGGCTATGCATATCAATAACAATGAGAAATTAGTATACAATTATAATAAATATAAATATTATTTAATGTTAAAATGTCTAAAAAATTAATATATGCAAAAAAAATGGACTCAACTGTGTTGTCATTGTCCTGATTGGTTTCATCAAAGTTTAATATATGGCTGTGCCCATCTGATCCTTCTTCCCCCACATCATCGGGAACCTCAGTGCTTGCTTTCTCTTTTATAGCAATATCTATGCGCTTCATTGTCTGCATGCGTCTACGAGGTAGACTCTGATCCCAACGTTGAATTTTTTCACAAATCCTTTGCTTTGAAGTGTCACTAAGCTGATCAAATGTAGCAACTGACTGTGAAAACAAGTTTCGATGAATTTAGTCCACGACAATAAACTAATATTAATAGAAAACATATACAGATAAATACTAATAAATACTTACAGCTGAAAGAATTTCTTCATTGACAATATTAATAAAAAATCATATACAAATAAATACTAATAAATACTTACAGCTGAAAGAATTTCTTCATTGACAAATCTTTTATATGCTTGTTGTCGTGCACGACATAGCCTTGCATCTAAGTCATATTGTATTTTGGCATTTTGCCTTTTAACTGCACTTGTTGATTTGACCGCCCATGTAGCATTTGCATCTCTTGCTCGACCTCTTTGACGTGGAGGAATTGGTGGGAGATTGTGGGTGGTAGCGCGATGATGATTAAGGCTAGATAGCTTAGATCGACTCAAATTCCCCGCACAGCCACCAACAAGACAAGTGAACACTTGCTTGGTGCCTTTGATAGTTACCTCCCATTCATGTCTAATTTCCTCCATTTTCTTATTTCCTTATAAATAAATATGTAAACAACAATGTTGTTAAAAACATCATAAAAACACATTAAAATAAAAATCAATATTCATATCTATTTTTTTGTGGTCACTGTTGCACATCCGGCAAGGACAAATTCTATATCAAAAAGCTATATATAATACGTTACTGGACAAAAAACATATCTATTTGTTGCAACTAAACTTTTTATGTAGATGATAAAAACTCAACACATAAATAATGAAAAGAGTTAAATAATGTCAACACATAAATATAAATTTTTCCAGTTAACAAAGTGAATAGATATAAGCTAAATATACGGTGGTTGGTCAGTGTCACTTTGGGATTTTTTTATTATGAAACGAAAAAGTAAATTTACTTCAAACTCGTACATTCTCGTTGTCCTTCAATCTTGAAGAAGTGTACATATTTGAACTGCCAGACCAAGTTATTGGACATTTTGTAGGGTTTCTTTTCTAATATAAATACTATTTTCCATGGACATTTTGTACATCTTATGTAGTGTTTGTTTTCTAATATAAATACTATTTTCCATCGACTCCGATATTAAAAATGACAAAAATGATATCTCAAAAATGACAATGACAATTCGTGCTTGGACCATCTAAACATGAGAGAAGGAAATGGGAGACTGTAATGTAGCATGACCCAACATGCGTTATAGATAGGGGCCTATAACTTAGTAAATTCCCTTTCAATTATGCATTACCAACCGATCAGGGCGGAGGAGAAATCAAACTACTAAAGGCAGCGAATTAACCAAACGAAACATATTGATTTAAAGTATAACCTT
This sequence comes from Pinus tabuliformis, assembly GCA_031772625.1. Taxonomy (NCBI): domain Eukaryota; kingdom Viridiplantae; phylum Streptophyta; class Pinopsida; order Pinales; family Pinaceae; genus Pinus; species Pinus tabuliformis. The sequence continues at coordinate 292,936,959 of CM062820.1, forward strand.
CCACTCACTCAAATTGCGATAAAACATTATATAATGAACTGTAAAATATTTATTGTACGTTGAAAATAGTTTGTAATTGGTGATAAAACATTATATAATGAACTGTAAAATATATATTGTAGGTTAAAAATATTACTCTAAAATACAATAAATACTTTCCAGCTAAATATATATTAGTCTTAAATGCATTAAATACCTTCCCGATCAATAATTATTAGTCTGAAATAAATTAAATACTTAGCTCAACCCATGTTGATTTCCAATGTTGTGACCACTGTCGACAGCTTACAATGAAATAATTGGCCATCACATTATGGAAGGGATTAAAAAATGCGATGTGCCAATGTCAATTTTCATCCATACACATTATTTAACCATGCAAAACCTAACCTATGCTCTCAGCAGCACCCATGGATTTTACCAACGGGAGCAGGAAATTCGGGGTTTTATATCAAACTTATAAGTTATATTTGTAATATCTATTTATGGTATATTTGTAATATTTATTTATGGTATATTTATAATATTTATATATTTTTATAATTCACATAGAGTTATTTATAAAGTGTAGTTAATGTTTATGAGTAATATGTTTTAAAGTTTATTTTAGGTATATTTTGCAATAAAGTTTATCGTTTTAATATGTTTCAGTATCGTTTGGAAAATACGTTCTGGAGTGCTGAAACAAAAGCTATGGGGGAGCGTCCACGATGATCGTCTCGTCCTTGGCCATACGGTGATCGCCTCGTCTCTCAGCGCCCAATCAGGAAGCCTCCCTTGCCAGCTGCTCGCTCCTCCACGTCCTTTTCCATGCAGGAACGCCATCGCCCTTGTCTGCCAGGTTGCTCAAATCATCCACCCGTCTCTCAGCTTCATGCATATCGACGCCCTTATTTAACCCGTCCATCAGCTTTCCCTTCGGTTTTCCGTCTTCGGCCCTCCTGGCCGAGGAGTGTATCGGTTTCTCCTCCTCCCTCTGCTCTCGTTTCTGCCCGACTCCTGGGCTCTCTTTTTCGGCGTTTTGGTCCGTGCGTTTTGTTCTCTTTCTGAAAATGCGTTTTGGTCCCTGCGTTTTGGTTTCTTTCTGTAAAAAATGTTTCAGTATCGTTTCAATATACATAGTTTTCTGTATATGGATTCAATATATATAGTTTTCTCTATATTGTTCAAATAGCTGTAGCTATCTACAATAGTTTTTTAACACTGTATAGTTTTCTTTTGCATGTGCAGAAGGGTTCTGCGTGCAGTCGAGCTCTGAACCATCACCGTTTGGGCAGAGAAAAGATGATGGCGAAGCCGTAGCGTAACGCTGGCAAGGAGACAAAGATTGGCCAATATTGATATAAAAACAGGTAGCCATGACGATGGCTCCATTTAAAGGAAACTTGGGACTCTGCAGAGGCTCGTTCCCGGTGGCAGAAGCATGGGTTTTGATACCCTTCTTCAGAATTGCATTTGAAAGTTTCAATGGCGACTGACGGAAAACAAATTTACACATCTTGCCATTATGTCTTGAAAATTTTACAGAGAACGTATAAGATATTATTACAAGAAGATATTACAAAATTCACCAAGAATTCGGCACTAACCTTGCCAGCCGCAGCTCCTCCAGGTATTGAATTGAACGCTCCTCGGTTCGCAGAATGGTTTTGCAGCTGTTCGCAGAATGGTTTTGCAGCTGTTCGCAGATAATGTTCTGTTCGGTTTTGCAGGTTTTGTTCTGTTTGCCGCGGAGCAGGAAGGGTTTTGAAGGCGGGAGGAGGTTGGTCGCATTCTTGCCATCTGTAAATGAGCTCTCCCGGGCATTAATATGATTTGAGTGAGTGGAGGCCACGCGCCGTATTTGATTAATATGTCATCAATACGATTTGATCAATCTGTAATCAATACGATCGATTTGAGGGTGGCTGCGATTTGATCAATCTGTAATCAATACGATTTGAGCTGCGGGCAGGGTCGCCGGGGCGCAGATGGGCAGCCGGAGAGGGATGCCGGAGACCGATGATGGATGGAAATATGATGCATGGTGGATGGTGGTCGTCGGGCTGTCAGAGGGTACCTCCATAGCATTAACTTTGCTATGGAGGTGGAAATAGGAATTGCCGGGCGGACATGTGTCTCAGGAACTGTCGGGAGCTTTTAGCATTATCCCGACGGACGAGGAAAGGTCATTTCTTTCAAACGTGTCAAAATACGTCGAAGTACGAGCTTCTTTTACGGAAAAGCCGAGGAATGTTTTGATGGTGAAAAGTGGCTGGTATTTTGCAAAAAAATATTAAAATTTTTGCAGTAGTAGTGTTTCAATCATGTTTTTATATTGAAAATGGATTCAGCACAATAAAAAATGTGGGCATTTAAAATCTTAAAATTTAACAATTATAATTTAAATTTACAAAAATCTTTGCTAAAATTTCTGTGATTTTCAAAGCAAAAAACAATCTGGTTAGACTAGCTCTAAAAGCTTGCGGGGTTCAATTTTCTTGGACAAGTAAGTCTATTTTTATTTTCAATTTTGCTTCTGGAGTTCAGACTAAGAATTTGAAATCTGAATCACCTGTCAAATTTGACGATTTAGACAACTCTAACAACAGTTTTACTCATTTTAATGAAAATGTTGATGGTTATGAAAAAAAATTCATTGTATTTAATGGGCATATCACCCAGTGACGCGCAAATTCCATCCCTGGCTTCAATTTTCTTGGTTTTATTCTCAATTTTTCTATATTTTTCTAAATTAGATAGGATAATAAAGATAACTTTCCTTAAAATTTTAATCTTTTAAGATATATTAAAAATTATTTAAATTGGACTACTTTTAGAAAAATGTTAAAATATTTAGGAAATTATTTGACTTTGAATATGTTTATAATTTGCCCATGGGGCTTTGGATTGATGGTGAATGGGCGCACTCTGAAGGCACTCCTTGCGATAGTTTATTGGTTCAAATCCCCCATGAGTGCTTACCTTTTTTTTTTCCTCTGGAAAAATCCGTAATTTTTCATTAGATTGGAAAAATTACATATTGTAGATGCTTTTCGCATATGTTGTTTGCCACTTTGAACTATGATCATAAGAGAAACATAATAGAAACTAAGGGTATCTATAGCCAGATATACCTCGCAGGGCAATCTGCTATAATTAGCTGTAAATACTGTCAACTATGACTATACATTGAGCCTCGCAGGGCTCTCATACTTTGTTCTGTACATTTCAAAAAATATCATTTGTATTGTTCAGATAAGTAACAAAAAAACAAAAAATGTGCCCTGTTCAGTGGCCAGGGTCTCTCTGATATATTTGATCTATATATGGCCGGTGATAATACTGGTATTCATTTGTCCCTTGCTGCTCGGTAATCTCCCAGACACCTCTGGGCATTAGCGCGGCCTCCTTGGATAATTTGTCAGCATGGCTGTTATGCTCCCTGTAGATATGAGAGCAAGAAATATTGTTAAATGCTGCTTTGAATATAATTACTTCATTTAGAATGATGCTGAGTGTGTGAATGTGACAATCAGATATGCCATTGAACCAATTGATAATAATTTTTGAGTCCCCGAATATGTTTATGTTGGTGCAATGGTGGCCCAGTGTGAAGTGCAGTAAGTGGCGCAATGTTATGAGTTCAGCATAGTTATTTGTTCCGGCACCCAGGCCCAATTTGACTTTATAGTAATGCTGTGCATTGATGTATAAAATGAACCCTCCACCGCATCCATGTTGATTTGCAGCCCCGTCAAAGAAAGCCCATGGTGTGTTTGTGTCAATACACGGAGGTGGGTGAGGTCAACGCTCTTTGGGAGGCGGGGGATCTGGTAGCTCCCTAAATGCAGATATAATCCCTGCCTCAATCTGTGGCCAATGTGCAGGCCTGTTGTCAAAGATATGGCGGTTGCGAGCTTTCCATATGTGCCAATTGACGAGTACCGGAAGGTTTATGAGCTTCGATCCTTTGTGTCTATGAGTCCATTCGTCCCATGCGATGTTCAGGTCATCTCCCTCCCAATGCCCGTTATATGGAATCGAATTGAATAGAGAGATCCACAGGTCTAGAATAACACTGCAATGCAGAAAGAGGTGCTCTGTGGATTCTGATGCACCTTTACACAGTATGCACCAGGTGGGCCCTTGAAAAGCTCTGTGGGTGAGCTACTCCCCTGTAGGTACCTTGTTTCTCAGAATGCACCAGAAAAATAGCTTGGTTCTTGGCGGGGCCGTGAGCTTCCAAATGCTTCTCCACCAAGAAGGGATGATGTCCGGTTGTTTATGTAAATTTAGAGTGATGTACCCGACCTTTGGGGAGTATTTGCCATTCTCGGCCTGGCTCCATATTAGTTCATCCGGACCCTCTTTGATTCTGATATGGGATTCATTTAAAGCTGATCTGAACTCCTGCCACTCCTGATGCCATCTATGAGGAAGGTCCATTTGATGAGCCGACTTCCATGCCTGATTAAAAATCCCTGAGTTCTGCTGGTCAGCAATATGTGCAAAAACCTTGATCTCTCGAGAGTGAAGATATCTGATGAGATCTTGAGAGAGGATATGCCTACCTCCACTTCCAATCCAAGGATCCAATCCTATCCTAGCCAGGGATCCATCATTGATCCTCCACACCAAGTTGTCTCTGATTAGGGGCAGTGAATGAAGCAACACCTTCCATACAGATGAGATGCCTGTTTTCTGCCAGCTAGGAAGCCTGACCCAGTCCATCATGTCTTGGGGCCAGATATATTTATGATATGATAAGCGGGACCATAGGTTCTGACTAGTCAGCAAGGACCAGCCCATTTTGGCCGCAAGGGCTTGTGCAAATAGAGGGAGATCTTTCAGACCCCATCCCCCCCAACGCTTTGGCAATGCAATCTTTTGCCAGCCGATCCAGGCGAAAATGCGTTTGTCTTGATTCCCGGCCCAAAGGTATCTGTTGCACATTTTCTGTAGGCGAGCTAGAATATGTCTGGGAATCCACGCAAGAGCCATCCAGAAGACTGGGGTGGCTTCCAGGACCGTTTTGATAAGCACTAATCTACCTGCCCTGGATAGATATCTGTGACTCCAGCAGATGAGCCTTTTCTCCAATTTTGTAACAAGCCAGACCCAATCTGCTATCCTCTAACACGTGGGCTTTAACCAGTACCCCAGATATTTTAGTCCTCTATCCATTGGATGGATACTGAAAGGGAATACCTGTTGAGCATACTGTGATTCATGAACTGTTGTGTGGGCGAAAGTGATTGTGGATTTTTGCTGGTTTACTAGCATGCCAGTGGCAATCGAGAAAAGATGAAGGATCCGAGAGAAAGCCTGGGAGTCTCTGATGCTACCATCCAGCAGGATAAGTACATCGTCCACAAATAACAGATGTGTGAGGTAACAGTCATCAGAGATCTTTAGGCCACTGAGGGATCCGTCTCGCTTAGCTGACATAATTAATCTACTTAGCCCTTCCATGACAATAAGAAATAAGAGAGGGGATAGGGGGCAGCCCTGTCTGAGACCCCTTTCTGAGTGAAAGAAATGGGATGCCGATCCATTGATGAGGACACTGAAAGTGGGGGTGGTGATGCATGCCATGATCCAGTTGATGAAATTATGAGGGAGACCCAGGTGAATGAGGAGCATTTTGATATAAAGCCAGCTGACCCGGTCAAAAGCTTTTGACAGGTCGATCTTGAGGATGATGCTTTTGAGGTGTTTGGACCAAATTGAGTGCAGGGCTTCTTGCGCGGATCCTATGGCTTCATGAATCTGTCGATCTTCAAGAAAAGCAAATTGCTGGGGAGCAATATTTTTAGATAGGATGGGTCTGAGGCGATTTGCAATAATCTTGGAAATGATCTTGTATAGGCAGTTGCACAGAGATATGGGACGATAGTCATCGAAGGAGGATGGGGAGTCAGACTTAGGGATGAGGGCAATAAAAGTAGAGTTTATGGCATGATATAGGCATCCAGATGATCTGCTCTCCTCCACCACCCTCAGCAGGTCTTGTCCCAATAGTTCATAGAAAGCTAGATAGAACTCGATTGTCCAACCATCCGGGCCAGGGCTCTTATCTTTCTTGAACCATTTTAATGTGCTTTCCAATTCCCCTGAGGTGACAGGTGCAAGGAGTTCATCTGCATCCTCCTCATTGACAAATCTGGGAAAATGGTTTGCCACATTTATGATCTCAGCCAGATTTATGCCTGGAGGGCTCCTGTAAATGCTCCTGAAGTGAGAAGTTCCTAGCTGTGAGAGCTTGTTGAAGGAGTCAGCATAACCTCCCTCCGGGAGAGGGAGATTCCAGATAGTATTTGTAACTTTTCTTCCTTTTGCATAATTTTGAAAAAATTTAGAGTTTTCATCACCTGCTTTAAGCCAAATGGCTCTGCTTCTCAATCTTTGTGATTCTTCCCTTAATTTGAGAATATGAGCCTTTTGGTTCTCCAACTCGATCAAGCGTGCCTTTTCTTCTCCTGTGATGAACCCCAAATTCTGATCATCCAATAAGGAGCACAGTTCAGCTTCAATGAGGTTGAGCTGTGCGTTTTCCCTGCTAAGCTTATCCTTTGCCCAATTAATAGCATGATGTTTCAGCATGGAAAGGTTTTTACAAAAACCTTTTGCCAGGGATGCCTCTCTATTGATGGGGTTTGCAACCCAGAAGTCAGTAACCAATTTTATGAAGTCCGGGTCCTGCAACCATGTGTGATTGAATTTGAAGGGAGCTTTCGGCTTCTGGTGAGGACCAAGAATTTCCAGATAAATAGGGGAGTGATCCGAAATACCCCCTGAACCGACCCATTGCTTGTAATGATGGAGTTGTTGAAAGAGCGGACCCTTCATCAAGAATCTGTCAAGTCTTCGGGCCAATGCTGCTGCACCCACTCTCCTGTTTCTCCAAGTGGGAAGAGGCTTGTGCATGGGGACGTCCATAAAATTGGTCTGATCCAAGAGGTTTGTCATATACCCAGTAATGGCATCTACCTGAGCCGAAGATCCCCAGGATTCACTGAAACCCAAGGAAAAATTTAAATCCCCACCCAAAATAATGTGATCAGGGGTCAGTAAAGAGAGGTTTAGGAGGTGAAGCCAGAAAGGTTCTCTCTGGTGGCAGGGGCCATAAACATTCACAATACGGAGGGTTTTGCTGAGCTCTGCAGAGAAGACATCGATACCCATGAAACCAGATCCCCCCCAGGATGCATCAACCCTGATTGATCTAGGGTTGTATCCAATAGCCAGACCCCCGGATCTCCCAACAGCATCAAGAGCCATAAATTTCCATCGCGGGGCCAGAGCTTGCAGAGAGTGGGTGATATTCTCGGCCTGTCCTAGGGTCTCTTGAAGCAAAATAATATCAGTCGGCTCAACCTCAAAAAGTCTCTGTAAGGCTAGTTTCTTGGAGGCACTAGCCATGCCTCTGCAGTTGAATGATAAGCATTTCATGGGGGAACGCTTCTCGGGGTATGATTTGCTCTAAGGACCCCATCGAGTGTGGATTGGCGACCGGAGGCAACCTCTGCCCCAGCACGCAAAATAGCTTTAGATAGATCAGTCTTCCTTCCTCTGGTAGTCAGAGGGCCAGGGCCCAGAATAGCTAACCCTAACCCGGCCTGATGGCTTGGCGTATCCATGGAGTGGGAACGAGGGCGGAGAAAATATGGATGGGAGTTAGAGGTCCCAGAGGAAGTCGGCGAGATGGAGGATGAAGAGGGGGGAATTAGAGATGGGGCAGAGGCGACGATGGGGGGGGGGGTCGACATATTACAATGAGCCATAGAGATCTGAGCCGTTGATACAACCATAGATGAAGTATTATCAAGAACTATGGAGGAAGGGTTTAGAGAGATACCCGAGGCATGTGCGGCTTCAGCTGCAGCACGAGCTCTGGTCATCGGCGGAGAGAAAGTGCCGAGTCCCATCGTCCCAGCCTTTTGTGGAGTAGATTGAGCGGCGGGTGAAGACCCCGGAGGTGGACGAGAAATTACCGGAGAAGCTCCTCTGGATGGAATTGGAGTAGCCTTGGGGGAGTCCTCTGGTTTTTTGTTGAGCGGGCACTCTTTGTAGAGGTGTCCCACCTTATGACACCGTCTGCAGCGAAACGGGACCCCTTCATAATCCAAAATCTGAATCCTGTTGTATTTCCCCCACTGAAGAGTAATCTTCTCCTCCAGTCCTTCACGTGTGTCCAAGTGAACCAGCACACGAGCAAGGGTTCGATTCTTCGATTCCACGAATGTTCGATCATGGTCTAGGTATGTGCCTAGAGCATTTCCAATTCTGATGAGAACATCCTCACTCCAATACTGCAATGGTAGCCCTGGCAGTCTGACCCACAGAGGTCCTGCCCCAATTTGTTCGCGCTCCGGGTCGAAAAGGGGGCTCCACCGCTTGAGAAGAACCGGAGCCATCTCAATATGCCAGTACTTTGCCAGTACCAGATCCGTGTAGACTTCCTTTGCGAAATGTAGAGAGAACCATCCTCGGGGCAAAACGTGAACATCCGGCAATTCTTTCAATAGGGCACCCCAAATCTCCTTGACCCATTGCGACAGCCTGTTGGCAGAGTAAGCACGTCCTCGCACATGTCCAACCAAAACCGTGCGCGCCATGACCGCAGCTTCCCCTATGGCCAAGGTCTCGCCAAATCTGATAGTAATATCTTTAGCAGTCGCCTTTATGCACTTGGTTTTCCTCTTTTTGGTACGGGGGGCTGAAGGGTGGTCAACAAAGGGATTTTGGACACCCTCAGGGGAGATATTCTTGACAGGTTTAATGTTAACCGCCGGGGTTTCGAAACAACCAGATGGTCGCAGACCAGGCACAGGGGGAATATTAGGTCCAACAACGGGAGCATTAACCGGGGGTGCAGAGAGGACAGTGGAGAGGGGCGGGTGAGGGTCAAATGAGAGCGAGTGAGGCGTGTAGGTGGAGAGAATATGCAGAGTGCCCGGAGATAGGGGAGGAGCTTCTAGGCCCGGAGAATCAACAGGGGGCGGCTCAGAGGAAGAGGGAGCAGCGCTATAGCCGGGCAAAGTGACGACAGGCGAGACAACAGGCGAGGTAAAGTCTGATATCGGAAAAGGAACAGAAACCGACATAGAGAAGTTAGGGTTACCGAATATTACCCGATCCGGGAAAGGGTCCTCGGAGTAATCCACTTGATCTGTCTCCATATTCTCCTCCATTCCAGCCAGCGGTCAGTAGCGGATGGCGACGGGTGTGGAAACGGTTAAACGGCACCGGCGAGAGGCAGTGAAACGGCTACGGTACAGGCTACAGCCTGCAGGATTATGCAGAAAACCCTAAGCAATTACCCTAATCTGGCGCGCTCCATCAGGTCCTTGCAATAGTGTCCCATGAGTGCTTACCTACCCAAAAGAATAATATTTTTAAAATTTGAATGAATAAAAATATATATTTAAAATTATTATAAACCCTGAGTGCTTACCTACCCAAAAAAAAATATTTTTATAATTTGAAAGAATAAAAATAAATATTTAAAATTATTATAAATTTGAATATTTAAAAAAAAACAATATAAAATAAAATATTTACATAAAGTTCTATATTTAGATAAAATTCTTATAAACCTTAATAAATGAATAATATTTATTGAAATTTGTATATATTAAAATAAATATACTTCCTTCAAACTTTTAAACAAATAGGAGGATTTTCTATCGTAATTTTAAAAATGATTAAGAGATATGAGATAAAGATTTTTTTTAATTATAAATCAAATTGAAAAATGTCAAATAAGTGTTTCAATTATAAATATTTCAATTATAAAAAATAAAGTAAAGTTAAAAATGTTATAATATTAATTTTTTAAATTTATAATAACAAAAATATTGTTATAATATTTTTTATTAAATTATAACTTTTGTATTCTCCATATTAGTATTTTGTATTTTGTTTTAATGTTAAAAGAGATTTCACATTCTCATTTACTATTTTTATATGAAAATATATTAAGAAAATAATTGGTATCCCGTCACAACAGGGTTTTTACATAGATTAGTTTATTGTTGTTATATATTGATTTTAGGAAAAACTTTAAGCTGGTTTAGATCCGAACAATGTACTTTATAACTATATTTAATTACGTTAATAGGCGTTGTCCCAATCAGAATCAACAAGTTAATCATTTTCTTAATTAGTTTTTTTGATCGGATGGCTTGAATTGAAAGATGCCAGCATATTCTTGTAGTCATCACTAAATCAATGAATGAAATTCACTACAGTAACTTTATTGCATGTCTAGAACACATGCTTAAACCATACTTAAATTAATTTTTTACAAAGCATGATTAAAAATTTACTGTGCCTCTTGTTGATAACCACGTATGTAGGATTAAGAAAAAATGAAATAAAAAAATTAGTGTCGAACACTCGTCTTTCACAGTGCCTTTGAAAGTGGTCTCTTTGCATTCTGAAACGTATGAATGGTTGAAGCATAAGGACACGTTTTGATCCATTACAATGACAGTTGAAGGATTTATGCCCGACAATCATCCATAACCATGACAATGAGATATGTAGGCATAAATTCGAGTAATAAGGACACGTTTCATGCATTACAATGACGGTTGAAGCATTTGTGCCCGACAATCATCAATAACCATGACAATGAGGTATGTAGGCATCAATCGATGAAACATTTCTTTAATTCAATTAAGTACAGTCGAAATATGAAATGTTCTACCTATTCGTATTCTCCTCCACCAAGGGTTTTGATTTTTTAGTTACATTACAAAAGTTCGAACCTCATAGTATGCCCCATTCGATATATTATAATCAAACGCGGCGTGGATGCATGCATTTCTTTGTTCGCAGTTAAGGTTGTTGGAATTGTTGAAGGATAACTGGAATGTTGGCTTCTCTCGGCTTCTATCTGGTAAAAAAGGTGGCAAATCTCATTGCATTTTTAATTGTTTCCAAGCTCTCGCAGCTGTCTCTAATAATTTGGTGTAGTTCGTGTCTAATTGAATTATTCCCTACTATTTTTTCAGGTTTCAACATTGGACAAACGCTTTCTCAGTGATTGTCAAACGCTCTGTGGATGCATGCATTTCTTTGTTAGCACTTAAGGTTGTTGGAATTGTTGAAGGATAACTGGAATGTTGGCTTCTCTCGGCTTCTATCTGGTAAAAAAGGTGGCAAATCTCATTGCGTTTTTAATTGTTTCCAAGCTCTCGCGGCTGTCTCTAATAATTTGGTGTAGTTCCTGTCTGATTGAATTATTCCCTACTATTTTTTTAGGTTTCAGCATTGGAGAAATGCTTTCTCAGTGATTGCATTTTTAATTGTTTCCATGCTCTCGTGGTTGTCTCTGATAATTTGGTGTAGTTCGTGTGTGATTCAATTATTCCTTACTATTTTTTCAGGTTTCAAAGGCATTCAAAAATCGATCTTATAGGTATGTACAGTTTTTCTTTCCACGATATTTTTCCACTTTAATTCAAATGATAGGCTTGTCACGTTTCCCGAGGTTTAACCTCATCGCAATCGGCCATCGATCCTTCCACGGTCATACGTATATATATGTATCTTCATCGCCCCTTCCACTCCGATATGCAATATTGGAGCATTAACATATGTTTTAACATTAAACCACTTTAACAGAAATATATGGCTTACACAGGAAACCCGCTCTGAATCATATAGCGGATGTCAAATTTTATAGATTCACTACTATATGCCCATCGGTTCAGGGCCTCCAAGCCTTTCCATTGTGCACTGCGATTTGTGCTTCCTCCAATTGCGATTTGTGATCAGATCTTGACTGTCGATCCGGTCTGCGATCCGACGCTTGAGATTAAGTCGCGCGATCGCATATCGCTCAAGCTCAATGCCATACTCCTTCCGCTTCCATACACCGATCCGATATCTTTACGGACCCGATAGGGATATCCCCTTACAAAACCTTTGGTTACATATGTTTTTAACATATAAATCTCTTATCGGTGCATATTTCCTTATAAACCATTTACAAAGGAAAATGCCCACATAAACATACCTTTCTGCCCTTCCGTACAGCCTTGTCACATTTCCCGAGGTTTGACCTCATCGCAATCGGCCATCGGTGCTTCCACGGTCATACGTATATATATGTATCTTCATCGCCCCTTCCACTCCGATATGCGATATCGGAGCAGAAACATATGTTTTAGCATTGAACCACTTTAACGGAAATATATGGATTACACAGGAAAGCCGCTCCGGAATCATATATATAGCGGATCTCAAATTTTATAGATTCGCCATTATACACCCATCGGTTCCAGGTCTCCAAGCATTTCCATTGCGCACTTCGATCTGCACTTCCTCCGATTGCGATTTGTGATCAGATCTTGACCGTCGATCCAGTCCATGATCCAACTGTTGAGATTAAGTTGCTCGATCGCATATCTCTCAAGCTCAATGCCATACTCCTTCCGCTTTCATACGCTGATCTGATATCTTTACGGACCCGATAGAGATATAAACCATTCCCTATAATATTTCAAGTTTGGCAGTTGATTCCTACTGTGTTTTTTGTTGTTTGTTTGTGTAATTAGGTTTTCCACTTGCAGGAGTTAAATTGTATAATGAGCCCGTCGATGCGATATTTTGCCTTCCCGATTCGATCTACGATCTGATGGTGCAGATTAACTCGCGCGATCGCATATCGCTCAACCTCAATGCCAGACTCCTTCCGCTTCCATACGTCGATCTGATATCTTTACAAACCCCATAGGGATATAAACCATTCCCTATAATATTTCAAGTCCAGCACTTGGTTCCGACTGTGTTTTTCAGCATTTCTTTGTGTAATTGGGTTTTCCGCTTAGTGGAGTTAAAGTGTATAATGACCTCACCAATGTGATATTTCGCCTTCCCGATTCGATCTTAGCTGTTGATCTTCCCAGATCTAACAGTTCCTGAGCATCAATCTTCGCTCCTCCGCTCGTTCCTTTTACTTAGAATTTATGCTAAGTCTTCATTTTTGCTCTTCTTTAAAGGTTTCGTCCCGTTGTTATTTTGCCGCACACTCTTCCTCCTGAGCTTTGATTGGTCCTTCTAATGGATTCAACACCCCATCTTGATCCTCCTCTTTATGTATTCTCTGTGTGATTGCTGCACTTCACACACACACACACACAGATATATATATATATATATATATATATATATATATATATATATATATATATATATATATATATATATATATATATATATATATATATATATATATATATAGAGAGAGAGAGAGAGAGAGAGAGAGAGAGATAGAGAGAGAGATATAATGATATAGTTCGCTCATCTTGCACCATTAGATGCTTACACTTATTCAATTTGGGATTAAATCTCTGGACATATATATAAATCAATACATAATTACAAAGTAAGTGTAAGCAATGCAATTTCTTTGTGACACTTTAAAAGTATTTCATCATTACTTATGTTTCCTGCATTTATACACAAATTATTAGTTTGGAAATCATAAGGTTCAACAGTCTCAATTGTTGCTTCACATATCAGCTCTTCAAACTAAACTTCATCTCCTTCTTGCACAACAACTTGTTCCTTTGTTCCCACAGTTTCAAATATCAATGTATTATCAAATTCTTTCTGCTGCAATAAATCACTACTTCTCTAATTTAACAGACATTCTCCATCCTCTTACTTAAGAGTTTTTTATCTTCTGAAAGATACCTCTCCATACTTCTGGCAGCTTCAAAAGATTGGTGCTCTGTAAAACACTCCTCTGATAGTGTTCCTTCTCCCAAGGTTAAATTGTCTGCATAGGTTCCTTCCTTCTTAACATCTTTCGACATATGTCCTTCCTTCTTAGTAACTATCTCAACAGCTTCCATGGCTATTTGCACTGTGTCTATCATCATGGTGGATTCATGATCCTTTACTATGTTTTCAGTTAACATAGTCTCAACAAAATGGAAAATTGTGTGTGGTAAATTATGTATTTATGTTACTTTTAATTTTATTCAACATTAAATTGTTTTGTTGATATCAAATGCTTTTTTTTTTTACTGTTAGGTGATTTCACTGTTTCATCATGGATCCAGCTATTTGGAGTTCTCTTCCATTTGAAGTTCTTGAACTTGTCTTGTTGTGGCTCCCTTTATCGGTTGTGATAAAGTTTGGCACTATATGTAAAAAATGGAAGAATGCTTTGCAGAACCCTTCTTTCTTTTTACATTGCAAGAATGTCTCCATGAACCAATTTGGATTTCTCGTTTGTTTCCTCAATAGTGAAGACAATTGTTTTGCTGCCCAATACCTTAATCAGAATGGCCACATATATCAATTTCATTTGGGATTCATAGATTCAAGATACATAGTAGAGTGTGTTGTTGGACCAATGGTGGTTTTATCCTTACCAACAGAATGCTCCCAAACACACAACTATTTTGTAACGAATCCATTTACAAAGGCATTTAAAAACATAGGGCCGGTACGAATTGGAGACTCGGGGTTCTTTTCATTATTGGAAAATGTAAGCAGCAGAAAATATGACTGGGTTGTTCTAAAACATATCTATGACAGAATGCAGTCTGAATTTTATGTTTGTAGTAGTCTTCATAGGGTATGGAAAAGGGTTGCTGTTCCATTTGGTGGCACTTCACCCCCCAAGAATGGAGCGCTTTATAAAAGTAAATTGTTTTTGCTATATCTCGACAAGGAGTATGAATATTATCCTCAATATGGGTATACAATCTACTCGTTTGACATAATAAAAAATGAGTGGGGTTTTTCATTTGTTCCAATCAGTGACATACGTTGTATGTCGTTAGCAATATACATGAATAAGTTGATATGCCTTGTCAATGATGGGTCCACTTTTGTATGGTCAATTGAAGAATTAGATCATTTCCAATTTGGTCAACCATGTTTTGAACGAAGAATTGACTACTTTGAAGATGATTTGGGTTTCAGATGGAAGTTGTTGGAAGAAATTTCTGCAGATATAAATAGCAAATGTCCTGGCTATCTTCCGTTCCAAACAGTCCATGGTCTGGTTCTTATGTGCAACTGCAGTGAAGTTCCTTTCCTATTGTATGACATGGTAACTCGCATCTATTTTCCAATAGATATTGATAATTCAACTAATGAGCAGATGTCTCAGTTTTGGTACCCAGCACAAGAGGACTGCAATGATCTGATTGAGTATGGAGATGTTTTTACAATTGCTGCCCGTATGGATTTTGTTGATGAGATTCCACCATTGGATATGGTGATGGATTCTTAGGATATTAGTATTCTTAGGAGTTCTTATAAATATTTCCATTTTATATACTCTCTGTGGTTGTGGAAAATATTTCCATTTTTGCCTCTATACATACTATGTGTCTTTATGGTAATACTTTAAAATTATGTTTGTATCGATCTTTGTGATGAAAAATATTTAATATTGTTTCTGCTAAAGCTTTCTTATTTACATGTAGATGTTTCTCAATGTTATGATTTTTTCTTTGTTTGTATAATTATAATTTCTATGATTTATGTTATACATTATATTTGTAATGGTTTTTGTCATTGATTCTCAAACAATTTTATATGTTTATGTTCATTTTAATATTTATATTTATATTTTGATAGTATATATAGTTCCAAATTTTTAGATTCTTGTGTCGCAATAGTATGGGTTCCATTTTGATTATAATATGATACATGGAAATTTAGACTTCTTTTTTTATTTGATCCATTTGGAAGAATTCATTTGTTTTTTTTTCCATTTTGAAATTTTTTATTTTTGTTTTTAGGGATTTGGAAAAAGCCTTATACATTTTCATAAGTTTATATGGTTGGAAAAAAATAAGATATACACCTTTTATGTTCCATGTTTATGATTGCATAATGAATAATTATTATTCATTGTAGACATGTCATCTGAAGGCACAAGCATGCGTACAAGAAAAAGAACTTTGTCATCACAGTCACGTGAGAGGTCTAATGAAAGTTGTCGTTTGCGGTATCAACAAAATAAGGATGCGATAAATGAGCGTAGGAGAGCTTCATATAAGAGAAAAACGAGTGAAGCCACTCTTCAAAATGATTCTATAGTTCCTTGTAAGTATCGTAGTATGGACGATATAATGGAAAGAACATTTCCTGTTGATAGTTCATTATCAGGATATGCTCCTCCTCAGCATAGTCTTGTTGTTCGATGCTCTTCTGAAAATGTTCATAACATTGGGGAAACATCTTGCAATCGGGAAGAACGCCATATCGATATTGTGCATGAAAATCTCCACCCTAACCCTTCCGTGTGTCCAATTGCATGTTCTGATGGCCAAAGGTTGCAAATAAGCCATGGTCGAGGTAACGATGACATTTTGTGTGATGATTTGAATGATAGTTTACTTGGCCATTTGTTTGATAATTTGGATTCAGCTGCTCAAAACAAAAGACCTTCAAATCTTGCTTCTCAAAGTAATGTGGTCCCACCAAGAGAATCAGTCATCCCTGATAGCATTTCGCATGGCACAATGGAGGTAACACAATTATATTTTGGTTTTCGCTGCAATAGTGGTTGTTCAGCTACATTCCAGACTAATGTAAATTTTCAGTTTTTTTGATTTTCTTTTCATTTTTTAAATTTTTAATTGCTTGGACAATGGATTTTATGGCGTCTTTTATTTTCTTTGAACAGGACAGAAGTCATTCCAATAGAGGCATAGAAATTAACTTTGTAGATGTTACATCTACTAATATTAGGAGTGAAGAGGAATTATCTCATGGCGTTCATCCACATCGCCAAACAAATGTAAATGTTGAGTGGATTTGATATTTTTCTCATTTTCTCATTTACAGTTGCCTTGAAATTGTGTTTTGTAACATTTCATGGAGAAACCATGATGTCATCTCATTTGGTTGGCCAATTGGAATCCAAACGATCAAATTGTAAAACTATTGTAGATGTATTCGATTTATTTTCAATTTTTGAATCTTTCTTTTTTGGAGATTTACTTTTATAAAGTATTTTATTTTTTTGAAACAGGAAACAACTCCTTTGAATAGAGGCAAAGAAACTACATGCAAAAATGTTTCGTCGACTGTTCTTAGAATCCAGGAGCAACCATCTCATAACCCTCATCCACGTGAAGACATAAATGTAAATTTTCAATGCATTTGATTCTTTTTCATTTTGTTCATTTATAATTAGTTGCAAATTAAATTTTAAAGTCTTTTATGACAAAGAGACCTTTACATCCTCTCAGATTCGCGAAATGCACACCATAAATTTGGAAACACATTCTCATAGATGCATTCCACGTGCTTCAAATTTGCGAAGGGAATCTCATGTTCTTGAAGATGAAGTAAATGTTAGAAGAGATTTTACTCATCAAAATGGTTTTCAAAATGGTTCAGCGAGTAGAGATCATATTCAGTTTGATGAAAACATGATTGCAGTGTATAAAAGGTTTTGAGCAAAGATAGATAGCTTGTCAATTGTCCAGATGTGCCACATTTTCCAAGAATCATATCCCAGAATCCTTGTTGTGAGACATTCTGAAGGACCTGTTTGCAGACGATGTAAGAGTGAAAGAGGAGCCCATCATTTTTCTTGGTATAATAACATGGATCCTGGTGAGCAACCTCATATTTTAAGAGTTCTTAGTCAAGTTGAAGAAATGCTAATAGCACGTGTGAATCCCATTTTGCAAGTGACACATGTAGGAGGTGGGAAATATAAGTATAGTGGTCATACAATTAGCTTTCCTCAAGATATTTCTACAATTGTACGAAGCCTTCCCCGACGTGTTGAAGATATTGACTTTCTAATTGTGAGGAGACATGGCGCTGAGTCTAAATATTATGAATGTTATGTCAAAAGATCTCGAGTGATGGATGCATTGCTTTTCAAAATCCAACGTGATCAATACTATCGAGATGTTGTAATTGATTATGATTCAGTGAATGCTCTGCCCGAAGGATCAACAAATGTATCCTCTAGGCTTAAATCTGTTGATTGTCATATTGAAGAATCTGAGATCAATGAAACTAATAATGAAGAGTTTCATGCTGAGAATTTTCCATCTCATCCTTCTTCCTTTCTTGCTCGACTACCAAATGAACGCAGAGAAGTGGAAGAAATTAGAGCATTTCTTGATAATGTTCATTCTTCACATGCTCAAGACATGGATTGGCCCACTATTGGAACCTCTATAGTGAATGAATATAATACAGAGGGGCTGCTCGATATGGCATTCCCAACATTGTTCCCCACTGGTGATGCTTATTGGTTGCAACCACGTATTTGTAGTGTTGAAGTTCATGAGTATGCATTGCATCTTCTTAGGTACTATGATCAGATATTTGGAAGCCATCCTTGATTTCGATATTACCTATTAAACATGATAATGTGGTATCGGAGCCAAGCAAGTGCTACAGTTTTTGCAAAGAAACATTTACATGATAACTCACCTACAACAGTCGAGGAGTTACATCACTAGCTATCTGATTTACCAGATAATAAGTTATCTAAGCATCTTATGCGGTTTGGCTATTGTCTGAGTGGTACAAGGGCATACTGGACTAAGTGTCGATCTGAATTGATGGACATGATTACTCAGTTAGGATGTCCATCTTTATTCTTTACTTTTAGTGCAGCTGACACAAAGTGGCCAGAGTTGCATAACCTCATATCCATACATTCACATTCTCGTTGTTCAAATGAGCATCATATGAAAATTGAGAATGTTATCCAGTACCCTCATATTGTTCCGGCATTTATGCACCACAGATTCAATATTTTTTGAGAGGAGGTTACCTAAAAATATTTTAAAGCTAAAGACTTTTGGTACAGGTTTGTGTTGAATTTTTTTCTATACTTTTTCAACTTTTATTGTGATTCTATTTATATTGTTTGTAGTAACTATATGTTCATTTATTTCAGATATGAGTGGAAACACAGAGGTTGAGCGCATATCCATGGTTTCCTATGGTTAGAAGGTGATCCTGATATGGAAATACTTGATTGGTCAAATAGTTCTGATGTACAGCTTGCAAAGATGTTCTTCGACAAATATGTAACTACATGGAATCCACGTGACATACATCGTCGCAACATAATGGTTCCACGAAGCCTCAATGATGACCCTTTCCTGTTGAATACTGGTCAGATTTTCTCTTGTAATCCTCATAATGATTATGAAGAATTGTTAAACTGTGTCCAAAGGCACACAAAGTGTACTATGGATTCTTGTTTGTGCAAAAAGGGTGCTATTATAATAGGTCAGTACAATGCTCCATGGGATCTTTATGGTGAATCAAGATTATTCATAGATGATCAAGGACGAAAAAAATATGAGCCAACAAGAAATGATGACAAGATTAATGTACATAACATTGACCTTCTAACAATGTGGCATGCAAATGTTGATTTCCAGCCAGTGCTTTCTCACTATGTTGTGTTGAAATACATTGGTAAGTACGCATCGAAAGTAGAAAAAAGGTCTGAAAGTTATCATCATATGTTAACTAGAATTTCAAATTCTATTGGCCCTGTGGATGGTGCTTTATGTGCATATAGAAAGTTTCTTACAGAAACGATTGTTGACCGTGACATTGCAGCACAAGAAACATGCCATATGTTGCTTAAGCTGCCTCGTGTTGTTTGTAGTCGAAAATTTGTTTCCTTAAATGTTGGAAGAAAGTTTTTTAGGAAAATATCAAGGGATGGCTTGCAATGTTCATCTGAGAATACTTTCATTCAACATTATCAGAAGAGACCTTTTTTCCTTGAACATCTATCTTTGATAGAAACAGCAAGATCTTGGACATTTGATAGCAAGCGTAAACAAGATCCATGGAAGCCTAGAGATGTTCATGCTGTTGTTCGGGTTTGGCCACAGTTTTATTCTATTCCCGGTGAGGCTTCAGAGGAATTTGAAACCTTTTGCTGGTCAGAATTGCTATTGTACAAGCCATTTCGTGACATTTCTGCAGAAATTGGCCTTACAGCTAAAGTTATTATTGAAAGTTGGAGGAATTTTCGATATCGAGCATGGCATGTTGATCGACACCCATCAACTGTAGACAATATTGAAGATGAAGAACATGGTGATTTTTCTAACCACGAAATGAATGTTGAAGATGATTTTCAAGAATGGCAGATTTTCTCTCGTTTGGTTCCACCAAATGATGTGAATGTTTCTGATCTTCACACCCTTGGTCAAAGGGACTTTGATATATCCTTTGACTGGGAAAGTACAACTATTTCTGATGATGTTGCAGAGGAAGCTACTAATTTTATAAGGAATGCAAAATCAGCGAGTGATATTGTTGACCTTTCAAACAAAACATTTGCATCTCCAGATTCTTTGTCAGAAAAACAACGACTTGCTTTTGAGATTGTGTTAAGGCACTTTGCTGAATATGAAATTTGTGAAGCTCTTCTTATGATTATTCAGGGCACTGCGAGCACTGGGAAGTCTTTCCTTATCCATTGTATTTTTGAAGCTCTTTCTAATTCGTCAAGTGATGGAAGAAGCCCTTTGCTTCTTCTTGCACCAACAAGAATAGATGCTTTTAATATACATGCAAAAACAATACACTCGGCTCTAAAAATCCCAATTAAAGATATGCAGCCACTACAGGGGCAGTCACTTGCAGTATTCCAAGAAGAAATGCGACATGTTAGATATATATTGATTGATGAAATGAGCTTTCTAGGATCAAGATTGTTTATACAAATAGATGCTCGGTTACGAGAAGAATTTCCAGAGAAAAAGAATTGTCCTTTTGGTGGGAGATCCATCATCCTTGTGGGTGACCTTGGCCAACTGCCTCCTGTCAGAGATAAGCCTTCGTATGCAAGCAATATAGCAGGGAAAGTCTTGTGGAACAAATTCAACATTTTTGTAACTCTTGACACAATCTTTCGCCAACAAGGGAATAATGAGAAACAATCTTGTTTTCATAGAGTCCTCAATAACATAAGAAACATAGAACCTGTTCTTGAAGATTGGGACTTTCTTATGTCTCGGGCTGATATGAGGTTGCATCCTACAGAAAGAGATTTATTTAATGTAGCAGTTCACATGTTTCCAACAAATAATTTGGTGTCCTTGCATAATAGGCATATGTTAAAATCATTAAATTCTCCAATTGCACGATGTGTTGCTGAATATTCAAGGCGTTCAGAAATCAGTGGTGTTGATGATGATCAATTGGACCATGAAGTTTTGTTGTGTCATGGTCAGCGTGTTATGTTGACATGTAATTTATGGGTTGAAGCTGGCTTGGTGAATGGTGCACTTGGTTTTGTTAAGGATATATTCTATCTGCCTACCTCTAAGCCACCTTGACTTCCAATGTTCACAACTGTTGTTTTTGATAAGTATGTTGGTGTTCCATTTGATGCAAGCAATCCAAACATTGTCCCTATCACCCCAATGATAAGAGGAAATTGAAAACAAATTCCTTTGAAGATGGCATGGGCTCTTACAATCCACAAGTCATAGGGATTGACTTTAGAATGAGCGTCAGTGAATATCGGGAACAAAGAGCGGCAAGGCCTTACCTTCACAGCCATATCAAGAGTGAAATCAATAGATGGTTTACGCATTGCACCGCCTTTTTCTTTCCAACGTTATGCCAAGATTAAATATAGCGCATATGTTACAATTAGGAAGAAGGAAGAGGGGCGATTGAATTCCATATCACTATGAAATACAACTAATAACATTGTGGCCTTCTTTATAGTTTTGAACTTCAATTTTGTAGTGGATTATTTGATGTAGACAAAACAAAAAATATATGTTAAGACTCCATGTTATTTCTCTGGTTGCAATGATATAAATATTCTTATCTAAGCTGGGTAATTTATAAACAATGCGATATTTGATTATTCCTAAAAGACAAATAATCATATAGATGGCTAACTTATCAAATAAAAAGATGCATTCATATAATGATTGCTTTTTTTAAGAAATTAACCAAACTAATTATAAAAACATTATCGCATTCATCAAAATATATATATCGCTGACATATATCCTTTGAAATATAACAATTCTGAATCTTCAGAAATGATATGATAAAGAATTATTTGAGAAAAAATACATATATCAACAATAACAATTTTTAAAGAAGTGTTCATTCACATAAGGAAATAAGACAAAAAGAGTGATAGAAGTAGCACATGCATTTGAATCCTTCCGATGTAAACAACACTTCGATTCCACTTTGCTGTTTGAGAAAACCTCGAGAAGATGCAAAAGTGCAAGTCTTGAAAAAGCTTCTTGGTTTGCAATGTGGTTCTTATATTGGTTTTGGTTTAGATCACAATCGAACTAATCTATTCTGACTCTTCTATAGGAAATATTAATATTGCCACAAGCATCTTAAACAACAGAGTAACATTTACTTCATTTTCAAGAACATGAGATTCGCTTCGCAAATTTGAAGCATGTGGAATGGATCTATGACAATGTCTTTATCCTACAACTCAAAAATATATAAATATTCTTATCTAAGCTGGGTAATTTATAAACAATGCGATCTTTGATTATTCCTAAAAGACAAATAATCATATAGATGGCTTACTTATCAAATAGAAAGATGCATTCATATAATGGTTACTTTGTTTAAGAAATTAAACAAAGTAATTATAAAAACATTATCACATTCATCAAAATATATATATCGCTGACATATATCCTTTGAAATATAACAATTCTAAATATTCAGAAATCATATGATAGAGAATTATTTGAGAAAAAATACATATATCAACAATAGCAATTTCTAAAGAAGTGTTCATTCACATAAGGAAATAAGACAAAAACAGTGATAGAAGTACCACATGCATTTGAATCCTTCTGGTGTGAACAACACTTCGATTCCACTTTGCTATTTGAGAAAACCTCCAGAAGATGCAAAACTGCAAGTCTTGAAAAAGCTTCTTGATAAAAATGTGAAACCTTGATGCACTTTTTGATAAAAAAAAGTATTTAGAAGTAGTGCAACTTCCCAAGTCAAAATTTTATACAAATTGAGGACCCTTTCTAAATACATGAAAGGGTCTTAAATAATAAAAATAAAAACTACTATCAACAAAAATCGCTATAAGCTGTTCAAACTGTGACATGAAAATCTGGGATTTGGTATAAAATTAGCAGTGCGATGGCGGTTGAACTAATTCATTGAATCAACTTCTTCTCTTGTGCTTGCAGCTCACAGATTGCTAGCATTGGCTGGATTTCCGGAGGCTGACTCATCCTAGAATGTAGCTGGGCTATATAGGTGGCATCGGAGAGTTTGGGAACCATGCAGTTGACCATGTCAGATAGGCATTTCATGGCCATCTGCTAGCTATGAGGCTTGACTAGAAGAAACCAGAATGCATCCCATGTCAAGTTTTGAACTTCTCCGATCTGTTTTTCTCTGCTTGCTAGCTCTTGTCTCCAATGATGTTCCAGTGCCTTTGCTTTCGGGAGTTTACCTGGAGAGCAATTGGAAATCAAATTAGACATATGTAAACTGTTATTTACTAATTCAATTACACCATTCATTGTAGCTCTGGCTCTAGAAGTTGCTCTTTCAGCTTTCATTAGCTGAGATTCCCATTCCAAAAATAGGATTTCCTTGTGTGATTCTTGTATTTTTGGTAGATTTGCAGCCATTCCTTCCTCTGAATTTTGCCAAGAGAGAAAGTTTGTTATTTTTTCATCTGCTTTCTCCAATTCCAATCTTTTGTCAACTGCGTTCTCAATCAATGATGCAGAGATGTCGCACAAGGGGTCAGCCAATGATATATTATGGGAAAGGATGTTCAATTGCCAAGACAAGGCTTTGGTTATCTCCAAGGCTTCTTTTTTGAATTTAGTAACCTGTGGATAACCCTTGTATTTTTCTATCTGTAATTGTACTTGTGCAATTTGATCATCCTTGGCCTTCTTTTCTTGCTCAATTGCTATCTGAAGGCTGCTTAGTTCTTGAGACAACTTCTGTTGTTTCTGGAGAGCCTGCTTATCAATTTTTTGTTTCTCTAGATTCAACTGTTCGTTAAGCTGCTCATTTTCTTGCCTTTGTTCTACTAGCTTCTGTTCTAGTTGATTAATCTTTTGTTCTTCTTCTGCCGATTGCATCTCGAGCTGAGTGATCCTTTGATATTTATCCCTGATTAATTGACTGACCTCTGAGGCTTTGTCCATTGTTGCTGTTGTATAAGCCCCTGCATACTGAGATAATTTAGTTAAATCCTCAGAAGGATTGACTTCTGACTTCCATACCACATTCATCATTTCATCCTGAGGAGTTAAAAGACATCCTTGATTAGTTTTCCTCTTTTTCCTTTGTCTTTTAACTATAGCCCTATGCTTTGGACTGTAGAATACATCAAGAGGTGGTATTTCTTCTATTTTTAGTACAATCCCTTATGTGGGACTTTTGGAAATGATTTCTATATCCTATTTCATTTTGGGTAGGCTGCTTGTCCCTTCAATCAGAACACTAATAACCTCAAACTGTTGTGTTGTGGGCTGTTTTGGTGTAGTGAGGTTTTGGGAGTCCTTTTTCTTTGTCCTCTGCCTTTCAGGGCTCTTCTGATTTTTAGGAATCTTCTGGGTAGTTTTTCCTTCACTTTGGCCTTCATGTTGCAGCATAGGGGTGGTATTTAATAAGTCCATTGGTAGAGTTTGCAACCTCATTGTTCTGAACTTTAGAAATGCTTCTACTCCCTCTACTCCCAATTTGATTTTAGCGGGTTGTTTTACTTGAGAAAATAACTCAGCTGAAGTGAACAAATCATCATAATCATCTTTCTCATGTTCAAACTTGGAAATTTTGACATGAGAGGTGAAGTTATAAGCTATTGCTTTTGGATCATATTGCCTCTTTGGAATGATTGCTAACTTTAGCGCTTTTATTTTCTCTGCTTCTTTCTTTGCATGTTTGAAGTCATGTAGTGTGAAAGTACCACATTGGAGGGGGAATGAAGGCCACATTTGCTTTTTGGACTCCTTTAGGTTTCTGGACATCCCTGCTTCTGTGATTTGATAAGCTATTTCTGAGGCAAATAGTTTATCGGGAATGTATAAGGGGAGAACATGTGGAGTAGCAGTGCTTCAAAAAAGTCTAATGTAGGTGAACTTTTCTTCATGAAACCAATTACCAATTGATGTTAAGTCGACACTGGCTTCATCAGATAACCAAGGAGTGGGTTTATTGAATATAGCATAATGAACAGGCAAGACAAAACCATGACAGATTCTATAAAGATGGTTTTTATAATGGCTTATGATAGATGTGAATGGGGGTTGGGTCTTGTGGAGTCCATTTCCAACCTAGAATGGGGTAATCAGAATTGAAACAGATAGTGTCCATAATGTAGGCACTCATATAAAACGGGGGTATTACCCGAGTAGTCACGAACCTGTTTCTTCTATAATTGAGGATATGGTTGGCCATTTCATCAGAGAAAATGGTTTCCCAATCCATGATGGACGAGTTAATCGCTGCCTCCATTAAAGGAACCATTTCAATTGAAAACCTAGTGGAATTGGAGACTCCAAAGAGTCTACATATCATAGCACCAGCATAGCAGTAAGGAGATGCTAAGGAGTCAACGGAATACATACCCGATGATTCATGCTTGTGTTTGTTTGGGTAATGCCTCCACTGCCTGATAGGATCTGATTCCATGTCATTTTCTTTGGCAAAGGCTTTGACAAATGCCTTGTTGTAATGCTTCTGTGGTTCCACCAAATGGTACATATTTTTGATATCTTCTGCTCTGAATGACCCGAACATCCTTCCATCAGCCGTAAAAAATGCTCTGTCTGTTATGTTGATACTCTCGATTACCCATCTAACTAAGTCATTGTAGGGTAATGTTCTGGCACGGGCAGCTATTCTGTGGAGAAAAGAGCTAGCCAAATCCTTGAGAGTATTCTCTGATTTGTCAGTGGAATCAGCTGTTCCCTTTTCTTCTTCAATTTATTCTTGATCTTCAGCTTCCAATAAATTATATATTCTTTCCCATGAAGCTTTGCCCAAGTCGACGCAGGTAGTATCACCTATCAAGACCTTCTTTACTGGTTCCTCTTTGGTTAAGACTGGAATCTTTGCTTTCTTTGATTTCTTCGACATTTCTGCTGAATTGATGAATTCAAACTTACTCTGCAAAAGAAACAGATGGCCATAACAGAGGAGAAAATTTGTTCCAAGATAATGCACAATACACAAGATTAACAACAATTAAGCGCAATAAGTGGTATGAATTTGATATATTGTGTTACCAGGGATGAAATCCTTGAAGGATTCAACCATAACTGCTTTATTAATGATTTCGGAAACTACCAATCGTGATCATTAAATGCCATAATGTTGTGTCGCATCGCACATATTAGTAACGGTTCTTTAAAGTAAATATCATGACTTTCCCGATCAGCGATTAGGAATAATCGCATATCGCAGATCGATAGACCCAATTTTATGCTTTAGCCGTTTCCTTCGTATAGCTCTGATTGTGATAAAGAGTGAGCTATCATAGGGAGACAAAATAATCTTTAAGAAATCAATAAATCGTTTATTTCTCATTTACTAATGATTTATGCTCTTAAAACCCACAAGCATTCGTTTAACCGTACTATTTCCACTTTATTGAAAAGCGCGCCTTTATTTATGATGATGAAATCGCATCGACGGATCTCAAATGGGCATTCGTTATGTGTTTCGGACCTTACCGATGTGTGATTGCGATCGCCTTGTCACATCGGCAGAGTTGTATGACCCCATGGAATGTTTCCTTAAGAAATTTGCGATATGCGCTTTCTGATTGTGTTATCGCATCGGGGAATGCCAAAGGAAATGTTAAGTCCATCTTTTAGCCAAAGGATGTGCACGATGTGATATGTTTCATTTATAGTTTATCTTATGACAAGGTTTTGTTTCGCGTTTACATTGGATCGGACCTCATCATAAGGATTTTCATGTATCATATGGATTTTTTGCAAAATGCGATTGTTATTGAAGTTATCCTAAAAGCAAAAAGACTTATTATTTAGAACTATTGATTTTAGCTAAGTTTATTAAAAAGGGACCCATTTCTTGTTAAAATTTTTATATAAAAATTTTGAAATGGGGAGGGTTGTTGTATAGCACAACAGGTTTCTAATATTTTTCCCTTGGGTTTATTAATTCCCAATGGTTTATAATATCAAATTATTGGTTTTCTTCATTCTTCAACTTTTTAATATTAATAATTCCTTGGGTTTATAATTCCTTGAGGTTTTATTGTTAATCCCTTAGGTTTATTATCCATTTGGGTGTATTATATCAATCCCTTGGGTTCATTATTCCCTTGGGTTTATATTATTAGTCCCTTTTGTTTAATAATATTGGCTTAGGTTGATAATCGCTTGGGATTTTAATATTAATCCCGTGGGTTTATAATATCAATTGCTTGAGTTTATTATGCCCAAGTCAAACATGGTTTATTATAATGCTGACCATGGCCCAACATGGAATTGTGATAGGAATTGTCTCAATATGTAAATCAATGATGGTCGATCATGTTTATTTTAATGTTTATAATATTAGTCCCTTGGATTTAATATTATTCCCTTGGGTTCATAATCCCTTGGGGTCTTAGTATTAATCGCTTCGTTTTATTATTCCTTTGGGTTTCTCATATTAATCCCAAGGGTTTATTATTCCCTTAGGTTTATAATATTGATCATGGTAAACCATGGTTGATTCTCACATTCTGACAATGATTGTCTCACCATCAAACTAAATCATGTTTATTTTGATGTTTGTAGTATTTACATTTGGGTTTACCATTGTTGGGTTTATAGTATTAGGCCCTTCAGTTTAATATTATTCCATTGGGTTCATAATCCCTTGGGATTTTAGTATTAATCCCTTGGGTTTATTGTTCATTGGGGTTTTAGTATTAATCATGGGGGTTTATGGTTCATTTGGGTTTATAATATCAATCCCTTGGGTTCATTATTCCATTTGGTTTATAATATCAATCATTGTAAACCATTGCCAATCATAACCAAACATGGTCAATCATGGTTGAATGTCGCATTGTGACAAGAATTGTCTCACCATCAAAATAAACCATGTTTATTTTAGTGTTTGTAGCATTTATATTTGGGTTTACCAATGTTGGGTTTATAATATTAGTCCCATGCTTCAATGTTGTTGGGTCTATAGTATTAGGCCCTTCGGTTTAATATTATTCAATTGGGTTCATAATCCCTTGGGATTTTAGTATTAATCCCTTGGGTTTATTCTTCATTGGGGTTTTAGTGTTAATCCCTTGGGTTTATTGTTCATTTGGGTTTATAATATCAATCCCTTAGGTTCATTATTGCATTTGGTTTATAATATCAATCATTGTAAACCATTGTCAATCATAGCCAAACATGGTCAATCATGGTTGAATGTCGCATTGTGACAAGAATTATCTCACCATCAAAATAAACCATGTTTATTTTAGTGTTTCTAGTATTTATATTTTGGTTTACCAATGTTGGTTTTATAATATTAGTCGCTTGGTCGAATTTCACATTTTGACAAAGATTGACTCACCATGAAATAAACCATGTTTATTTTAGTGTTTGTAGTGTTTATATTTGGGTTTAACAATGTTGGGTTTATAATATTAGTCCCATGGGTTTAATATTATTGCCTTGGGTTCATAAACCCTTGGGGTTTTAGTATTGATCCCTTTGTTTATTATCCCTTTAGGTTTATAATATCAATCCCTTGGGTTTATTATTCCCTTCGGTTTATAATATTGATCATGGTGAACCATTGTCAATCATAGCCAACCATGGTTCAATGTCACATTGTGACAACGATTGTCTCACCATGAAAATAAATAATAATCCCTTCGGTTTATTATTCCTTTGGGTTTATTATATCAATACCTTGGGTTTATTATTCCCTTGGGATTATAATCCCTTAGGCTTTTAGTATTAATCCCTTGGGTTTATTGTTCATTGGGGTTTTAGTATTAATCCCTTGGGTTTATTATTCATTTGGGTTGATAATATCAATCCTTTGGGTTCATTATTCCGTTTGGTTTATAATATCAATCATTGTAAACCATTGTCAATCATAGCCAAACATGGTCAATCATGGTTGAATGTCGCATTGTGACAAGAATTGTCTCACCATCAAAATAAACCATGTTTATTTTAGTGTTTGTAGTATTTATATTTGGGTTTACCAATGTTGGGTTTATAATATTAGTCCCATGCTTCAATGTTGTTGGGTCTATAGTATTAGGCCCTTCGGTTTAATATTATTCCATTGGGTTCATAATCCCTTGGGTTTATTGTTCATTGGGGTTTTAGTATTAATCACTTGGGTTTATTGTTCATTTGGGTTTATAATATCAACTCCTTGGTTTCATTATAATTTGTGTTTGGTTTATAATATCAATCATTGTAAACCATTGTCAATCATAGACAAACATGGTCAATCATGGGTTTATGTCGCATTGTGACAAGAATTGTCTCACCATCAAAATAAACCATGTTTATTTTAGTGTTTGTAGTATTTATATTTGGGTTTAACAATGTTGGGTTTATAATATCAGTCCCGTGCTTCAATGTTGTTGGGTCTATAGTATTAGGCCCTTCAGTTTAATATTATTCTATTGGGTTCATAATCCCTTGGGATTTTAGTATTAATCCCTTGGGTTCATTATTACGTTTGGTTTATAATATCAATCATTGTAAACCATTGTCAATCATAGCCAAACATGGTCAATCATGGTTTTATGTCGCATTGTGACAAGAATTGTCTCACCATCAAAATAAACCATGTTTATTTTAGTGTTTGTAGTATTTATATTTGGGTTTACCAATGTTGGGTTTATAATATTAGTCCATGCTTCAATGTTGTTGGGTTGATAGTATTAGGCCCTTCAGTTTAATATTATTCCTTTGGGTTCATAATCCCTTGGGCTTTTAGTATTAATCCCTTGGGTTTATTGTTCATTGGGGTTTTAGTCTAAATCCCTTGGGTTTATTGCTCATTTGGGTTTATAATATCAATCCCTTGGGTTCATTATTGAGTTTGCTTTATAATATCAATCATTGTAAACCATTGTCAGTCATAGCCAAACATGGTCAATTATGGTTGAATGTCATATTGTGACAAGAATTGTCTCACCATCAAAATAAACCATGTTTATTTTAGTGTTTGTAGTATTTATATTTGGGTTTACCAATGTTGGTTTTATAATATTAGTCCCTTGGTTGAATGTCACATTTTGACATAGATTGACTCACCATGAAAATAAACCATGTTTATTTTAGTGATTGTGTTGTTTATATTTGGGTTTAACAATGTTGGGTTTAAAATATTAGTCGCATGAGTTTAATATTATTCCCTTGTGTTCATAAACCCTTGGGGTTTTAGTATTGATCCCTTTGTTTATTATTCCTTTAGGTTTATAATATCAATCACTTTGGTTTATTATTCCCTTCGATTTATAATATCGATCATGGTAAACCATTGTCAGTCATAGCCAACCATGGTTCATTGTCACATTGTGACAACGTTTGTCTCACCATGAAAATAAATAATAATCCCTTGGGTTTATTATATCAATCCCTTGGGTTTATTATTCCGGGTTTATTATATCAATCCCTTGGGTTTATTATTCCTTTGGGTTTATTGTATCAATCCCTTGGGTTTATTATTCCGGGTTTATTATATCAATCTCTTGGGTTTATTATTCCTTTGTGCTTATTATATCAATCCCTTGGGTTTATTATTCCCTTGGGTTTATAATCCCTTGGGATTTTAGTATTAATCCCTTGGGTTTATTGTTCATTGGGGTTTTAGTATTAATCCCTTGGGTTTATTGTTGATTATAATATCAATCCCTTAGGTTCATTATTCTGTTTGGTTTATAATATCAATCATTGTAAACCATCGGCAATCATAGCCAAACATGGTCAATCATCATTGAATGTCTTATTGTGAAAAGAATTATCTCACTGTCAAAATAAACCATGTTTATTTTAGTGTTTGTAGTATTTATATCTGGGTTTACCAATGTTGGGTTTATAATATTAGTCCCATGGGTTCAATATTATTTGCTTGGGTTCATAAACTCTTGGGGTTTTAGTATTGATTCCTTTGTTTATTATCCCTTTAGGTTTATAATATCAATCCCTTGGGTTTATTATTCCCTTCAGTTTATAATATTGATCATGGTAAACCATTGTCAATCATACCCAACCATGGTTCAATGTCACATTGTGACAACGATTGTCTCACCATGAAAATAAATAATAATCCCTTCGGTTTATTATTCCTTTGGGTTTATTATATCAATACCTTGGGTTTATTATTCCCTTGTGATTATAATCCCTTAGGCTTTTAGTATTAATCCCTTGGGTTTATTTTTCATTGGGGTTTTAGTATTAATCCCTTGGGTTTATTGTTCATTTGGGTTGATAATATCAATCCTTTGGGTTCATTATTCCATTTGGTTTATAATATCAATCATTGTAAACCATTGCCAATCATAGCCAAACATGGTCAATCATGTTTGAATGTCGCATTGTGACAAGAATTGTCTCACCATCAAAATAAACCATGTTTATTTTAGTGTTTGTAGTATTTATATTTGGGTTTACCAATGTTGGGTTTCTAATATTAGTCCCATGCTTCAATGTTGTTGGGTCTATAGTATTAGGCCCTTCGGTTTAATATTATTCCATTGGATTCATAATCCCTTGGGTTTATTGTTCATTGGGGTTTTAGTATTAATCGCTTGGGTTTATCGTTCATTTGGGTTTTCAATTCCTTGGTTTCATTATTGTGTTTGGTTTATAATATCAATCATTGTCAACCATTGTCAATCATAGCCAAACATGGTCCATCATGGGTTTATGTCGCATTGTGACAAGAATTGTCTCACCATCAAAATAAACCATGTTTATTTTAGTGTTTGTAGTATTTATATTTGGGTTTACCAATGTTGGGTTTATAATATTAGTCCCATGCTTCAATGTTGTTGGGTCTATAGTATTAGGCCCTTCAGTTTAATATTATTCCATTGGGTTCATAATCCCTTGGGATTTTAGTATTAATCCCTTGGGTTCATTATTGCGTTTGGTTTATAATATCAATCATTGTAAACCATTGCCAATCATAGCCAAACATGGTCAATCATGGTTTTATGTCGCATTGTGACAAGAATTGTCTCACCATCAAAAATAAACCATGTTTATTTTAGTGTTTGTAGTATTTATATTTGGGTTTACTAATGTTGGGTTTATAATATTAGTCCATGCTTCAATGTTGTTGGGTCGATAGTATTAGGCCCTTCGGTTTAATATTATTCCTTTGGGTTCATAATCCCTGGGGCTTTTAGTATTAATCCCTTGGGTTTATTGTCCATTGGGGTTTTAGTCTAAATCCCTTGGGTTTATTGTTCATTTGGGTTTATAATATCAATCCCTTGGGTTCATTATTGAGTTTGGTTTATAATATCAATCATTGTAAACCATTTTCAATCATAGCCAAACATGGTCAATTATAGTTGAATGTCACATGGTGACAAGAATTGTCTCACCATCAAAATAAACCATGTTTATTTTAGTGTTTGTAGTATTTATATTTGGGTTTACCAATGTTAGTTTTATAATATTAGTCCCTTGGTTGAATGTCGCATTTTGACATAGATTGAGTCACCATGAAAATAAACCATGTTTATTTTAGTGATTGTGGTGTTTATATTTCGGTTTAACAATGTTGGGTTTAAATTATTAGTCGCATGGGTTTAATATTATTTCCTTGTGTTCATAAACCCTTGGGGTTTTAGTATTGATCCCTTTGTTTATTATTCCTTTAGGTTTATAATATCAATCCCTTGGGTTTATTATTCCCTTCGATTTATAATATCGATCATGGTAAACCATTGTCAATCATAGCCAACCATGGTTCATTGTCACATTGTGACAACGATTGTCTCACCATGAAAATAAATAATAATCCCTTGGGTTTATTATTCCTTTGGGTTTATTATATCAATCCCTTGGGTTTATTATATCAATCCCTTGGGTTTATTATTCCTTTGGGTTTATTATATCAATCCCTTGGGTTTATTATTCCCTTGGGTTTATAATCCCTTCGGCATTTAGTATTAATCCCTTGGGTTTATTGTTCATTATAATATCAATCCCTTGGGTTCATTATTCCGTTTGGTTTATAATATCAATCATTGTAAACCATCGGCAATCATAGCCAAACATGGTCAATCATCGTTGAATGTCTTATTGTGACAAGAATTGTCTCACTATCAAAATAAACCATGTTTATTTTAGTGTTTGTAGTATTTATATTTGGGTTTACCAATGTTGGGTTTATAATATTAGTCCCATGCTTCAATGTTGTTGGGTCTATAGTATTAGGCCCTTCAGTTAATATTATTCCATTGGGTTCATAATCCCTTGGGCTTTTAGTATTAATCCCTTGGGTTTATTGTTCATTGGCGTTTTAGTATTAATCCCTTGGGTTTATCGTTCATTTGGGTTTATAATATCAATCCCTTGGTTTCATTATTGCATTTGGTTTATAATATCAATCATTGTAAACCATTGTCAATCATAGCCAAACATGGTCAATCATGGTTGAATGTCGCATTGTGACATGAATTGTCTCACCATCAAAATAAACAATGTTTATTTTAGTGTTTGTATTATTTATATTTGGGTTTACCAATGTTGGTTTTATAATATTAGTCCCTTGGTTGAATGTCAAATTTTCACAAAGATTGACTCACCATGAAAATAAACCATGCTTATTTTAGTGTTTGTAGTGTTTATATTTGGGTTTAACAATGTTGGGTTTATAATATTAGTCCCATGGGTTTAATATTATTTCCTTGGGTTCATAAACCCTTGGGGTTTTAGTATTTTCCCTTTGTTTATTATTCCTTTAGGTTTATAATATCAATCCCTTGGGTTTATTATTCCCTTAGGTTTATAATATCGATCATGGTCAACCATTGTCAATCATAGACAACCATGGTGAACCATGGTTGAATGTCACATCGTGACAACGATTCTCTCACCATGAAAATAAACCATGTTTATGTTAGTCTTTCTAATATTTATATTAGGGTTTACCAATGTTGGGTTTATATTATTAGTCCCTTTTTGCATGCCTTGCGGACCCATCAGACTTATATAACATAATATATATGTCTATTGGATTCAGCCCGCAATCAGCATGTCATATATATATATATATATATATATATATATATAAAGTATTATATGACGATTGCGGACCCACCAGGGCTTTAAAATATAATACATATATTCTTTAAGTCCGGCCTTTTTATTACAATATTTTTAACATAAATTCATATAAAAGAGCATAAACCACAATGCATATGAATATCAATAAAAGTCTTTGGAACCCGCGATAAGACTGACACGCTGAGTCATATAAAATATAGCGTATGAACTATTAGGTCTCGAACCCAATCACTCATCACAATCAACACTTTCATGTATATATATAATATGTTGCCTTACGGACCCGCCGCAATTATAAAATAATAATACATATCGTTTTAGGTCCGTCATCGCAAATCGCGATCGGCGGAACCCATATGCATGCATATAAAGGGCTTTAAATACAGCGGATCCGCCGAACTTCTAAACGCATTGTATATATTATTCCGGGTTCGGGCTACCCATATTGCAATCGACAGAGTCGTATACACGTAATATAAGTGATATACATTGTTCCGGACCCGCCGTCATTATAAAATATGGCATATATATTATCGGCTCAGGTGTTAGCGTAAATATGTTGTCTTACGGTCCGTCATCGCAAATCGCGATCGGCGGAACCCATATGCATGCATATAAAAGGCTTTCAATGCAGCGGAGCCGCCGAACTTTTAAACACACTGTATATATTATTTCGGGTCCGGCCCACCCATATCGCAATCAGCGGAGTTGTATACATGTAATATAAGTGGTGTACATTGTTTCGGACCCGCCGTCATTATAAAATATGGCATATATATTATTGGGTGTAGTGTTAATGTTTTAAGACTTGTTCCTTTGCTTTCCTTTGTAAAATTCGATATATTTCTCCATTTATTTTATATTTTCATTTCCGATATACTTGCCTTATCTTTTTTTCAAAATATTTTTCGAATGATTTTGAATGAAACAATGAATATATTATTATTACAATAATAATTATATTTGTATATTATTATAATAATATATTAATAATATAATATTATTATAATATTATAATCAATTATTATTATATTTTTTTATTATAATAATATTACAATATAATTGTTATTATTTTTTTATAATTTTATATTATTAGATTTTTTATATATTAGGAGTTTATAATATTAATATAATATTTATACAATAATATATATAAATAATCTGGTTGTTAATATTTATAAAGTTATTAATAATCCTAAATACTAATAATAATTAACCCTATGTATACAAACCCTAAGATAAATATTAAAATACTAAACCCTAAGAATAATAATAGTATTATTAATATAATTAATAATACTAATATTATTCTGAGTTTGTATTATTATAATAATCATAAATATATAAGAATATAAGAATATATTTGCTATTATTTGTATAGTTATTAATTATCATAAATAATAAATAATTGGTCTTTATTGTTCTTATTATAATAATATATTATATTAATATTGATTATATTTTTATTGTAATAATAATTATATTTGTATATTATTATAATAATATAATATTATTATAATATTATAATCGAATATTATTAATAACTATATAAATATTAACAAATTATTATATTAATATTATAATAATTATATAAACTCCTACTAATATTATAATAATATTGATTATATTATTATGATAATATGGTAATTATATTTGTATATTATTATAATTATATAATAATAATATAATATTATTATAATGTTATAATCAAATATTAATATTAATATTTTATTTTATTATTATAATAATAATACAATATAATTGTTCTTAATTTTTTATAATTTTATATTATTAGATTATTTAAATAATATAATGATAATTTAATATTATTATGAGCTATTCTTATTATTAATTAATATATATTAGGAGTTTATATAATTATTATAATATTAATATAATATTTATACAGTAATATATAAAAATAATCTGGTTGTTAATATATTGGAGTAGTTATTAATAATTCTATATAGTTATTTATATAGTTATTAATAATCCTAAATACCCATAATAATTATTAATGTGGTTGATATAAGCCTATCGGCGTATATCAACCACATTGGTAAATGTGGTTGATATATATGCTTGATATACGCTTATTGGCGTATATCAACCATATTTACCTTGGTAAATATGGTTGTGCTAGTTATGTTTACTTTATAACTATATACTTTATAAAACACTTAAAAAATTAGACAAAATTTGGCGTGCGTATAGATTTAACTACACCGAAGGCAACTCAATTTGTCTTTGGTGTGTTGGAATCTAAATCTGCGGTCAGTCAAAATTTTCAACATGGATGCTAGCAAGGCTACCAACTAGTCATCAAGGAACCAATTAAAATGACACTCTCATATTGATGCGCAAGGTTTCGGTGCGTTTCCCCACTTCATGGGTAGTGAATTCGTCCACTGCAAAGTTTTTAGAGGAGAGAACATGAAAATAACTTAATAGAGGAGGATTTCAATCCTCATTATATAAATCTAAATATTTCATAGAGTTGAGTGTCAAGAGGAAATTGCCACAATGCATGTAATTTATGTCATTTTTATAGTCATCTATTATAATTAATATGTCAATATAAAGCAAGGCTACTATAGAGATTCCTTACAACAAGGCATAGGCCCTTTTTAATTTGTTGGCATCATGTTTTTTGGGTGATAACTCATTGTTGATCAACATTTATTGATTTATGTTATCTTTTTTTTCCTTTCTTTCCTTTTTGTTGAAACCCATACTACAAGTAGTATGTTTTTCCTTTCAAATACTTAGTCATTTTGAGCATCATGTGGGTTGCGATTTTGTTTTTTTACCAAATAATCTCGCATCTTATATACCACATTCCTCACTTTGCACCTTGCAATAATCAATATGTGCCATCTCTATGTGGGTTGTGGGACACCATTTTGTCATCCATCTCTCTGCATGACTCATCCATACATGACTTATGTGCATGACCTTTTACTGCATTACTCATGCCAACCCACAAACTCCATACTTAGCCTTTTTTTGTTGGTTATTGTTTAGACTCTTACATGTCGGTTGTGAGAGACCTCACCCTACACTATCTCATATCTTGCATCATGCATCCTACATCCATTAAACTCCTAAATTTTTTTCAGGGCATATTAAACTTTTCACCATGTTTGGCCATGGTTAAGTATGATTTCCCATAATTTCCCATGAAAGGCTATAGTAAGCCATGGTTAACATTGCTACTCCTATTAACCTTGGTTGAGTATGATAGAAAAAGCTTGATTATAATATTCCATGGTTATGCGTGGTTGACTATGGTAGAGTATAGTTAGTTGAGCTAAACCATGGTTGACTGTAGAAGAATATGTTGAGCATGGGAAAATATGATTAATTATGCTTAACTATGTATGACCATGGTTTATCCTGGGGGTCCAAGATTGACTATAGAGAACCATGGTGACAATGATTAACTATGTTTGAACATGGTTGATGATGGTTGAATATAGTTTACTATGGTTAGATTACATAACAATGTGATGTTGGTGAAGGGTTATGTTCAATTATGATGTTAGGATATGTTCATCACAATACAAGGTGAGGATATGTTCATCAAATCATAATGTTGGGTTTTGTTTCAAACATTACAATGTTGAGTTATGTCTGTCACATTGTGGCATTAGGTTATGATCACGACGTTGCAACATTAAGTTTAGTTCATCACTTTACAACATTGATTTATGATTGACTCATTGCAACATTAGGTTTTATTCAACACAATGTGATGTTAGGTTACATTTGTCACATTACAATGTTGGGATATGTTTCTCATATTGTAATATCATGTCAAGTTAGTCACATTGCAATCGTGGGGTCACTACAAGGAAAAATGTCTCTTAGCAGAGGTTATAACAAAGGTTTTTAATGTTATAAAATTGGAAAAAATTGTCAAAAGAACATCTGCTAAAACATATGTTTGGGATAGCACATGTTTTAGTGGAGATTTTAATGGAACTTCATCACAACTGAAAAATTATGGGCGACGGGAGGTTCTAGCGAATGGTTTTTTTGCAGTGCAATTAATGGAACAAGTAGCACCAATTCACTACATATATAAAATCACTAGGAAGCATACATAACTCAAGGCATCAAGGCGTTGATTACAAAGAATATTAGTGCATAATATATACCACAATGGTGCTAAGAGATGAAAAATCTCGAGGGCATTCTTCTAAGGAATGACACTGGGGCATGCAAAAAAATAATTGTTGTGCCAGTGTTTTTATTTAAACTTGTAGAGCTCATGCATATCGTTTGTACAAACTCCCTGGTGCATTAGTTATATGAAAGAACTGGTGTTGTTAGTTTTCATAATGCACCAGGATGGAAATAATATTTTGTAAGACTGGAGAGTTAGTTATATGAAAGCCCTGGTGTGTTAGTTAATCTCAAACAGAACTAGTGTTTGAAGGGATAAATGCATCGCTTCTCTCGATTTCTTAAAAGTCTCCGGTAATGCAAAAATATTTCTTCATGATGCTTTTATATAACATAATGCACCAGTGTGTTTTTATGTTATAGACACACCAATTTTTTTAATGAGATTTTCTCTGTTTTGGAAACATGGACCTATGACAGTGAAATTATTATAATTTTTTAAATACGTTATTCATTGAAAAATCAACATATATCTTATAAAAATATTCATACAAATTAAAATTTGATTAGTGGAGTTGTATATGATGTTTCGATTAATTTGTTACATTATCATATTTCGCAACTATTCACTATAATATTTAATCATCCATATATTTAATCAGTGGTGTAACGTTTCAGAGTGATGTTGGATAACATAATAGAATACATTAAAGTGCATTTTTTTATATATCAATAAGAGGCTCTTTGTCATACAAAATAGGATTGTTATTAGTAAACCCTTGTCTTTAAATTGAGACACTATGTCCATTACATTAAACAAAATGTATGATTTTCACAGACAAGTATTTCAAAAAATACAACAAGTTGCATTCATATCCAAATTGATCATCATTTTTCATTGAAACTACTGAGAGTGCTCGAGCTACTTCCATGACTTGGGTTTTTGGAGTAATTTTTTGTTGATTGCATCAATTGTTTTCGTCTCCTTAATCTTGTAGTTCCATCTACAAACATTGAAATAAACTGTAATGAGCGTATCTAAATTGCGAGAATAATGAAAATTGAAATAAATAATATACATCAATATAAATCAAATAACAATGTATCATAGCAAGAAGTGACTCATAAATTGTGCACGTTGTTTCAAAACAAAGTCTCATGCCTTGTTGCAACAAGTCTTCTACTGATGTAGTTCTATACATTTTTTCCTACATGTTCTAAACCCTATTATAAATAATATATTTAATATAAAGGGTTTTTTTGTTCTATTAACTATAGACTCAAAGAAGTAAAACAACATAAATACTTACAAATTCCACAATTACTTTTTGATATGTCAACATATACTCACAACCCTTATTGACCCAATGTCAATCAATTCTTCTGATGACTCTTCTTTGTATATTAGCACCTATTCGAAGACATTTAAGGATGGTTGTTGTAAAACAACTTAAAATATACAAAAATGAAATCTTTAATTGTTATAAGAAAATGTTAACAATTACTCACAAACTTTGAAATCAACCATTTTCTTCCTTGTCATCTTGTTTTATACAGTGCTGAATGAGCTCCATCATGTTTTCTTTTTTGAAAGAAAATACTTGAAAATTAATATTTAATGTTAAATTACTTTTTTATATGTACAAATTCAATCATGATTACATACATTTGAAGCACGTGGTTGTTTGGATGGCTCCTCCTATGATGCAATTATGTCCATTTCTTTGACCATCTCCTTATACAATTTTTTTGGGCATTCTTACAAAAATGTTTCACATATCAACGCATTGATCATTTGGGATTTTCATAATCTTCTTCAAAAAAATAATAAACTATTTTTATAATGATATATGAAAACAAATCATAACAAAATCGATATTAATAAATGAATGGTTTGTAGTTATATATACATATAATTCTAGAAAACTATTTTATACAATTAGGAATTTACCTTTTGAATGATTCTTTTTTTTGTTGTATGTTTTTTATATTGCAAGTCTAACATTTCTCATTGACCATTGCTCTGGAAACGCTTCCTATAGTCTATACATAATTTGGTTCTTAGAATCATTGGATTGGTTTTTGTATTATGAGTGGAAAGCATGTCTATACGTTCATTCTACTAGATGCCTCATAGTTCTGTAAAAATTCCCCCCCCCCCCTTTCATTAACCTCCAGCACCACTCCAAATGAGCTAAGGACCAATTCATTGTCATTTACATGTTCTATATAAAAAAAAAAAAATAGAACAACATTGACCTTTTTCTTCATCATTGCTCCGTGCAGAACATTAAACATATATGAATTGACAAATTTTTGAAACATATTATCTAACATTATTAAGTATATTATTAATGAAAATTCAAAAAAAAAAAACTTGTATTGAATAGTCTTGATTCATTCCCCTTATTCATCATTTTACAATTTTTCTATGAGAATTTTACGCTCTTATGCACTTAGATTAGAAATAACCTTATTTACCTTGTTCATTTTTTGGTTCTACATGACGCACACCAACCAATACATATTAGTTAAACTTACATATAGATCAAACATATTAATTTTGTAAAGAATTTACAAAGAACTCGTCTTCTCTTCTTTTTTGATGTGCTATCATTGTGTCGATCAATAATTTTGTTACTTGAGACCCTCTAAGACATTGTTTATCAATATATAACTTGTAGCATTAAATACAAAATCCATTAAATATATTTTGCAAACAAATCAGATAATTTTCAGCCAAAAAAGCTCTGGTAACCAGTGTGTTTATCTGAATAAATCCACCCGTGTGTTTAGAATACTCAACGCACCGTGAAGTTAATTGTTTAGCACCATCATGGAACATTTATTTTTAAAATTGATTTTGAATTATTGTCGTGCAATTTGTAAGGATAAACGCACCGAAATGATTTAATAAAGCTATTTGAAAGAGGTGTGTTGGTGCATTACATTACACCGGGAGAAACGATTAATATACTGGACATAATAGAGACTGTTATAATATACCGGTGTGCTATATTACATAGGGTCCACTGGTGCGTTATATTACAGAAGGCACACCGTGAAACATATAGTCGTTTAAGAAAAGGACAAATAAGACCAACAGGGTTTGGATCTAATTGAATAATTGATTCCTTTCTTTACATGTCAAATGTTCTATATATAGTAAGTACACAAACCCATTAAATCTAAAATGCCCAAATTGAAAAACCCTAATTGTGAAGTGGTAGAGGAAGTTAAAGCCTAAGGTGAAATTTTGCAGGAAGAAGCAAGGTTTTAAGGCATTAGGGGATTTTTGAGGTCTAGAATGAGCCTCGTAATGAAATTATAAAATAATAGTGGAAATAATAAAATAAGATTAGATTACATCATCAAATTTTAGAGGGAAAAAAAGACAAAACTATTTTTTCAACTTATCTTTGTATGGGTTTACTCAAATTTTGACCAGAAACACTCATTGGATGAAAAATTTGATTCCTCATTCAAGGAGTACCCATGTCGCATACTTTTGATGGACCTTGCTACACAAAAAATTAGAATACATGAAAAACATGATTGCAATCACGTTTTTTCATGTATTTCTAATTTTTCGTGTAGTATGGTCCATCGAAACTATGCAACATCCATAGACCTTGGACGAGGAATTAAATTTTGCATCCAACGAGTACTCCTGCTAGAAATTTGAGTAAAAACTTAAGGAGATAAGTTGAAAATACGAGTTGAAAAATTAGTTTTATTATTTTATTATTTTTTAATGTTTGTACTTTTTTACTCCGAAAATGGTGAATCATCCCCCATGGTTGACATCCTCATCTTGAATCCTATTGGTTCTTATAAAGTTTATTTTGGTTGTACATTTTTCTTAGGAGGCCCATTTTAGACCTGAAAAATCCCCTAATGGTAAGTATTGATTTATTTTGTTTTTTTTTTTGAATTTTAATTTTATTACTAGTAAAGGCTATAGTACATTTTTTATTACACGTGGTTTTTAATTTACTTATTTTCTGAATTGTGAATAAATCTAATAGAAATTGTAAAATATTTTAAGAGTAAAATTTAAGAATTTTGTTATCTAGGATTTTGAGTGTATCACTATACCATTCAACTTCTGATCTTTCGATGGATACAAATATTATGTAGCTCCACAATGATCTCAATATGTCTATCTTGCAAATGATCTCTCTTTTAATTAAACCTTAATATAAATTTGTAACGAACAAAGTTCATTATGGAAAGTTGAATACTCCAAAAGACTTGGAATATGTAGATCTCCATTGAAGATACAAGAATATATATTAAAATGTATGAATAAGAATGAAGTTACAAATGAGAGTGAGGGCCTTCTTATATACCCTAGGTTTATGAACATTCATGTCCTTAGGGACATACCTCATCATTAACTAATTACTAATTAATCATTACTGATGATGTCTTATTAATATTAATATTTATATAATTTATATCGATATTTTATTCATAACATTGCCTTCCTCCTCAAAAAGCTTTGTCCTCAAATCTTGCTGATGAAAAGGCTCGATCTCTTTTTTTGTAAAACCTGTAATGATATAATCATCTTGCCTCAATGTCCTCAGAAGAACTATAATGAAATCCATGGAAATGACCTCCCATTTCCATTCTAGAATTGAAATAGGCTAAAGCAACCCACCTAAATGCTTACACTCTTATTTCACCTGCTAACAGTCCAAACATCTAGACACAAACTCTGCCACTTCCTTCTTTAGATTCGGCCAATAGTAAAACTTCTTCACTGATGTCAACGTCTTCGAATATACTGGGTGACCTGAATACAACTTGACATGAAACTACCTCAAGATAAGATTCTTGTGTCCATGATCATCTGGCACATAGATCTTGTACCTAAATCTCACCAAACCATCTGTTGTGAGATGATAGTCCACATCGTGATCACTTGTACCCTATTATGACCTGTGTCTAAGCTCAGTGTACCTTTCATCTTGTTGTCTTGCCTATTAGATCTGATCCTGTGATTTTGTCCCATACGAGCTCACCATTGCAACATGGTTCATATACACTCTCCTACTGAGAACATCTCCAACACTATACTCCTTACCCTTAATGTATTTGATCTCAACGTCAAACTCACTAATCGTGGCCAACCGCCTAGCCTTCCTGAAATTCAGATTCGGTTCGTCAAATAAATATCTCAACCCACTATGATCGCTCATCAATAGAAACCTCCTATTAAGAAGATAATGCCTCCACCTCTTCAAGGAATGAACAATAACTACCAACTCAATACCATGAGTTAGATAGTTCTGATCATGCTCATTTAGTTTCCTGGACTCATAGCACACCACCTGTCCCTCCTGCATCAAGACTCGACCAAGTCCTATCTTGCAGGTATCTGTACACACCACAAACTCTTTATCTAGATCTCCAATCTTAAGTGTTGGCGCATTTGTCAATGACTACTTCAATTGCTCAAAATTTGTTGCACATTCCGTTATCCATTCAATTTTCTTACATTTTCTTTCCAATGATGTAATAGGACATGCAATGCGTGAGAAGTTCCTAACGAAACTCTTATAGTGACTTGCTAACCCGATGAATGATCTGGCCTCATAAA
Source organism: Pinus tabuliformis (assembly GCA_031772625.1). NCBI lineage: Eukaryota > Viridiplantae > Streptophyta > Pinopsida > Pinales > Pinaceae > Pinus > Pinus tabuliformis. Next base: position 292,980,948 of record CM062820.1, read on the forward strand.
AATTCTTAGGAGCTTCCCACTCCATGATATCCCTTACCATTTCTAGATCCACTGTTATGCCTTCCTTGGAAACAACATGTCCCAAGTAATGTACCTCTATCTAAAAAAAGTTGTACTTACTAAGATTGGCATACAACTCATTCTCTTTTTGCAATCTCAATACTATTGCTAAGTGTTTAAGATGTTCTTCCTCATTCTTAGAATATATCAATATATCATCAATGAATACAATCAAAAACTTTCCAGATAAGGAAAAAATACTTTATTCCTAAAGAACATAAAATTAGTCGAGGAATTAGTCAAACCAAAAGGAACTAAACCAAACTCATAATGCCCATACATAGTCCTAAAATAAGTCTTGTAGATGTCCTCTTCTTTGATGCGTACCTGATGATATCTTGATCTTAGATCAATCTTTAAGAACACTTCTACTCCCTTCAACTGATCAAAAAAGTCATAAATCCTCGACAATGGGAACCTGTTCTTGATTGTCACCTTATTCAATTTCCTCTAATCAATGCACAACTTGACAGTACCATCCTTCTTCTTTACGAAAACACTAGTGCGCCCTAAGGAAATACACTTGGCATGATGTATCCCTTGTAAATCATTTCCTTCATCTCCAACTTCAACTCTACTAACTCTAGTATGCTCATCCTGTTAGGTGCCTTTGATGTTGGTGCTTCTCCTGGTACCAACTCAATAGAAAAGTCCACTTCCCTTTGGGGAGGAAAATGTACTGGAAACACATCCTAAAACTGTTGTAATATAGGGCCCCTCTTGAATATTTCTACATCCTCAACATCCTTACCCTTGTCACTAGAAGTATGAACTGCAAAGATTACACACCCTTTCTTGCAACTGCACTTAGCCTACATAGGTGTGACCATTATAATTGATGTGGGCTTCTTCTTTCCCTGCAAGATTCTCTATTCCCCATTATCATCCAGATACTCAATGGCCTTGTCATAACAATCTACTTTGGTCCTATGAATATACATCCAATCCATACCCAAAATCATACTATATGATCCCAGTGGCAGTACATTCAAATTCACTATTGTAGGCATACCATTCAGGTCAAATGAACAAGCTCTTACCCAATGATGAATTCTTTTCTCTGTACCTGTAGCCAGCTACACCAACCATGACTCTGCATGCACTTATTTTCTCAAACCATTCTTATCCACCAAGTCAGGATTAACATAACTATAATTAGATCTAGGGTAAATAAAAATACAAACAACTCGACCACGAAGCTTACCTTCCTTCTCAATAATGGATACCTGATGATCTACCTTCTTGTTGTCTAAAACAGCATAAATTTGAGGAATGTTATGACCAATAACCCCAACTTTCTCTACCTCCTAAGTGCTATAAATTTTAGGCTTGCCACCCTAATACAATGAAAATCCTTCTTGAAATGAGATTTTCCACATATCCAACATTGCAGTGGTCCCCTACCATCGCCTCTTTTGTGCTGCTCTCCAGGTTGCGACCCATGTCCCTTCTCTACTGCATTGAACTTCTTCTAACGAGAAACATTTTCTTTCTGACCTTCCTGAGTTCTTCTTCACTTCGATTACCATTTCCCTTTAACTTTCTCATTTCCCTTCAAATCACGCTTATGCTCATCTTTACGCTTTGACTTCCCGTAACAATTCTTCAACTTCTTGATGGTCTCCTCCAACTATCTAGCCTCATCAAACTCAATCCAATATTTATATGTTGTTGGTAACCCACTGATGAATCTATAAATATTAGCCTTCTCATCCTTGAGGTAAGGTACATACCTCAATAGCTCTAGGAACTTACTAGTATACTCATCATCTGTCATAGAACCCATCTGCAGCTCATAAAAGTACTTAGCTCTATAATGATAGTACCTCTCTGATAAATACATCTTCTTGAGGAGTCCCTTGAACTCATCCCAAATCAACTCTTATTCCTGAATTCCATTGACATTCTTCACATCCTCCCACCAGATATTTTCTTTCCCTTTAAGACTGAAAGTAGCTATTTTAGCTTTCATGTTGTTTGAGTGGTTATGCAATCTGAATAATTCTTTCATCCTAGGAAACCATGTCTCTACCCTTTCTGACTTCTTCATATGTCCATCAAATGTAGGAGTCTCGACTTTCTTGAACTCCTTAGGAAAATACTCACTCCTCCTATAAGGATGATAATGCTGATGATTATAATAATGTCTCTTAGATGAGGAACTAAAATGATTCCCATACATATGAGTCCTCCTATCAGGTGTATCTAGTGATCTCTGGCCTCTGACTATATCCCCTTTATCCAAATTGTATCCGGACTGATAACTGCTACCATAGGCTTTATTAGTTTTCTCTTCCTACTCTTGATTGATCCTCAACTATCCTTGTTTCTGCAAATCTGACAAGCTCTGAAGAATCACTGCATTGACTTATGCCTACTTTTATTTAGCTCTTGCAAGTCTTTCTTAAGCCTCAACCATCCTGTCATTGTTTCCTTTGCAACTTCTTATCTCTTCCCTCAACCTCCTCAATGTATCTGTTATACCAGGAGAATACTCATCTCCTTCTTTCCCAACTGATCAGTAGGGAGAGTCAAGTGAATTGTAGTCTACCATTTTTCTTGTCATCTATGATTTTATTCTTCCTACACGTAGGCCATGTCAAATAAACCAAATAGATACCAAAATCAAAACCATACATCATGACGTTCAGGGGAGGCTTATCTCATCTGCAAAATCAATCCACATTAGCATGATACATATATAATCATAACTATATCAATACAAATACATCATGAATAGCCATACCAACTGTATACCATGACCCCATGCATGATAGCCATAACCTTTAAAACATTATATTTTACCCAAAGAGAGTGCAAACCGCTCTGATACCACCCTGTAACCACCTCCTCCCACCTTTACCCACTTTCACTAGTTTTCCTGAAGTAAACATGAGCTGAAGGTCACTATGATAAGACTCAACCTCCTATATGACCTTATGGAAATGGAGTCGACAACTTAAGACCTTACTCACTTCCCTCAGGTGTTACAATACCTCCAGGAGTTACCCAACCCCTCCAGGTGTCCAACCCCTGCATTAACTCTCTTTTTCACTGACATAGAGCCTCATTCTCTCCCTTAAAAAGGCCTCCAAGTGACTGTAAGCCTCCATTCGCTCCCATAGTCATTCTTCTGAGTGATTATGGACTTTTCGAGTCAGTTATGTGCTAGCGACCCCAAATTTTGAGCCAGTTTTTAGGGCTAGGACTTAGACCTCTACCCAAAACTCAGTGAAACTTCTAGAAATGATGAATAACATGGAAACCAAGCTTCTAAACAAAGAACTTGAACAAGGAGTTGACTTGACCCATCCCAACCATCATAGGATTTTCGTAAAAAACATGGTAGACATGCAACCTATAGGTCATGAATGCATATATGAACATAGGGATATGAAACTTATATGAGATTTACCAAGAAGTACTAATTCCTTCTCACAATAGTTGTCATAACACCAATTAGGTCATGCATTCATTAACCAGACATTCATTAATTAAAATGTGATAAGAGCCATAATTAAATCCGGCATATAACCATGCTTATAACCATCATATAACCAGGTAGATAACAATGGTAGAAAAACCATTGAAGACACATAATAACAAGTATAATTACTCATCAAAAACAAGAGGAACTTATCTCTTATTAACCATGTGAAAAAGTTAACAAAGTCAGGGGTCCCTCCTACCACCTGACCATAGATTAGTTGAACCAAATATTTTTCTCATCCAATCACCCTCGTGCCATATTCTAATCATTAATGTGGGATCTCATGGGATAAACCAATCCATAAAAAACCAAGGTAATCTAGAGGTTAAACCAACTCCACCCTCACCATATTGTGATCTCACCTAAAGCGATCCCGAGATCACAAAACCAAACCGAGCTTGGATGCCTCAGAATTCCTTCACCATCCATTGTATAATTTTCTTGTGTCCACCCACTTGTTGAGGGCTTCCCGAAGAAAAGCATCTCCACCCCCAACCCTTGGAATTTTCCTGAGACCATTGCACCTAGATCCAAAACCTTTTGACAATCCAAAGCTCAACCAAGAATGAATCCCATCACACTATGGTTATCCAGAAATATAAAGGAAAGGCTAAAACCACTGTTGAAACTCAGCAAAACCCATGCCGGTGAAACAAATGAAGCAAATACACACATGCATATACCATGCATGCCAAAAACAACTAGGAAATCATACATGCAACTTGTTACCTGCAAGTATTCTTGTTGAAGTTGCTTGATCTAACATTTCCTTGCTTGATCCCTTCTTCCCCTTTATTTCCTTGTCCTTCCTTTGTTTTCCTTATTCTTCCTTTGCTTCCTTGCGTCCTTCTCCTCTTGGTTATATTCTCCTCTGTAAGACTAATTCGAAAAAAAAAAACTGACAAAAGGCCCAAAACTAATGCTTTGATTCCTTTTTATCATTGATGTCTCTAATTTCTTCATTTTCCTTCATTTTCCTTCTCACATGCAACATGTGACCTTTCACCTCCCTTTTCTCATATTTTCCTTTATTTTCATATATAAAATACCAATAATGAATTTTTTCTTTTTCAAAGCCTTTGTCATTTCCTTTTCCAGTTTATCCTTAGCCATAATACACAACAAGTGATGCTCACTAAGATGTTTTTCCCAAAATTCGTCTTAGAATAAGTGTTCCATGACCTTGGTCTTATTTTTCCTTTATTAACTTTATTACATAAACTTTTAACCTGGGGTTGTTAAAGAACTGACCTGCAATGACCAAAGAGGGTTCATTAAGATATAAGCTAGCCACAAAAGTAGAACAAAACTCAGACGAAACTCCTCATACCTAAGAAAAGAAAAGGGGATTCTTTAACTACTAAGAGATACCTGACTCAAACTTCTTCCCAGTAGCCAAGAGGGAAAATATCATTACTATCAAGATTGATAGAAAACATTATTGCAAATGGAATTGTGATGTAGGGTCCAACAAAAAGGTTGTCAACAAACCGCCTTACCAATTATGGGTTCTATTTTTTAGCATTTGAAATGAAGACTGAGAGAGTTCACCACTGAAAATTTGACCATTTCGAACCTAAGATTAGGTCAGGGTACCTATATGCTAAGATCAAAGAGTAATTAGTGATAGAAACCTCAATAACAGTGAGGCAAATAAAGGTACTCATCTCTTACCCATTGACTACATATATAAACCAATAAGGAAAATTAACACCTCTAACCAGAAAGACGAGAGAAGCCACTACCAGAAACCATCACCAATTTGTTGTAGGAAAGTCGGAGAAAAATTGTTGGCTGCAAAGGTCCATTGGTGACCAAACAATGTGCATATATGGTGTTTTTAAGAAGGTGAGTTACAAAATTCACTTTGGATGCGAGAGGGTTCGAATGTGACTAGTGTTACGCAGTGGGGAGGGGTAGTTACCCCATAACTAACAAGGTAGAATTGTCACCATTGATTCCAACTGTATATCACTAAAATTTGTTGATTTATTGACACTTAGTGAACGCAAAGCCCGAGGACATATTTACCCTAGCTCCATTGGGTTACAACTAGCAACCATCTAGAGCTTTTGATAAACCCACATTTCATAAAGTGCAATGCTCTTTATGCCCATTGTCAAACAAATAAACATGATTTCATATTATAAGTCCGCACCTCAATCACCAAGTCGAATTACCATGGTACATAAGGCTTTTGCAATAAATATATTCGTTCTTATGTTCTAAGGCTACAATGTGATTATATATTGTGAGTTTATGATGACAAGGGTATTAATTCTTGATTTTTTTTTGTGTATTAGAGTTAATATATTATTTCTAAGGTTGTAATCATTGAATGAAATCATGGTTCTCATTTTAATGGTATGATCAATAGAAATTGGATTTAGCAACCATTTACGGGACTATTTTATTTATAACCCACATTAAATTTTACATCATTATTATTATTATTATTATAAAATGTTAGATATTAATTATGTATTAGGAATTGAATATATTACAACATGTCCCTTTTACTATTCTTATTATAAAGTAATTTAACTTATTCACTTTCAATGCCTCTTCTCTTTGGTTATTAAAATATTTTATTACTATAATAAACATATATAGAGAGTTGAATGAATAGTGAGATAAACTAGTTTACATTGATATTCAAATAGCTTATATAAACTTTAAATTGAAATATTTTTAAAAAGTATAAGAACCATGCATTTCTCTCACATTAAAAAGTGAATATATATATATATATATATATATATATATATATATATTAAGTTATTTGACACAGACAGTGAAATATTTTATTTATGATAGCAAGAGAGGATATTTTTTACGGCATCTCCTTTATATGAAGTTGTAATATCAATAATGAATGAAAAGTTAAATATTTTCACATCTCCTTCATAGTGTATTATAATACTTTTAATTAAAACTATCTAAACACATTTCTTTTTTATTATAACTTACATTGTTTTTCATTTAGATAATATCCTTTATACTAAGTTGTAATATCAATAATGAATGAAAAGTTAAATATTTTCACATCTCCTTCATAGTGTGTTATAATATTTTTAATTAAAACTATGTAAACACATTTATTTTTTTATTATAACTTATATTGTTTTTCATTTAGATAATATTTTATTTTTATTTTAAAATAGACATATGTCATTCCGCATTGAGCATGGAGATGAGTACCATAACAAGCAATTTGTCGTCCAATACATCACTTAGGGTCGAGAATTGAATTAGTGACTTCACATGAAGGAGTGCTTTAACAGAACACCCACTCAGGGTCGGGAATTGAACCATTTCTTTTTTATTATAACTTACATTGTTTTTCATTTAGATAATATTTCATTTTTATTTAAAAATAGACATATGTCAACTCCACATTGAGCATGGACATGAGTACCATAACAAGCAATTTGTCGTCCAATACATCACTCAGGGTCAGGAATTGAACTAGTGACTTCACATGAAGGAGTGCTTTAACAGAACACCCACTCAGGGTCGAGAATTGAACCAGTGACTTCACATCAAGGAGTGCCCAAAGAAGGTGAGAACCCTAACAAAATACCCAATCAAAATCTACCCAAGAACTGTGGATGTATAATTATTATATTTTAAAAAAAAAATTCAATGCAAGAAATATATTATTCCAATATCAATCTCAATTAATATATATATATATATATATATATATATATATATATATATATATATATATATATATATATATATATATATATATATCTTTATTTATATTTATATTTATATTTATATGGTTGATCATAATAGATTATTTAAATATTTTAAGTTTGAAAGAGAAAAAGTAATTGAAAGTAAAAAAGTTCAATTACTTTATATTAAAAATAATAAAAAAGAAATGTGTAATTCGATATAAAATTACTATGTTGCTTTTAATATATTAACAAAAATTAAATATACAAAAATCAATATACATCATAAATAAAAAATATTTCAATATGGAAAATTAGATAATATTAATATGTATTTAAAAAACATTTTATATATAAAATAAAATATTAATTTCATTGTTTACCATACATATATATATATATATATATTGTTTACCATGTATATATATATTATATATAGTTAAAAAAACTATGTATTTAAAAACTTAAAAGCATTTTAAATAGTTTACTATATTTCAATATTTTAAAGTATATGTTTTTGCCAATTTTGACTAAAATTTGTTGAAATTGTTATGTAGACTTTTCAATTAATTTTTTTTTTGGGTTAATTTTGACTAAAGTTTTGTTGAAATTGCATATTTAAATTGTGTAAACTATATAATACAAGTGTCTAACTAAAAATTTGTTGGAATTGCAATAAAATTTGTTCGAATTGTGCAACTAAAAATTTGTTGGAATTGAAATAAAATTTGTTGGATAAAATTTGTTAGAATTGCAAATTTAAGTTGTTTAGAGTACACAATTCAAGTGCTTAATTTTTAATCATTAATACAATTTATAAATTCAAAAATAGAATTTAAATAATGAAAATTGCAATAAAATTTGTTTGAATTGCAAATTTAAATTATTTAGAGTACACAATTCAAGTGCATATCCATTCAAAAAATTGAATTTAAATAATAAAAATTTTGAAATTTATATATATATATATATATATAATTTAAATAATGAAAATTCTGAAATTCAAATAATCAAAATTCTGAAATTTAAATAATGAAAATTTTGATATACTTCATGAAAATTTGATATATTGTACTAAAACAATAATGAAAAAATTGATATACTTAATGAAAATTTTGATATATTGTACTAAAACAATTTATTCCTTCCTTACTCCTAGTTTTATGGAAAATGTTACTAATGTTACTCGTTTTCTTTCTTTTATGAATGCTTTATTGAAATCACTAATATTCATGTAAAGAAAAATGAAACTTCCCTATATTCTTTTATGAATGCTTTTATTGAAATCATTAATATTCATGAAAATAAAAACGAAACTTCACTATTCATTATATATTTGGGAAGAAAATGTTACTAATGTTACTCCTTTGCCTTCTTTTATGAATGCTTTTATTGAAATCATTAATATTCATGAAAAAGAAAAACAAAACTTCCCTATTCAATATATATCTGGAACTTCTTCCCTCTATATCTGGAACTTATCTGGAACTTCTTCCCTCTAGATCATTGATCACATCATAATTATTAATGCCTTTATTGAAATCATTAATATTCATGAAAAGAAAAACGAAACTTCTGTCAACAGTTGCACATGGAAGACATGAATTGGCAAACAACACAGGAGGAGCTCACAGGTGCGGATCACCAGGAGCTCCTACGAGCAAATATGCCGCATAGGCTTCACATTAAACTCCAATACTAAATAGATACACTTAGATAAGGATAGTAAATCAAATCCCTAAATGATAGGAACTGAATGTCCAAGAAAAACACAATCATAACTATGTAACAATAATCACCTAATCTCCATTAATTCTAACACTCCCTGTTATAGACATATTTTGGCACTGCAACCCCAATCATAAATGTCCATAAACCAAGGGCTTATAAGTCCCTAAAAGTTTTGTTTCATACCCTAAAAGAGCAAGGTCAGCTGATTACATCATCTCCCAGATGTTCTCCATGAGAAACTACTCAAAACTGGTCAAAGCAGGACCATACAGATTTCCTAGTGCTAAAAGTGCGATGCATCTCACCTGCCACATGCAAAAAGTGCGATGCATATTGGAAAGCCCTTCTATAGGGTGTGATGAGCGAGAGCTGACAAATGACACAAGCAGTTTGCTAGGTGGAAACCCAGAGAATCTTCTAGAAACTGCCCATTTGACACTTGCCTCTCTGAGTTTGCCTAGGGATGAGTAAGAGATCTGAAATCTCCATGTGGAACCAAGAACTATCAGTGAAATGACACTAATCAAAATCCCAGAAGCTGACTCACTCTCCTATAAACATCTATATATGGATCCCTCATCCAAGAGATCCAAAGGCTGGAATTTTGTAATTTGCAAGGAAGTGCTGTTGGTTTCTCTTTGAAGACATTGTTGGGTGATATTGCTTTGTATGAGGTGAAGAGGGCTTTCATGCTGGGAGAATGACACTGGATCAGACAAAGTGGTTGTAATTCTCTCTTCTACTACTTTTACTAATAAATCTATTTGAGTTTTCCTCCATATTCTTGTGTATCTCTGAATATTGTGTTGATATATGCATTTGTATGGTCAATATATATCTGATCCTATATTGTTTACAGTGAAAGATCTCTATGATTTGATGGTATTATGCTACTGTGAATCTATAGGTGCTCTTTGAAACGGGACAAGTGAGGAAGCAGGGGCGAGATTCTGTGAAAGGGGAAAGGAAAAAAGCAAGGAGCCAAGCAGAAGACTGAGGTTGGTACTCTCTGCTTCTTTCTCATCTCTCTCTTGTAAAGGAAAAACAAGTGACTTTAATTTGTTTGTTTCTAAGATAGCTACCCGTCTTAGTGGGACTAGCAGTTCTGAATTGACACTAGATTTCCCGATAACAAAATGGCGACTCCACTGGGGAGCGATTAGTTTGATTGCTTGTCTCCATTTGTTTGATTCATAAACCACAGACGAAGCCTGAAGTTAATCCAGCTAGCCTTCAAACTGCATTGGCTATGCAAGTGCAAAGTAGATCAACCCTGCTTCAATCAATCTCCGGGATTGTTTATGAACTGAACAACTGACTTGCAAACATCCTAAGTGCCCTAGAGGTAGCTCAAGTAACCTCATTAGATCAGACCTATACTTTGTATTTACTGACTATCGTTAGCTCGGCCTAAATCCCTGAACTAAACTGCAAACTGTGACCAAAAACCAAGTTAAGGTCTCGTTCCTGGTCCATCACACCCTCTGCTTTAGGCAGACTGGATGCATCGCACCTCCCGTGTGTAGTAGGTGGGATGCATCCCTATTTCCTTGTGTTACAGGTGCGATGATGAGCTAAGATTTTTTCTACCTCTAGATTTTGGTTTTTCTTCACTGTCATCAGTTTTATTTAGGAGTTTTGCTGTCTATGATCAGTAGACCATTGTTGAAACCCCCTTCTTTTGCATCATTCAGCCTCCATTGTAAAAATATTTGTGAATGTTTTTTATGTATTTTTCGCCATTCACAGTTCTCATTTACAAAATAGTAACTTAATCAAACTGTCATCTTTTGATTTGAAAGTGTCGCAATGTCGTTTTCAGTCAAAGAAAAGAATACTACTGTTCTTGATAGTTGATTACACTGTTACTCTTGTATTTGATTTGAATTAATAGTTTTTCAAGTGTCGAAAGTAGTTTTCAATTCAAAATTGCAAAGTGTCGTCATTGTCTTCTTTTCGTTTTTTGAAGAGAAAATTGTTAATATTGTCACTTTGAAAAGATAATTCAGATTTGTACTCAACATTCTTTTTGTTATTCACACATTAAGAAAGCGGAAAACAAATACATGCATGTGAATTTGCATTTAGACTGCTTGTTGATTTAGGTCAGTGCATCTAGTGTGTGTTCTCTGCTCTATGTTGAAAGGATTTCATTTCGCTTTCCTTAGTAGCTAGGATTTTCATTGCAAAAAGAAGATTAAACGATTGTTTATCATCTTAGATTGCATGTTTAGGAATTGTATATCTACATCACGCGGTGAACCTTAAAGGCAAACTTCTTAAGAAAGATCAACTGTAAAATAAATTCAATGAACATAAAAATGCTTTGGAACCTAACGCACAACATCTAGAAGTCTAGGCTAGAGACGTATTCCGGCATCGTAAAGCCTAGTAACTGTCGCTTTCATCGTAGGTTGGGTGATTCCTCCTCTTTGAGACAACAAGCGCTAGTACAGAATTGTGCTCCCACGTACCGTCGAGTATATATTGGGAGAGCATAATAGGCTATATCCTTTATCCTTAGGAAGCCGTGTCTGCCGCCCTATCGATTGCAATGCACTGAACACAGCATTTCGGAAGATTGACTGTCGTACCGTAAAAAGTATTTTGTAGTTTTGCGATTGGTTTGGTAATCCCTCTGTCTAGATTTCCAAAGTAGTCTCTTTCATTCCTTTTCAGACTCCTTAAAGGAAAAGGTCCATCTGAGCACTTGTCACTTCAAGCTCATTAAAAATCGAAGGCGACTAGAGTCATCTTTAGCTTTTTCTCGACTCTTAAAAAGTGAAAAAGCAAGTTGTGTCAAAGCGTCTAAAATTTATTTTAAACGGAATAACGTCACTGTTCCCTCGTTGATCTTGGGTTGAGAAAATGGAGTCCACCAACCAAGGATGTCCCCTTGGGGGAAATCCTAGTCCTTTCACCTCTTGGGGAGATGTTGGTGCACCTCATATGGCCACATTGTCCCTCCCAGGTTTGACAATTGGCCTGCCAGTATGGCTTTTCGCGACCTCTGTCGTTCAAAGCACCGTGATTCCTGAGTAATCAAATCAGCAACTAGATGATACTAGAGTTACCCCCAAACCTTCTGCTTCATTTGTTTCTCCCTCTCCTTCTTCCTCTTCGCTTGGTGAAGCTAGTAAAACTAAAAACCAAGTAACTAAGAAGAAGAAGAAAGGGAAGGAGAAGAAGAAGAAGGAGCCAACGGCAAAAAGGGGCAACCGTGCATCGTCTAGTGAAAATCAACACACTGCACCGTCCAAACCTAAATCTCCATGCATCATCTGCAAAGGAGACCACTATCATCGAGATTGTCCTTGCATCCCACGGATCTTAAGGGACTGGTCTCCCCACTTGCACAATTTGGTGTCGTCAACCTCTGATGATCATGTTGAGAGTACACCGTCAACTAGTGAAAACGAAGTCATTGGACAGAAGGGAAAATCTAAATTTCCTTGCAGACTGTGTGAAGGCGATCATGCCCTCCACCGTTGTCCCTTCCTGGACGAAGCTAAAAGAGTCTTGGATAATCGTCCTACATCACCGCAGCGACCTCCTCTGGGATACAAGAAACTCTTACCGAGTCCATTGCTAGTTGAAAACCCAACTGACACACCCTTGTTGTCGGTCGAAGCGCCTATCATTGAAGATGAACCCTCTGAATTCACATCGGACCAAAGTCAACAGGTCGAGACGGCAGTCGACCCCATCTTGTCTTCAGAGGAGTTACCTTCAGATGATACAATCACCAAAGAGAATGAGGATGACACCGTTCGAATTCTCTACGTAAACACAGACTCCGATGAACATGGGGGCAATATACCCATTCCTTTACCGCAGGAAGGAAGTTCATCAGAGTTGTATCCGATCGTTTATTCGGTTCCACCTCTAAGAAACCTAGTCGTTTCCTTTGATTGGAACCTACTAGGCAGACCCCGTTTACCCTCTAATGTACCATTCTGAATCATAGTGCAAACTTACAAAATGGTCATGGTTGGTACCATCATAGATGAAGGGGCTTCTGTGAGTATCCTTTCCTCAACCGGTTGGAAAGCACTTGGTTCGCCATCGCTTTTGCCTGAGATGTGATATCTGATAGGCTTCGACAAAGGAACCCATCGACCATTAGGGATCCTTCCAAGTTTGCCTATAACCTTGAGAAGGAAAACCGTTTATCTGAACGTAATGGTAGTCCAAGGACCTCTAGATTACAATCTACTCCTTGCGCATGACTAAATTTATAGCATGGGAGCTATTGTTTCCTCACTCTTTAGAGTAATGTGTTTTCCGCATGAAGGCAGAGTGGTCCAGCTCATAGACCAGCTTTCGTTCCCCGATTCACACATAGCTAATAGTCAAATTCCATCCCTAACAGGTCTTTTTGCGCAAGGAATGTCTCGTCAATCTCCAGTCCGTCCACCTGATGAACGCGAGTGATTTGGTGGTTGTGATTGAAACCCAGGGGGCATGCACCCTGGTCTGCTTCGGCAGGAAAACTTCAGGTATAGGGTAGGTTTCCGCAAGGGATATATGACTGGTCTGACACACCCGTCCGTTTAGGAAAATGGGATTAGACTGGAATAAGATACCTCTGTTCGAAGGTAGGCCTTTCCCGATAGAACAAATGTTTTGTCTACAAATTGAAGGTTAACCTGGAAAAGGTAGGCCTTTCCTGATAAAACGAATGTTTTGTCTGCAAATTGAAGGGTAACCTAGAAAAGGTAGGCCTCTCCCGATAAAATGAATGTTTTGTCTGCAAATTGAGGGGTAACATGGGAAACTCTACTTCGCTATACTTGGGGGCATGCAAACCTTTTTGCGTGAAAGTGAAAAGCGACCATTTGTTTTCTTAGTTTGTAGGTTCTTAACCCTTTAAACTTGTAGGATTGGTCGTTCCTAGCTTACATAATAAAAGGAGTCAGAGCAAAATTTCCAATGGTGCAAGCTCCATAAAAAATGAACCTATCGATGAGACATCCTTATTATACGACTGGCACGAGCAGTTTTACGCAAAGTTCAAGCTCCTTAAAAATTAAACCTAGCACTAAGCATATGTTCCACCAGAGTTGAAGCTCATTAAAAAATGAACCCACTTCCGGTAAATAAGCATTGAGATCAAATTGTTATCAACTTTTGAGCCTTGGTTGTGTTCTTACCATCACCTCCACTCTTTCTTAGCCGATCATGTGCCTCCATTTGATTGTTTACCCTTTTTGAGGAACAACTGCGATGAGTGATCCTATTAGCCACCTTCTTTACACTGCCATGACTGAAAAGTTCCAAACATTACCTGGAACCAGTTGCTATCTGAAAACATCACTCGTTCCTCAAAAAACAAGTCTCCTTTAAGCTCTTTTCATCTGACTCGTAAAATATGAAAAGATTGTGAAGCAATTGGCCTCTCTAGCTCGTTAAAGTGATTAGAAGTGCCATCCCTCCTCTAGATTTTAATCTTTGTGGACCTGAGGGATTATTACACAAAAAGATCGAGCTTTTGTCTTGTTCGGCTCGTTAAAACTATCGAAAAGTCATCACTTTCGCATTGTTTTATACTTTTTCAGACTTAAGGGATTATACTATGAAAAAGGAATATTGGAGTCTCCTTTCCATCCCTTTTCAGACTCTCTAAAATTGAAAAGAACCGAGTTATCCTTGTCGTTAAACTCGTTAAAACAATAGCGACAAACTTGTCCATTCAGACAAGAGCGAGTTTCACTGTTGCTAGGCTCGTTAAAACATAGCGACGGGTTTGCCCGAAGGGAAAATTATAGAACAAGCATATGTTATCCTCCTCAAGCTTGACAAAAATAAAGAGGTACTGGTCAAAAATGACTGGGGAAAATTGGGAAGAAAACTTGAAGAAACTTTATTGGTAGCAGGTCGCTCTTGAACATGACACTTTCACTCCATCACCATGATTGAGTCGGGTTGGGTTATTTCGTTCACCGGTCATATTACCATTGGTCCACCGTACCATCCACTTTTGGGGTTAACGCTACCAATCCATTTCAGTGTCGCCGATATGTTCAAGAGAAGTCGCTCAGAGAATTCACGTACCTGGCTTGTGTCTCATCCACTGCAATACCTTCACGCTTCATTCTTTCATGACTGCCACCCTGAACCTTGTATCCTCAGATTGTTTTCACCTCTACAAAATAATTTGCTCTGTTCCATGTCGTAGATGTGGGATCCATCAATGCCCTCCTATGACAGGTCACTTCTTATCGATGCCAGCTCATTATCCAAGAAGTCGACCTAGGAACAACCCTTTCAGTACTTTGAAGCTTGCATGCCTCAATGGTAAGTTTCTCACTTCCGACGTCAGGTTTACATTAATGGCCTTCGACCGAAAGATTTTGCGTGGTGTTCGACATCAACTCATGTATTCACACCAAGTGAATTGTACTGCAGTACCTTGAGGGTCATCATCATCATCGGTGATTCCTCTCACACTTGTTAACAGCTTACATCATTGGCTGGTAATCAGGTGATGTCCTTCCATGTTCGACATCAGAACATCTTTTCACATGGATCAACTTGTACTTCGGGCGAACATTGAACGAGTTTTGAATACCCCGGATCTAGTTTCATCCATCTGGGTTGCGATATATTCAAGAAAATAAAGACATCAAATGTACAACATTGCTGCACAGATAATCATCCAAACTAAGGGATGATAGCTCTACTAGAATCATCAGTTTGCACATAGACGGTTGTCTGTCCTATGTACATGAAAAGGAATTTATCAAAGTTGAGCATGGGAATGCCCGCCTCAGCTAAATCATGAAAAATATTATGAAGATAATGTATTGTATTGTATCTTATTACAGGTCACCTTCCAGTTTGAAAAACCTCAGATCCTCATTATAAAGCATTTCACCCGACATCAAAAAGGATTTACGACCTCATACTTTAGGGGGCAACTGTTATAGACATATTTGGGAACTGCAACCCCAATCATCAATGTCCATAAACCAAGGGCTTATAAGTCCCTAAAAGTGTTGGTTCATACCCTAAAAGAGCAAGGTCATCTGATTACATCATCTCCCAGAAGTTCTCCATGATAAACTACTCAGAATTGGTCAAAGCAGGACCATATAGACTGCCCAGTGATAAAAGTGTGATGCATCTCACCTTCCACATGAAAAAAGTGTGATGCATACTAGAAATCCCTTCCATACGGTGCGATGAGCGAGAGCTAACAAATGGATCAAGTAGTTTGCTAGGTGGAAACCCAGAGAATCTTCTAGAAACTGCCCATTTGACACTTGCCTCTTTGAGTTTACCCAGGGATGAGTAAGAGCTCTAGAATCTCCATGTGGAACCAAGAACTATCAGTGAAATGACACTAATCAAAATCCCAGAAGCTGACTCACTCTCCTGTAAACATCTATATATGGATCCCTCATCCAAGAGATCCAAAGGCTGGAATTTTGTAATTTGCAAGGAAGTGTTGTTGGTTTCTCTTTGAAGACATTGTTGGGTGATCTTGCTTTGTATGAGGTGAAGAGGGCTTTCATGCTGGGAGAATGACGTTGGGTCAGACCAAGTGGTTGTAATTCTCTCTTCTACTACTTTTACTAATAAATCTATTTGAGTTTTCCTCCATATTCTTGTGTATCTCTGAATATTGTGTTGATATATGCATTTGTATGGTCAATATATATCTGATCCTATATTGTTTACAGTGAAAGATCTCTATGCTTTGATGGTATTATGCTGCTGTGAATCTACAGGTGCTCTTTGAAACGGGACAAGTGAGGAAGCAGTGGGGAGATTCTGTCAAAGGGGAAAGGAAACAAGCAAGGAGCCAAGCGGAAGATTGAGATTGGTACTCTCTGTTTCTTTCTCATCTCTCTCTTGTAAAGGAAAAACAAGTGACTTTAATCTGTTTGTTTCTAAGATAGCTACCCGTCTTAGTGGGACTAGCAGTTCTGAATAGACACTAGATTTCCCGATAACACTCCCCCTTAATGGAGAAAGGGTTCTTAAACACACCTAATATGTCCCTAAACAAATCAAACTTCAGTCTTCCCAGAGGCTTAGTAAATATATCAGCCATATTATCACAAGAATTACAATATTCAACACAAATCTCTTTGGACTGCACCTTTTCCCTGACAAAATGAAATTGAGTGTCTATGTGTTTAGTGTTTTCATGAAACACAAGATTGTAGGCTAGTTTGATGGAACTTTGATTATTGCAATTGATAATCGTAGCTTCTATTTTTTCTTCCCTTGCATCTTGGAGAAGTCTACGAAACCAAACTGCCTCACATGTTGATGCACACATAGCTTGGTATTCTTCTTCTGTGGAGGATAAGGCTACAGTATGCTGCTTCTTGCTGCACCAAGAGATTACCCCAGACCCAATGCTGAAGGTGCAACCTGTAATTGATCTTCTATCATATAAATATCCTGCCCAATTAGAGTCTATATAACCTGTCAAACTAACATCAAATGAGTTAGAATACAAAATACGAAAGTCTGAAGTTCCTTGCAGGTATCTCAGTACTCCTTTTGCTACAATCCAATGGTTCTCATGAGGTCGAGTCATGAACTGACTCAAAACACTCACTGCATAAGCTAGATCTAGTCTCGTTGTAGTCAAATAGATAAGACTACCAACCAACTGTCTGTACAATGTTGCATCTGCATATTTCGAACCATCATCGACCTGAAGTTTTTTGTTCTGCTGTAAAGGCACAAATGCAGCCTTGCACTCATCCATTTTGAATTTAGTTAACAAACTCTTAGCATACTTACCTTGGGATAAGAAAGTTTGGCTTGAATCTCTCCAAACATCTAGACCCAAACAGTAATGCATTCCTCCAAGGTCCTTCATCTCAAATTTCTGTGATAACTGCTACTTGATTTCTTCAATGAGATTGTATGCACTCCTTGTCATGATCAGATCATCTACATATAAAGAAATCAACACTATCTGTCCCTCATCTTTAAACACAGTATACAAATTAGGATAATTTTTGCTCCATTTATAACCATGCATGAGGAAAAATGAATCAATATTTTCGTACCAGGATCTAGGAGCTTGCTTTAAACCATATAAATCTTTCTTTAATCTACATACTAAGTGCTCTTTTCCCTTCTTAACAAACCCCTCAGGCTACACTAAGTATACTTCATCTTTTAAATCATCATTTAAGAAAGAAAATTTAACATCTAATTGATGTATTTTCCAATGATGCTTAGTGGCTAAAGCAATAATTAGTCTAATGGTATTTAGTTTTGAAACAAGGGAAAATGTTTCCTCAAAATCAATACCTTCGTTCTGGGAATACCCCTTTGCAACCAACCTTGCTTTATGCTTATTAATAGACCCATCTGCTTTAAATTTCAACTTAAATAACCAGCTGCAACCTATGGGTTGGTTACCATAAAGAAGTTTTACTAGATCCCAAGTATTGTTCTTAATAATAGATTCATATTCCTCCTTCATTGCTTCCTTCCATTCAGAACTCTTACTAGCTTCATAAAAATTAGAAGGTTTTGCAATGTTTAACATACCAATCACGAGCACACAATCCCTATATCAAGCTGGTAACTGTTTCGGCCTACTAGATCTCTTGAGCGGTGGCGGTTCAACTATTATGCTTTGTTCTTCTCTTTGTGGACTGAACTCAATTTCCTCCTCTTTATCCTGCTGCTACTACTGTTGTTTTTGTTGTTGACTGATTCCTATTTCAATATCCTCATTTGAAAGTAAGACTACATGCCATTCTTCATTATCTTGAATGAGATTTTCGTCATCAACCTGTTCATGGAATATTACGTCTCTACTAACAAACACCTTGTGAGTAGAAGGATCAAACATTTTATAAGCCTTATACTGACTGTAGTATCCAATGAAGGTACATTTAATGGCCTTTGAATCTAACTTCTTCCTGTTTTCTTTGGGAACATGCGCAAAAGCTTTACAACCAAATACTCTAAGATGACTTACTACAGGCTTGAAGAGAAACAATGCTTCAAAAGGACTTTTACAATCATGACTTTTAGTGGGACTCCTATTCTTCAAATACACTGCAGTATTAATAGCTTCTACCCAAAAACCATTAGTTAGATTCTTACCTTTCAACATACTGCGAGCACACTCCACTAGCGTTCTGTTTTTCCTCTTGATGACTCCATTCTGCTGAGGAGTGTAAGGTGTTGTAAATTGCTATTGTATCCCATGCTCTTTGCAGTATTTGATGAAAACCCCTTTCTTGAATAATCCACCTTGATCTGATCGAAGAATCCTGATGAACTTTCCTGTCTGCTTCTCAATCATGTCTCTGAATTGCTTGAAATATTCAAAAGCATGACTCTTCTATTTAAGAAAATATACCCATGTGAATCTTGTACAGTCATCAACAATGGTTAAAAAATAGTAGGCCCCACCTAACGATCTTGTCTGCATAGGGCGACATAAATCAATGTGTACAAGTTCAAGTATATCCCTATGTTTCCTATCTTTAACAGCAAGAAATTCATCTCTATGCTGTTTACAGAATGCACATGCTTCACAATTAATATGCAAATTTTTCAAAACAGGAAGACCGTCTACAATACCTTTTTTCTACAACAGAAGAAGGTCACTGAAATTGATATTCCCAAGTCGTTAATGCCACAAATTTTCAGCAGACTTATCCGATGACATCAATTCTTGTTGTGGTGTACTCTTCACATCTAGTTTGTAGAGTCCTTCTGTATGAATACCTGTAGAAATAGGCTTCATCTTATCCAACAAGTCTTTAATAATACAATGAGATTTAAGGAATTCTACCTTGAGATCCTGATCTGTAATCTTTGATACAAAAATCGGGTTTTTCTTAATACCGGGAACATACCACATATCAGATATATTCCTGATCTTTCGATCAGGCAGATTAACAAGAACATCTCCATGTCCCTTGATCTCATACCCTCTATTATCTCCAAGGTATACTTTTACTCTAGTGTTGGATTCTCTAAAATTTCTGAACCATTGCTTTTTACCTGTCATATGTGAGGAGGCTCCAAAATCTACGAACCAAATATCTGATTCATCCTCCTCAATAGCTAAAGCAGTCTCAGCCTCAGCCATAAACAATCTGACATCCTGATTCTAATCTGCATCTGCATCAGCCAAATGACCTGCATGTCTTCTCTGCTTGTACCTCTCCCCATCTGCCTTTTTCTTATGGAAAAATTTAGCAATATGGCCTATCTTACCACAATAAAAGCATTTAGGAGCAAAGTCATGTTTATGTGAGGTCTTACCTTGTGGTGTCCTTTTTCATGATGCGTTGCCTTTCCTGTGATCAGCCACTGCTCTCCCCTTCGGCTTGAACTTGGTCATCAATGCAAGATCTAGATTTTGAGGTTTGAGAGACAACCTCCTTTCTTGTTGTTGTAGAAAAATCCCAGTGAGCTCTTCAAAGCCTAGAGGCTTTTCTCTTGCATTCAATCCGGTTATAAACATCTGATAATCATCCGTCATGCCGTTCATGGTAATTGTCACCAGATCATCATTTGCCACGGTCTGACTGATATAGGTTAGTTTATCTTTAACTTCCTTTATCCGAGATATGAATGAAGAAACAAAATCATTCTCCTACATCTTGATTCAGAGAATCTTCTTCCTGAGGTACAAAGTTCGACTGGTGTTCTTGATCTCATACATCTCTTTGAGAATCATCGAGATGTCATTCAATGTCTTGCAATCCCGAATGTGAGGGATGATTCAATCCTTGACTGATAACTTAAGTAGCACCTTTGCCTTCATCTCCCTTTTCTCCTAGTCTTGAATTGTTGTATTTGATCCACCAGTTGCAGTAGACCGGTGGCAATGCCATAGACATTCTATCCCTCAAGTAGAGTCTGGAGCTTAAATTTCCAATTTGTGTAATTGGAACCATCAAGCTTATTACTCTCATTGAGATGAGCTTCAGCGATTTGATTATTCATCTTGAATGAATAAAATCTTTAACAATTTCAGCAACTCTCAAATGTTAAAAAACAAAACAATACCCTCATCACTGAGAATTTCCTTCACAAAAACAATTGCCGTGAATGATAATAATTCCTCAAATTTCAAAGGAACTCCAGATCTTTTTTTTTTTTAAACATCACTCCAAATTCTCTTAAAAGAAAAAATACGCACCCCCTTTCTTTTTATTAAAATAAGGAGACCTCCAATTAAAAAATAATCCATAGAATTTTTAAATTAAAGCTTTGAAAAAACTTCAATTAAAAAAATAATTATCTCAGCGATAGGTCCAGCTGGCAGCTTTGGTAATCAGCGTCCAAGCCAGCACACGCAGCAACGCTGGGTGATCTCATCTCTGCCTCACAGCCTTCCGTCGAGCTTCTCCAATTAAACGCAGGTCTAGAGGACTTCCTCCAATCACACGGCCTCCTGAATGTTGCTGCAACCTCCTCCTTGCAGCGCCTACGTCCATCTCGATGCAGGCCTCCTACAGGCTGGTGCGAGCTCCTTTCACCCTGGCAGACTACACAAAACACAGTCTTTTTTTGTTTAATCGCACTCCTCTTCGGCGATTAACCACAAGTCGTCCACCACGCAGATATGACAGAGCCTCCTTGGCTTGCCCACCACACAGGTCCAGAGGCACGCCTGGTTGCATGCATCCAGCACGGAGTCCTCTTACGCAGCCCCCTTCAACGCAGCAACTCGGGACCTCCACGCAACTTCCAAACCACCACGCAGCTTCCAAGCCACCTACGCAACCAGCAAAAACAATCATCATTTCTTTTCACTTTGGATTCGCAACTAGTCGCTGATGTACACCTGAATCCTGTGACGATGCAGCAAATAAAAAATGAGCGTTGTGACGATGCAGCAAATAAAAAATGAACGTAGTCTCCAAGAGTCGGCACGATTACTCTTCAGTCCGCACGTGACGATGTCACGTTCCTCAACTCAATGTACAGGGCTCTCCTTCCTGTAGCTCTGATACCATGTGAACAGTTGCACATGGAAGACATGAATTGGAAAACAACACAGGAGGAGCTCACAGGTGCGGATCACCAAGAGCTCCTACAAGCAAATATGCCGCATATGCTTCACATCAAACTCCAATAATAAATAGATACACTTAGATGAAGATAGTAATCAAATCCCGAATGATAAGAACTGAATGTCCAAGAAAAGCACCATCATAACTATGTAACAATAATCACCTAATCTCCATTAATTCTAACAACTTCCCTATTCAATATATATTTGAAACTTCTTCCCTCTATACCATTGACCACATCATAATCAAAATCAAATCCCGAATGATAAGAATTGAATGTCCAAAAAAAACACAATCATAACTATGTAACAATAATCACCTAATCTCCATTAATTCTAACAACTTCCTTATTCAATTCATGAAACTTCTTCTTCCCTCTATATCATTGACCACATCATAATCAAAACTGGTGACCACATCATAATCAAAACTGGCTGATTGTTAGTTCCCTAGATCATTGAGTTCCCTCTAGATCATTGAGCACATCATAATCAAAACGGGCTGCTTGTTAGTTCCCTCTAGCTCATTGACCACATCATAATCAAAACGGGCTCTGCTTATTTAATTTTATTCACAGATTTGGAACTCCTCTCTGAATCAACACGGTTGATTCAAGAAAATGTGATATTTGATGTATAAAACAATTACTTCATGTCTCGGAGAAAAATGGATTCTACCTCTTATTATTATTGTTCTTCATGTCTCGGAGAAAAATGGATTCTACCTCTTACTATTATTGTTTTACAGAAAATATTAATATTCAGAGCTCATAACTCAAAAGAAAACAGAAACCATCCTTTTTCGATATTCAAAAATCAAAATGGATTCTACCTCTTACTATTATTGTTTTAGTAAGAAAATATTAATATTCAGAGCTGATAACTCAAAAGAAAACAGAAACCATCCTTTTTCGATATTCAAAAATCTGGAAAGAAAATGTGATATTTGATCTATAAAACAATTACTTCATGTCTCGGAGAAAAATGGATTCTACCTCTTATTATTATTGTTTTACGGAAAATATTAATATTCAGAGCTCATAACTCAAAAGAAAACAGAAACCATCCTTTTTCGATATCCAAAAATCTGGAATTCTTTCGTTCTGAATCAACCCATTGAATGCAACATGA
Organism: Pinus tabuliformis; assembly: GCA_031772625.1. Lineage (NCBI taxonomy): Eukaryota > Viridiplantae > Streptophyta > Pinopsida > Pinales > Pinaceae > Pinus > Pinus tabuliformis. The sequence continues at coordinate 293,004,067 of CM062820.1, forward strand.
TCAACCTAGTGAATGCAACAAGATCTGACACTGACCCAATAACAATTTAATATTGACCCAATAACAATTTAAGGTCATGGCCAGGTGAAAAATAGGTTCTACCTCTTATCCTCTAATTCCTGTGTTTTACTGAATATTTCTTATTCAAAATAATAAGAAAAAGTCATAAATCATCATGCTACACCATTGTAAACACGAAACCAAGGACTTATAGCATACCACTATTGGACGAAAATTTTCATCTCAGTTTCAATTAACTATCTTCTCATCACATGAATCTTTGTAAGCAAAAATTCATCACAATTCAATTAACCCTATTTTCATCACATAAATCTTTGTAGGAGAAAATTCATCACAATTCAATTAACCCTATTCCCATGCATCACATATTAAGTCTCCGTAAGAGAAGATCCATATGGAGATAGACAGCCTATATTTTTTCTGCATGTTACATTCGAAGTCTAAACAACCTTGTTTGAATGCCCGGAAGCGGGTTTTTTAACACCTGACTCGACTGATATATGAAGCAAGGCATGAAGTAAGAACTACGCCATGATGCAATAGAGGCAGAGGAAAAGAGTGGCAGCCAACTCGAAAGATCGAGTTCCACCTGCATGAAGCGCCACTCAGTACAAATCAAGAAACACTGACTAATAGTGAAGAACACAACAGAACATTAAGATCAAAGTCTCAAGTACAGCTCCTTCAGTGAAAGTCAGGTCTTCAGTTCTGAGGACAGTGTTGCTGCTGCTATTATGATGTGGATCCGAAATAACATTCTAATTCTTTCCTTCCTGCAATGAAAAGTAATTCACTCTGGCCGATGCAAGATCAGGTGGAACTTGGTAGATGTGAAATGAAACTTTGAATTCTTGCATATGTCTTGAACTTTGAAGTGTTGGATATGAAGTCCATCTCATCCGGGAACTGATCCAATGCAGTCCCAAAACCGATTGCCAGACACAAATATGAGACTGCCCACGAAAACCAAATCCCTCATAACGAAACCGAGAGCAGCTGTGAGAAGAATCAGACAGTTCTCCTCAATCTTTCTTTGACGCATACACAACTCGGCAGACATCATACTTGAGATTCTTGGCTCCTAAACTTCTCCAAAATGCTTCTGCAGCGCAGCCATTACGCTTACCCAACGCAGAACAGGCAGCATCTACACTTTCCCACTTCGCCAGTCCAATTATACACTTACTGTCCATAGAATCATAGAATGTATAGGAATGCAAACCCTTGGTCTTCGTGAAGTAAGACTTCAATAAAGCAAGACAACAGTAAGATAATTTGTCCTGATTTTTACCTGCCGAGTAGATCCTTCGCACACTAACAACATCTCCTACATGCTTCTGCCTGAACGCAGACAACCCTGCTTTACTCTCTTCGCAGTTCATTTCAAACCACCCAGTGTCCACCATTCGAACAGCTGAGGAAAATCCCTTTGTGAATGCCGCAGCCTGCAAAACACATTATCAATCCCTGATATAAATGGAATTGAAACTGAAATAAATATAAGATGTAAATGAACTGAAATCTTATCCTGTTTGAGGATTTCCAGGTTACCTCTGGAAGATTTAACCAGGGATTTACATCTTCCTGGCCCCTTTTCTCAGCAACAGCCGCTGCCTGCGATCAAGAAATTTATCAAATATCACCCAATACTGTTTTGTGTGTCTAGAGAAAGCAAATGTAGTTAAGATAAAAAAAAACCAAACATACCCAAATGTAGTTGAGATTAAAAACAAAAACAAAACATACCCAATTCTTGTTGATACTTCTGAGGATGTACATGCTAATATCCGATCCGCGGCTGCTACACTTCTCAATGGAGGCGGCCGCAGCCACCATCTGAGCCACAACATCATCCATGTTGCAACCTTCATGGGGTTTGAATATCGAAAATGAAACCCTTACGCTTTGTTCAGAATGCATAATGTCTGCTGCTGCTATTGCCATTTTTTCAACGATTCAGCGATTGTTCAAAATTTGCTGTTGCTGTGTCTGGAGTTCAGTTGATTGTTCAAAATTTGCTGTTGCTGTGTCTGGAGTTCGGTTGTTATAGCCTGATTGATGGAGAGAAGTGCCACTAGATATTTGGATAGTGGCTCCTAGGTCTCTGTTAATGAATTTGAAACTCGTCTCTGACAAAACACACTCTCTCTCTCCTACATACGTGTCGCTTAACTAGAAAACCGACCACTACGATCATACATTACCTGACACGAAGTGCGTTTTCCGATTTAAAAATCCATAGGATATCAAAATGGAGTCGGTCGCTTGGTTCCGTGTTGCTGTATGGTTGCTTTCCTACTCCCAAAATTTTGTGGGCGAACATGTGTCTCAAGAATTGTTTGCAGCTTTTAGCATTATCGCAAGGGACAAGGAAAGATTCTTTCTTATAAACCAGTCTACATGCGTCAAGTACGTTTCGAGTTGGGCGTGGGATTCAATTTTCGGGGCGAGGTAACTTTATTTTCATTTTCAATTCTTGGTTTTTTTTTCCTTATCCGAGAGAATTAAAAAAATATTTTACCTTTGCAAAGTTATTAAATTCTATAGTGTTTCTATATTAATTTGGCATAGTACATCTATTTTATAATTGCATTTAATTATATGGGTTGTTACATTAATTTTAAATAGTACATCTATTTTATAATTGCATTTAACTATATCAATGGAGGAACATTGGAAGCCCCAAGAGTTAGCTCAATCGGTCAAATCAAGTGCCTCGCCAATGGGAGGTCACAGGGTCGAATCCCGAAAGCTCTTGGGGTTAGGTCAATAAATAGGCCGAGGGGTGTTGATGCCCTTCGGGTGGCGTCCACTCAGTGTTTAAAACCCTGGACGTAGCGACTACCCACTGACCCGGATATCCGTGAACCAGTAAGTGAAAAAAATGGAGGAACATTGGACAAAATTTGATTTATGTATAGATTTAACTAAAGTGAAGGGAATATGATTCTTTCTTAGTGTGTTCGAGCTTAAGTCTATAGTGCACCAAAATGAACCTATCAAAATGACAACTTTTAGTCGATTAGCAAGGGTTCGATGGGGTGCCCCATTCCTTGGGAGGCTAGTTCATCTAATGTAGAGTTTGTTGGAGCATAGGACATGAAAATAATTTATCTCTAGAGGGATTCCAATTCAAAGCATATATATCTGAATATTGACTAGAGTTGAGGGTCAAGGGAGGGAGTGCTATAAAGCAGGGTCTTTTTGACATTTTTGAGTCTTTTATTATAATTAGGTTGTGCATATGAAGTGAGACCAATATAGAGATTCCTTGCACCAAGCGACAGTTATGCCTAAGGGAAATAAGTCATTGTTGATCAACATTAGTTTATCGATGTTATTATTATTTTTTAGAACATATACTCCAACTTGAATGTTTTAGTTTCAAATACTTAGTATTTTTAACATCATGTAGATTAGAAGTCTTCCTTTTTACTGATTTATTTTGTGCATTCTTCATAACTTGAAACTTTCACAACAATTATTCATTTTCACGTATGTGGGTTGTGGGTTTTCTTTTTCACAAAATCATGTTTCATCCCACATCTTGCATTCATCACTTTGCATCTCACAATACTCAAAATGTACCACATTTATGTGGGTTCTAGATCACCTTTTTATTGTCGATGACCCTAGATGACCCTTCTGCACACGACTCTTCTCCAAATTAACTTTCCCCACATTACTCAAATCAACGTGAAAACTCCCATACTTAGCCATATTTTTTTTTAACCACCTCCTATGCATGTGGTTGCAGGAGACCTCGTCCTACACTATCACATATCTTGCATCCCACATTCCACATCAACTAAACTCCTAATTCCTTTTCTATGACATATTAGACTGTCATAACCGACACATATTTCACATGATCCAAATTCACTCCTATATTGAATGGGTAATGGTTTTCACTAAGACTTAACTATCCATTCATATTAAATAAACAATTTTTATTCATGAACCACCTTCCATGACACTTATCAACATAAGCACGAAAGATAATGATATATGCAATACAATAATATCCCTGATTAATCGGATTTAGATCATTTTCACGTTGACTATCTCTAATAACTACCAAAAGGAAAGATGGAAAGCATAATAAAAGAAGCCTCTTGTGAAGACATTATTAACACACCCACGTGACACAGTCATGATTTCCAGTGGTTCCTTGCTTGTTGGTAGTATTCAGAAGTCAACCCAAAAGAAAAGAGTAGCAATAAGGCTTGGGCTTATTGTACATGTTGGGTGAATTCTCAAGTTCCGTGATTTTTTAGAGTTGATTTCTTTGTGTGTCGAAAAGTTTGATAGCTAAAAAAGACATGTACGACTTGAAGAAGCTAGAAAAACTCCCATTCTATTAAAAAAATATGCTCTGATTTTGGGAGGCCAACCAAGTCTTCAAGATTGAAAAATCGTCACCGTTATTAGTAATCACTATAGAGGAAATAACTTTCCCAAAGAATTCTTGAAGAAGCCTAATTAAAACTTGTTTAACGATAGTAAAATTGAAGTATGCATGTTAGATAATACATATAGAGAATTTGCAAATCTCTCTAGAAGCATTCTTGGCCAAGAGTCCATTTATTTAGTTCATTGGTACTTTATTTATGTGTTAGATTACTCTATTAATGAGGGAGTTGTTTTGAACTTGGTTCATAAAATTTAAGTAGAAATCTCATATTAACTTGGAATTTTCACTGAAACAAGGAATTTCTTCATGGCTTCATACATTATTTATGTTATTGTTTCTTGAGATCTCTTTAAAAGCCTACTTAGGTGGCAACACTGAACTTTTTGTGTATCTAGTACAATTTTGGTATTGATCACTTTGAAAACACAATACCCAGTTTCATTTCTATCAAGAATAGACCTTTTCCTTGCAAAATTTAAGAAATTGCAAGTAGTTATTCATCCAATAGACAATACTTTAAAGCTATAGTTTTTTTAAAAGGAAAGGAAAAATTTCAAGTACACGAATAAAATTTATTTATTCCATTGTTTGGATATGAGGGGAACTTCTTAGTGCTTCCAATTTATGTTTGTGATAGAATTTTCTTGGAAAAGGTATGTCAAAAATACACACATGGGCAAATCTTTTAACAAAAAAATGAAGAAATAGTTCATACATTTACTATTGAATTTGATAGCTTTACTCTAACAATATATCTCATATTGATGAATAGGAATTAGAAGCAATTGAGGGTTTTGATGTTGAAGTTATTTCCTTATCGCATCTTACTTTTGTTGGATATTGTGCACTCTTTCAAGAAAGACATGTGGAAATGGGAGGATACAATCAAGTCGTTCATGATACCCCATAAGGTTTTCATGGAAATATAAATGTCTTGATAGTACCAAAAAACAATATAAACAGCATGGGCGTTGTGTCACAAATGTTGGTTCTACATCACAACAATTGATCCAAATTAAATTATTATATTTTTTTTCATCCATCACCATTCTTATAGGGTGTAAAAATTCATAGAAATCAACTTAAAAGCGTAGTTTTAGTGACAGGACCCAATTTGGATATTTATGATCTGAAATCTTCTCAAACTGGGTCGTAAATCACGTTTTATGGAGGTAAAACGTTTCCACCTTGGAAATGCACCTGCTAGAGAAATCGTAGACACAAAGACATTTCTAATGGTGAAAAGGATATTTTAATTGGACTTGAAGTGCAAAAGTTATGCTTCCTAGAAGATAGCATATCATAATTGACCACCATAATTCAAAAGGATGCCACATCCACTCTCGTTACTCATGGAAAATAGGTTATCCACGTGGAAATTATGGAAAATAATTTCAAAGGGTCAAATTGTAACTCACATTAATGTTTGAATGACTCAAAGTTAACCCCTAGTTGGCTATTAGCTTGTATTATAACTAGGGCACTACGAGGAAAAGGAGTTTCATTCTATTTTCTTGCATTTTGTTCCATAGTAGACTACAATAGCTAAGTGTCGAGAGAGAAAGAGAGAAAGAGAGAGAGAAATAAAGGGTGTTTACGTTACGTAGAAACCCATGTGTGACAAGTCTCATGGAACTCTATACAGAATGCCTTCTCCTTTGTATTTGCATCATTTCCATTCTAGAAAAAAAGATACTAGAGTAGCTTGGCCTTTGGGCTAGGTTTTCTCCCAAAAGAATTTCCTAGAGAATATTTTAGTGTTTATTATGGTTTGTGAGTGTTTGTCTTTCACTATTCTCTATTTTCTACATTTATTTATTGCATGCTTGAGTGAAAAAAAATAAATAATAATAAATCTAGAATCTAAATGAAATAACCCTTCATAGTAGAGATATTGGCTTATTTTAATAGATTGAGTGTTTATTATGGTTTGTGAGTATTTGTCTTTCACTATTTTTTATTTTCTACATTTATCTATTACAAGCACCGATGAAAAAAATAAATAATAATAAATCTAGAATCTAAATGAAATAACCCTTCATACTTAGGAAAATAAAAAGATTAATGTGCATTAATAAAATATGGGTGAGAAAGTTCTAAGTGACGAGGATCAAGTCAATTTTAATCTTAGCCGTTGATTAGGGACTTAATCTCGGCCGTTGAAGACTCAACATGAAAAGTATAAGAGGAGGCTTGAGGGTCAGTTGGAGACACACCAAGAGATCAAAGAATACGATTTTCTAGGGTGAGGTTTGCTGAGGAAATCGAGTTAGTGATCAGAGTTGCAGCGAGGGGTAGTTCAACAAGGAATTTTCATCCGAGGCTGAAGAATACATAGCAGAGAGGTAGTGTAGTGTTGGGAGAGACAACACAAGCCCTAGAAGGGCTGATGAAAAGGCCATAAAGCTGACGTAGTGAGACGCAGAAGCTGAAGGGGCTGACGCTGGGCCTTAGAGGCAGCGCTGGGGAGATTTTGTGTGGCAAACTGGAAGCAGATCAACAGATTCAAAGCCAGGAGAGGGTGATGCAGCTCTTGGAGGAGTGACGCAGTTCCATAGCAGTGCTTGGAGCAGCTTTCGTTGTCCAACATAGGGAACAACCAGAGTCACAGTGGGGTTTGCTCATTTGATTGCTGATTTGCCGGAATATTTGTCTTCGGATAAAGGTACTACTGCTGAGGATATTCTCTGTTGGGTGAGCCATTTCTGGCACCCTAGTTGTATTCACGAAATCTGCTTAATAATACAAACCCTCTATATGTTGCACCGGTTTCCCGAATTGGGTTTTTCTAGGGACAATTGTCCAAAAATAACAGTGTCTCTTGTGTTATTGACTCAATTTATTTCAGTGCATGATTTGTATATTTGTGAAGGTTGCAATAATGTTTACTTCGATGTTTATGCAATTAAATAACTTGTTAATATAAATCACAAGTAGGAGATTGTAAACCAGTGATTGCAGTAGGGGTTTCTAATCTGTTAGATTCAGGAATTTTCACAATGTAGAGTTGAAATATGCATGCTCAATTTAAGATATGTAGTTAAGCCTACTCTACATTATCATATTAGCGGCCTGATTATTGATGAGACACTCATTTTTGTCTTTACTATTATCCTTTTTGTACGAGGCAAAACACATCATTTCAATCTTAAGATTTATAAATTATCTACTGATTTAAGTTCTAATATTATAATTCATAAATAGTTTTGATTATGAATTTTCAATATGTATTTTTTAATTAAAAAATATTATAATTTATTCTTTGTACTTGGCCTATCGTCACCATATCTGGATCCTTGCTTTTCAAAAACCCAAATCCATATTTGAATCTAGGTAACTTGGAATAAACGGGATAGTGGATTTTACCAAGACCACTAGGGTGATGGAGTCAACATCATAAAATAAGGAGGTTTGAATATTGTAAAGATGTAATTAAGAGATCATTAATGTGCGATAATTAGTTCAAGATAAATTTTTGAATCATGCAACAATAAGTGAAAACCCTTACCCATGATGTAGCACCACAACCATCAAATTAGAACAAAGAAATAACGCGTAACCATGAACAATTAAAAACCAACCACATATAACACAAGTACCTACTTAATAAAAATTTTACGTTTTAAAAATCATTAATTTTGTAGATAAAATTTAAAATCAATCCGAGGAAAAACAATAGTACTAAAATAAAAAATTATAATATTTTTTACACAATAAAACCATCTTTTTATTTTATATTTTACAAGATAACAAAAAGTAATGACACTAATCACTACATATTTCTTGAAATAACATCTTATTCATATATTAAAACATTTTTAATATTATTAAAATGTGACCCAATTAAGTGGATTTGGTAAAACAATTTCCAAAATTAATCCTTTAAAAGAAATATGGCGTAATAGTATCACCGTTAAAACTTAATTTTTTAAAATTAATTATATTTAAAAATTATCAATATAGTATTAACACCAATTAATTATTAACATAAAAAGGGTTGGTATTGGTATTTCTATAACACCAATTAATTATTAACATAAAAAGGGTTGGTATTGGTATTTCTATTTGTTTCTAATTAATAAATAATGCTTTAAATATTTCTAAATACTAATAAATTTATAACTATATAAATTTTCATTCGCACAGTGGGTGACCATCGACTCTCTATTAGAAATGAAATGAAATTTTAACATCCATGAGACTAGATATAGTCTATGGGACCACTAGCTTCCCTGCTTTTTTCCTTTTGCAATTCAATCCTCTTATTATTCAAATTAATGATGAGCTGACCCAACCTTCTAATAGTCCCCTCACTGAAAAGACAATGCCAAGGAACCGATGTTAACATACTGCTGTAACTATCTTTGATGTCTCTGAAAGCATCACATTCCAAAATGAAATGTTTTTCCGATTCCACTGCCCCAGAAGTGCAAAAAGTACACACCCATTCTTCCCAAGCTTCTTTAGGTCTTTTCCACCGACTTGTTTTGCACCGTAGTTGATGCGAGTTAGTTCTTAATTGAGCAATAAGAATCTTTGCTCTCCATGGAATGCTAGCTCCAATATACTCTTTTTGTTGGAGATCACAAGTGGGGTTGAATTCTTAAACATAGTATTTCTTGATCACAAGAAGTTAGAGATCGACCATGAATGCATGTTGTCGGGACAAGTTGGGGGTGATAGAGCCTTCCACCTGGTATTTGTATGCCAATAGGATGCATTCATCCCGCAGAGTAAAGACAATGGAGTAGGGCACAATAATAATATTTGTTTGGCTTAGGGGTATAGTGCTTCTCAGTGCCAAGGATTGCCATCTCGATTGAGGAAGATTCGTTCATAATGTATTAAGGTATCATTGCACTAAGTACCTCCAACTTTTATGGATGGAAAGATGTTTGTCAACTCTTTGTTGCTCTTTTAAGTATGGCCGCAAGCTTCATGGTTCTTTCTTCATCTAGTGTGGTGGCTCAATAGCTTTGACTAAACAGAGTTTGAGTTTTGAGTTTGGTAGTAGCAAAAACCAAGACCCCTTTTAGTCCTGTGGCTGGTCTCTAACTCTCATATTCAAAATTGTTAATTATGTTGAGATCCTCATTTGGTGAACAAGACATGGGTAATTCTTACTAACAATTATAATGTCTATTTTCAGTTTCTCTAGCATCTAGACCATTGTAATTGGGTTTTCTTAAGTAGAATTTCTGGGTCACGATGTTTAGCTCCTTGTTATAATAGTGGGATCTTTGTCTTTAGCCTTTTGTATTCAGGGTTACGAAGAGGGGGTGGAAAACTAAAGTCTCGAATCTCGACTCTCTCTCAACAACATGATAGCCTCTGCAACCTCTTCTTAGAAAGGTGACCCTCACTTTGATTTTCGCTATCTCATTTATCTTGGCTTTCTTCTCTAGTGCTATTAGTTTATTTTAATAGATTGTTGTGCCAAATCATCAACTCGATATTTATTTGTTGTAATTTATAGATCAACAATTCCAAAAATATGATTCTACATCTCACGCTAGAAGTCAATATTCAAGATATTAGTTTATTTTAATAGATTGTTGTGCCAAATCATCAACTCGATATTTATTTGTGGTAATTTATAGATCAACAATTCCAAAAATATGTTTCTACATCTCACGCTAGAAGTCAATATTCAAGGAAATATGTTGAAAGTAGCGTTGGAGATCTCACGCTAGAAGTCAATATTCAAGGAAATATGTTGAAAGTAGTGTTGGAGAATGTGGTGATGGAAATCTCCTAAAATCAACTTGGAAAAGACAAATCCTATTGTAGTAAGTTCAAATTTCGATGATGAGTCAGTTAGATTGCATCATGCAATGTATGAAAATAATTCTTAAAAATTACCCTTGAATAAGTAAATTTGAAAAAAACTAAGGTGAAAAACAATTACCTGGAATCTAGTCTAAGAAGACCCTATTTATTTCGATGATGAGTCAGTTAAATTGCATCATGCAACGTATGAAAATAATTCTTAAAAATTACACTTAAATAAGTAAATTTGAAAAATATCGAGGTGGTTGACAAGATAAACTTAGAAATTAATAACAAAAGAATAAAACCCTCAAAATTGTTTGAATCCAGTAAAGCAGCTAGATATGCGTTGACCTATTCAAATTTTGTCAAGGCAATAGAAAGTATACTGCTAAAAATAATAATAAAGGAACTAGTGATGCCTTTCTAACAAAAAACGTTGTACGTCGAACCATGTCTACCATTAAAACAAGCCAGATCTCTAATGATACACCAGAAAGTAGTTTAAGTATTGGAGGAGGTTCAATAGTTTAATAGGAATATGAAAAGAGATAGTTGATAATATCAATAAAAGGATTTATATAATTGTGAAATTTTAAAAATAGTAATATAGAAATAGATAGTTGATAATATAAACTAATCTAGATCCAATTTACTACTAGATCTATTAAGTGACGAGAGGGATCAAATCTCTTGAGGTGCAAACTTATTTTTTGAATGTAAAACTTGAGGAAATGTTTACACCTCGAGGGATTTGATCCCTCTCGATAGATCTTGTATTAGGATGGAATCTCCTATTAGGATGGATCTATCGTGTGCGGTCATACAAAATTTGTGGAACATCTAATTATTTTGATCATTTTAAATATGATAAATATGTCTAAGATTAATTTAGTCAATTTAATTTAAAATGTGCTTAGTTACCTCAATTTGTTGAGATGAGAGAGACTATTAGTAACTTTAATAATGAAAATGATTAAATTAAAAATTTGAGTGCAAAGTGTCAATGTAACAATTTTGATTGATAGAAAATGTGAATAGTAAAAATATAATCAATTACAAACACCCTTCATTGGGATCAATAAATTATTTTCTTCTACTGTCCCTATTGTCACACCTATTAGTTTTTCATTTTCTCATATCGATCATATGAAAATAGTAGTTGGAATCATAGACCATTCAAATATTTAACTAAACAACATACGTTGTCTCTGTTGCTCTCCAATATTAATAGTAGTTTTCTCCAAAGTCAATCACTGTGACTTAAGGAGTTTTAAACACAAAATAATTTGCAAGGGTAGTTATTTTCTATTACCGCGTTTGAATGAAAAGTAATTAACAATGTTGAATAATGTAAAATGAGAATAATAAGAATGTATCCCATCATAAATAGTTTATAGTTTCAAGAAGAAAATATTTTGGGTAAGCAAACATTTTATTTAGGATGAAAATTCAATTATTGTATTGTTGAATTACTGTAACACATAAGTCAATGCACATCGTGAATAATTTTTATGTGCTTACATTAAGAGAGAGTGTGTATGTTTTGTGGGTGATAAGGAGACACATGGGGAGATAGAGATATAGATGGGGGGAGAGAGGGAAGAAGAGAGAGGCAAAGACAGGGAGGGAGGAAGAGATATAGATATGGAGAGAGAAATTTCAGAGGGAGAGAGAAGGGGAAGAGAGAGAGGGAGGGGAAAGGGAGGTAGGGAGAGAGAGATAGATAGATATGGAGAGAGAATGTGTATGTTTACGAGGTTAGATATAGAGATAGAGAAGGAGAGGCAATGGGAGATAAAGATATAGATGGAGGAGAAAGAGATGTGCTTACACTGGAATCAATGCACATTATTAATCTAACTACTTTGATATTAATGTACATCATACATCTAGTTGCATCAAAACAAAAATCAACATCTACACTAAAATCAATGCATCTAGTGCAAACAATCAAATAGGATTAGAAATCAACATCTATACTGAAATCAATGCATCTAGTGCAAACAATCAAATAGGATTAGAAATCAATATCTACACTGAAACCAATGCATCTAATGTAAGCAATCAAATATGAGTAGAAATCAACATCTACACTAAAATCAATGCATCTAGTGTAAGGTATTAAATAGGATTAGAAATCGACATCTACACTGAAATCAATGCATCTAGTGCAAGCGATCAAATAGGATTAGAAATCAATATCTACACTGAAACCAATGCATCATGTGCAAGCAAGAAAATAGGAGTAGAAATTAACATCGACACTAAAATCAATGAATATATTGTAAGGTATTAAATAGGATTATAAATCGACATCTACACTGAAATCAATGCATATAGTGCATGTGATCAAATAAGATTAGAAGATGGAGCGAGAGAAAGATAGAGAGATATGGAGAGAGAGTGTATAGTTTTTGGGGGTGAGAAGGAGAGACAAGGGGGAGATATAGAAATAGATAGGGCGGGGGAGAGGGTAGATATGGAGAGAGAGTGTGTATGTTTAGGGGGTGAGATATAGAGATAGAGAAGGAGAGACAACGAGAGATAGAGATATAGATGGAGGAGGAAAATATGTGCTTACAGTGGAATCAATTCACACTATTAATCTAACTACTTTGAAATTAATGTACATCATACATCTAGTTGCATCAAATTAGAAATCAACATCTACACTAAAATCAATGCATCTAGTGCAAATAATCAAATAGGATTAGAAATAGGGAAAATTTTAAGAACCACCCTAAATTTATATGTATAATAAATGGGCTAATCCCCATGATACATAGGAAAAATGGGAGGCGATTTTATCAATAATATAATATGTATATATAATTTTTTTGGCGAATCTCTCACCAGATTATATTATCTTGTACAATGATGGAGAATCTTTCACTGAATTATAAAATCTTGTAAGATCTTGGCAAATCTTTTACTGAATAATAAAACATTGTGAAGTCTTTGCGAATGTTTTGTTAAAGTATGAAACCATATATGATAATAAGAAAACATATTCATTAAACTGTAATATACTAGCATACATGTTTGGAAAAAAGAAACATAATTTTTTCTTCCTACAAACAATGTTCCAAGTTTCAGTGGCCGTGTTTGTCAAGGTTCTTACAATACACTCTTTCATATCCTTCTATTAGTTTTGATAATATTCCACAACAACGTTCTTGTAGGTATTGATATTGACAACGAGTTCTGTCAAGGTAGGAGAGATTAATCTTTTCTCTACAACTTTTGTCAAGCTACCACTTTTTTCAAGTTATCAAATTTCTTTCTTATTCCATAGACTCCAACTGCGAGATAAAAAAAACACATCAAGTTTGTTTACCCCAACATGCCAACAAGTAGCAAGCCCCAACTATATTATATAAGAAAGTATTAGGTATCCCAAAGGCTTGAAGGGGATCTAATTGAAAGAAGTGACCATTGTGAGAATCCTTCCAATCAATATATGAATATATAAATGTAGATTTATTATTATTTTAATTGGAAATCTTCAATTAAATAATAAAATTTAATTACGTCTCTCCCAATCTAAATTGCTTATTAGCATAATTCACTACCCTCATAGATCTCGCATTTTTTAACAGCGTTGTAACATGTAGATTAATTTCCTTTTTGGTGAACAATCTCCACCTTTTAGGAAAACATCGTGCAGTGGCTCCAACCCCTACAGATCATTAGGACAAACTAAGAATAGCACAGAAGATGAAAGGTTGTACAAACCAACTTATTTTTCAAAAATGGTGAGAAATCTTCTGCGAGGGTGATGCGGAAATAGTGGTAAGGTTTCATTGTTTTGAATTTTTTTTGTTAAATCAGAAAAAGTTAAAAACCAATATTAATGGAGATATTGGTATTTTTTACTAAATTTTGTGAAGTGACTAAATGTAGCTTTAACCATTCACCTTAAGATGTTTTTACAACATAATTTCCTAAGTCTATTTAATATCTTCAGTATCATAAAAACCAACCTATATCCATCTTAAGTCAACATCTACCACTCTTAGGGGGATGAAATCTATTTATCCCTCTGAGCACTTGGTAGACCCAGAATTAAGATGGATCTAAGATGATAGAATTTCCCCTTTAAATAGTCTATGCTCACATGAATACCATGGTATTACCATGGGTAAATACCATGGGTTATCATAAACCTGGAGCTTAAAAATTACTATTTTTAATTTATAAAAATTAATAAAATTAATAATTGATTTTTATTTTATTTCTTATTTTAACCAAGTTAAAATGTTTAACATACATTAAATTACAACATCCATTTTTACTCTTGATCCACCAAGCCCCGAGAGGGATCAAATATTTTTCCACTCTATGCTAGTTTGCATATCACAATATTTGATCCCTCTCGGGTCTTAGTAGATCCAGAGTAAATATGGATCTATGCTGGTTTAATTCCCCCATTTAAATAGGCTACATTCCACGTGAATACCATGGGTCAATACCATGTGCCATTTTTATTTTTATTAATACTAATATTAGGGTTAATAATGTTTTTTTGCATGGTATTAATAATAATCTAGCCCATGGTATTTGGCCCATAGTATTTTGCCCATAGGTTTCACCTAAATATAACACATTTTTTGAGTGTCCTTAAATATAAGGTGACTTATGGAGTAAATATAAAAAAATGTTTTATTTGTTTACCATACCTCTCGTTTATTTATATTTTTATTAATTTACCATACCTCTTTTACAAATATGGTATTTGGCCCATAGGATTCACTTAAATAAAACCTCTTTTTTTTAGCCTTCATAAACAGAAAGAGAGTTATGGACTAAATATAAAAAGAGGTTTTATTTATTTACCATACGTCTAGTTTATTTATATTTTTATTTATTTACCATACCTTTTGAGTAAGTATAAAAAGAGGTTTTATTTATTTACCATACCTCCACTTTATTTATATTTTTATTTGTTTACACCCTTGCATGTATATAAGGTTACTTATGGAGTAAATATAAAAAATGTTTTATTTATTTACCATACCTCTCATTTATTTATATTTTTATTAATTTACCATACCTCTTTTATAAATATGGTATTTGGCCCATAGGATTCACTTAAATAAAACCTACTCTTAAAAATTAGGGCAAATGGAAATGGAAGGTTGTAACTCCTAATTTCAAGGGCTAAATTTACCTTTTTCACCCTCTCCCTTAAAATAAGGTGGGCTATTTGAGGCGATTTGTAAAAATGTACTATGATACAAAATATTCCCCCCACTAAAAATTTAAAACTCCTTAATTTCGCCTAATGGCGAACATTCGCCCCTAAAATTTTCCATGATTAGAAATCAATATCTATACTGAAATCAATGCATCTAGTGCAAGCAATCAACTAGGATTAGAAGTTAATATCTACACTGAACCTAGTGCATCTAATACAAGCAATCAAATATGAGTAGAAATCAACATCTACACTGAAATCATTGCATCTAGTGTAACGTATTAAGAATGATTATAAATTGACATCTACAGTGAAATCAATGTATCTAGTGCATGCAATCAAATAGGATTATAAATCAATATCTACATTGAAACCAATGCATCATGTGCAAGAAATCAAATAGGAGTAGAAATCAACATCAACACTGAAATCAATGCCTCTAGTGTAAGGTATTAAATAGGATTACAAATCAACATTTACACTTAAATCAATACATATAGTGCATGTGATCAAATAGGATTAGAAATCAACAACTACATTGAAATCAATACATCTATTTTAGTGAAATTCCAAAATATTCATGACTTTCTAAATATAACTTCTATGTCTCTATTTGTTTTTGTGTGTCTCTTTCTTCTTCCCTCTCTCTACCTTCTATTTTGTGTCTATCTCCCACCCCCTATCCTTCTCTCTCTTTCCCTCCCTCTCTCCCTCGTCTCTCTCTATCTGCCTCTCGCTCCCTTTCTCTATCTTTCTCTTCTTCCCTCTCTCCCCCTACCATCTATTTCTATACCTCCCTCTATCTCTCCTTATTTGTCACTCTACCTCACCCCCCTAAACGTGTCACACTCTCTCCCTCCCCCCCGCATATCTATCTATCTCTCCCTCTTCCTTTCCCTTTTCATCTCTTCCCCTTCTCTCTCCCTCTCTCTCTCTCTCTCTCTCCATCTATATCTCTATCTCCCATCTATCTCTCTTCCTCCCTCCCTCTCTTTGCCTCTGTCTTCTACCCTCTCCCCCACTCCATATATATCTTTATCTCCCCTTGTCTTTCCTTCTCACCCCCAAAACATACACACCCTCACTCCATATCTATCTATCTCTCTCTCCCTCCCTCTTCCTCTCCCTCTCTCTCTATTCTCCATCTCTCTCTCTCTCTCTCTCTCTCTCTCTCTCTCTCTCTATCTTTCTCTGGCTCTTCTCTCTCCCTCACTGACTCTCCATGTCTCCCTTGCCACTCCTTGTCCACCTTTCTCTCTCTATGTCTTTCTCCCCCTTCCAACTCCATCTCTCTCTCCTCTCTCTCAAGTCCTCTCTCTTTTTCATTCCTCTCTCTTCCCTTCTCTCCCACCTCCCTCCACCTCTCCCCCCATCATACACACACTCTCTCTCTCTCTGCACCCTCCAACTTTGTCACTATCTCCCTCCCTCTCTCCTTCTCGTTCTCCCCCTCTCTCCCCTTTCCATATCTATGTCTCCATGTCTCTCTCTTCCCCCTCTTTCCCTATCTTTATGCTCTCCTTTTCTCTCTCTTCCCTCCTCTCCTTTCTCCCTCATTCCATCTTCATCTCTCCCTTGTCAATCCCTCTCTCTCTCCACTTCTATCTCTCAATGTCTTTGTTCTTCACTCCCTCTCTTCACTGCTTCAAATCCATCTCTCTCCATCCATCTCTCCCCCTCCTCTCTCTTCCTTTCTCTCTCTCACTCTCTCTCCCACCTCTATGTCTCTCTCCCAAACTCTATTCCCCCTTTCATATCGCTCTCTTTCTTAAATATGATCCCATTCTATTGTATTTAAGAATGTATCTAAATTAAAAAAAAAAACTTAAATTGTTGTAAAATATTAAACCTATATTTTGGATCAATCATGTTAAAAAAAATACAATAATAAAAAATTTAAAAGAATCATGTACTATCTTTCTTCTATCATTGCTAATCACTTTGCTTTCTCACTTGGCTTGGATCCTTGGTTAAGATGCATCTAACATGGTTCTTTATAATATTATTTATATTATATAAATTTGACATATGCATATATAAAAGTATTCACATTTTTCAATCTATTAAAACCCCCATTTAATATCTATGGGAATATTGTTAGTAGACATGAGGATGGAGTGTTTAGGTATACCTCAAAAGTAATTATAACCTTTTTTCTCTTACATTTAATTAAATAATGTTATAAAATAAAATTAAGATAAAGTATTTGTAAAATATTTTGATTTTGAAATAAGTTATGGTTTTTAGGAATGTGGTATTGATAAGTCATGGTATTGGCCCATGGTATTGTAAGAAAATAATTAAAATCCTAGACTCATAATATAAAAATCGAAAGTATGAATGGCCCATGGTATTGATAAACCTTGGTAGTAGCCCATGGTATTATAATTTTCTTCCCTTCTCTCCTTCTCTATCTTTCTCTTGTGGGTATGGCCCGTGGTATTGTAAAAAAACCTACTTAGAAGTTAATAATATCCATAGTAAATATTTATGATTAAAAGCCTTGTCATATTGTAAATATTAAGTTTTTATCCGCTTATTAATTAAATTTATAGATGGAACACATCTATATAAATTATTCTAAATATATTGATTACAATTGAGTCGACATTACAAATGTTTACTTACATTAGAAATATTTCATTACATCTACACATGTGCCCTATATTGGGCTCTTACATTAGATTTCTTACATTACATCTACACATGTGACCTATACTCGGCTCTTACATTAGATTTCTTACATTACATCTACACATGTGCCCTATATTGGGCTGTTACATTAGGTTTCTTACATTACATCTATACATGTTACATTAGGTTTCTTACATTACATCTATACATGTGCCCTATACTCCGGTGTAGAGCAACTCTAAGCGCAAAAAGTGAATCATGTGACTGTAAAGTGAATCATGTGACTGTAGAGCAACTCTAGGTGCAAAAAGTGAATCATGGGAGGGGAAATAGGGTGGGGAAATACTAATTAAAATGTAATATTATTAAGTTTTACCTAATATTGCAGGTCACACCCCACCCTAAATATTACATTCTACTTGATATTTCCCCTCACTCCTACTAATTCTATAGTTGATTTTGTTTACTTTTAAATTACAAATATAAAGAAAAATTACAATAAGAAGTGGACCCATTAAGGGGAAATATTGGATAAAATGTAATATTATAGTATTATATTTTATCCTATATAACATAGTAAAAAGTGGATGGAGGTAGGAAAAAATATCATTACATTTTTCCTAATATTTCCCCACCTTGGCAGACAAATGCCCAGTGACAACATATCCATAGAAAATTTTTACCATTACACTAAAGTTTTACCTTTATATGCTACATGGATTCAATTCCATCATTTTCTACAACTAATTATGTATCTAAATATAACATCAAACTAACATGAATCTAGACTACTTTAATCCCCCTTAAATAGATTATATTCCAGAGGAATTCCATGTGTCAACACCATGAATTTTTAAAACCATGGGTCAATACCATGAGTCATTTATATTTTTTATTATTTAATTTTTATATTTTTTTTTTGTTATTTTAATTTTATTTTCAGCAATTTACAATGTTTACATTACATTAAGTTAGTCATCTCTACCATATTTTAATTTTCTTTTCACCTAGTCAAAATGTTAACATTATATTACTTTACGTTACACATTTCTGGCATACTATAAACATTAGATCTTGGGGCAATGAATATTTATATTTATTCCTCATACTAAAAAGTATTTTTTTTTTAATGACTTTATCTCATTGTATAAAGTTTGATGTAAAGTAAAAGTGAAAATTCAAGTATTTAAAAATAGCTCACATTGATTTTTAAAGTAACATTATTAATTTTTTTTAAAGTAACCTTAGCCACAACATCTCTTACATATACATATATTAGCCAACATATATATATATATATATATAATTTTATTATTTTATTTTTTTAATGTAACATTACGTGACAACATCTCCCTTATATATTGGATTATAGAGCTCCACACAATAAAATAATTTATATAATTGTGAAAATGTGTAAAATAGCTACTTCTTTAACTAACTTGTCCATAAGCAATAATTCTTCTTTGAATATTTGTAAAAGGATGTTGAGAACGATGGGATAAAGGATTTAGATAATTATGAAAGTGTGTGAAGTAGCTACTACTTCAGCTAATTTGTCCATGAGAAATAATTCCTTCTTTGAATATTTGTAAAAGGATTTGGAGAACGATCGGATATTTTATAAGGAAGCTTTAACTATTTTTATTATTAGTGTCAGATATGAATGAATCCTAAAGAAAAGGAAAGACATTACTATCTTGTTATATGAAAATAATTAACACACTGTTAGAGTTAAAGTCCATATGCGACAACACCACGATGAGAAGTGACTTTTTCTTTAAGTTGATCGATATGAATACGGAATTGGTGGTTCTCAATTTAGTTATGGATGTAATGTTATTATTTCGATAGAAAATGCAATGTATGTTGATGTACAAAAGGTTATATGCGGAAATGACTTATCTACTTATATTATATATTTCAGTATATTATAAATTTTTATTTAATTATTTTTATATTTTGGAAATGTTTCATAGAGAATTAGTAGGAGTCATAAATGGTGTAATCAATGTATTTGTATTTTAAGCATAAGATTGTAAATATGCAAGTTTTTTTTTTTTTTTTTTAAATGTAATTATATTTAAATTTCTTTGTAAATGTATTTGATTTAATTTCATCTATGCAATATATGATTCCTTACTTTTACTATGCTAGATGTTGATATCAATGTATATTTAGTTGTATCCATGATTTTGTGAATGTTATAGCATACCATTGCAAGGATTTATTTCTATAAATACTTAATCTTTTTTAATGAATTTCTTGTTTCTATTTTATTTTTTTTGTTCTTTATTAAAGAAGAGTGCCACCTCTATAAAAGAAGGGGGAAACTATTTCTCAAATGTTATCTTTCAGGTTTGACTATTCCCAATGATAGAAAATTATTATAAACCATATTGGGGATCTCAACAAAAGGTTGGTTTTGTAGACAACAAAATTTTCATGACTTGTCAAAATCTAGTTCAACCCCAACTGCTAAATTGAATTGAAGATAAAACAGGTGTAAACATGTGTAGTTCATAATGTTTTTCATGTGTCTTTACTTAAAAAATATGTACATGATAATTCTCACATTCTTGATTAGAAAATTCTATATGTGGAACTCGAAGGAGAATTTCTAATAGAACCTCTTTGTATTCTAGACTAGAAAGAGATTTTCCTCCGAAATCGAGCCGTTGTTCGGGTTATATTGCAATGGAAGCACTTAACTCCTGAAGAGGCTACATGAGAGCAGGAAGATGAAATGCAGAAAAAATATTTAGCATTGTTTTAGAATGAAGTAACTACAAAAGTGCGAAAATAAAGGCGGGGAGAATGTAATGTCCCTCCATTGTTGTAATGTTGTTTTTAGTTAAACTGATCTATTTTAGTAGGAAAGGAATAAAAGCCATAAGATACATTGGAATATTTATATATTGATGTAAATAAGTATTTTATTAATAAATAAATGTAATTTAAGTTCTTCGGAATAAGACACTTGGAAATGAGATTCTTACCAAAGAAAGAAAAAAGAAAAAGCTCATTGTTAAATGAGATTAGAATAATTCTTTCATGATAAAAACTCTAGATACATTTCTAGATATGTTTAATCAATAGGAGAAAAATATCCATTAAACTGCTTTGTTGGGGAAAGATGTTAATCTTGGATAAGTATAAAGCACCATGGGAGAGAAAAGCATGCTTTATGGAAAGCCTGGGCATGTGGATAAAAAGACCACAAAAGCGAGACGACGCTAAAGGAAACTAATCAGGAAAGAAAAATATTAAATACTTATTGTAAGGATCAATAGGGGTTGTTGATTCTATAAAGAGAACCTCATTGTGGGGGTGAACTAGAGGTACTTAGTTCAAGGTTGGGTGGGAAAGAGTGCAGAATTTCCCAGTGTATTTCTGACAAGTTCATGGGTAGATCTTCTGTTATGACAATTTCTAATGAAAATGATTATATACAGATGGTAGGAATTGTAAGGGTGTTGGTTAAATTAATTTATATTCCAATGATTATATACTAATGGTAGTAATTGAATTACTTTTGGTTAATTATTTTAGATGCAAGTGTTTATGTATAGATGATATGAAAAATACTTGTGTTTATTATATTATAACATGCGGAAGAGAATATGCACATATGATGAAAAGTTAAAGAAACCATAGTGAGAAATTGTATTTGATTGTATAATATAGAGTAACAGTATTTATTGTTTGACATGTTCGAGAATGTAGTATAAGGTTCAAGGTAGTTTATAGGAGTGATATTCCTTTATAGAGTTAAATTCACCTTATACTGTTGTGTACAACATTACTTGGGAATATTAGTACGGTGTAAAATGTTATAGTTTTTCTACATGCATACACATTCAATTATTAACTTCATGAGATAGAACAGGAAGAATGATAAAGGGAAAGCAAGGAGGGGGGTTAAAAATAAAAGAAAATCTATATTGGATCATTTCTCAATTCTTATCTATACACTGCAGATAAAGCAAATCAAATATATCTATTTTTATTGAATTAGAGCATATTAATGCTAAAAGAAACAAGGCAAACATGTAGGAATTTACAGGGTAAGTTCCCCAGACAGAACACCAAAGGACACCACTCACAAACAGATCACAGATCAATACACCAGTACTTTTGACGTGGTTAAAACCCTCAAAGAGGGAAACAGTCCACGGCCTGAGCCAACGCGGCCACTTCAGGCAATTTATTAATAAAAGAATGAAAATTTACATAAGCTTCTCTCATGGACGGTTAACCTACAAATGACCCTCCATGCTCTATAAATAGAGATCATGGACCTTTCGGGTGTTAAGCCATGGATAAAGTGTCGGTAATACCGAGGAGAGAATGAACTGTTGGATCACTACATATCGTGACCATCAGATTGTAAGTTACAAAATGTACATAGTAAAGAAACACACTTTACCTAACTCTATACTAGACCAAGTTATACTTAACTATTTCCTATGTGTCGGAATATCCTAACATCCCCTCTTAAGAACAACTTGGGATAGGATTGAAGGATTTACAAATATGACACAATAGGAGAAGGAAGGAGGCACTAGAGCCTATCCCCCCTTAGTGACAACTTCCTGAACTCCAACCATAAATCGAAGTTTAGTGAACTTCGCCTCTGTGAGAGCCTTTGTAAAGATGTCTGCAACTTGATCATCTATTGAATAATATTGCACTTCAAGAACATGGTCGTGAATGAGCTTTCCGATGAAGTGCATGTGCAGTTCAATGTGTTTGTTGCGCTGATGTTGGACTGGATCTTTGCATAGTTGAATGGCACTTTGATTATCACACCGAAGTGTAGTCGGATGTTGCTGCTGAAAGCCAAACTCTGACAGGATCTGAAGAAGCCACAAGGCTTCCTTACTAGCTTCTACGGAACCACGATACTCTGCTTCTGCTGAAGAAAGAGAAATTGCACCTTGTTTCTTGCAAGCCCATGTAATAGGTCCTGAACCAAGAGTGAACACATAACCTGCAGTAGACTTCCGATCATCAGAGTCACCAGCCCAATCGGAATCAGTGAAACCAACCAGTAAAGGAGATGCTTCGGAACTGTAATGAATCCCAAACTGAACTATACCTCGAACATAACGAAGTATTCTTTTAGTTGTTTTCCAATGACTTGCACGTGGGTTTTGCATAAACCGAGCAACAAGGCCAATGACAAAGGAAAGGTCAGGACGAGTATGGGTTAGATACAAAAGTTTTCCTACAAGTTGACGGTATAAGGTAGCATCAACTTTAGGAGAAGTACAAGTGACTGAAAGTTTGACTCCAGACTGAAAGGGAGAAGGGGCTGGCTTACAGTCTTCCATGTGAAAATGGCGTAGAATATCACAGGCATACTTGGACTGGGAAAGGGAAATAGCTTCCTTGGATTACAAGACTTGAAGACCAAGAAAATAATGTAAATGTCCTAAGTCTGTCATTTCAAACTTCCTTTTAAGGCTAGACTTCACATGGTTTATAAGGTTGGGATCACTACCAGTCAGGATAAGATCATCAACATAAAGAACAAGAATGATAAGAGACTTGCCCACTTTCTTGGTGTAGACAGTATTGTCAGAATGACACCTAGAAAAGCCATTTTCTAAAAGAAAGTTATCCATTTTGGCATACCAAGCTCGAGGAGCTTGCTTGAGACCATAAAGGGATTTCTTAAGCTGACATACAAGGCTGGAGTCTATTTGTATAAAGCCAATAGGTTGTTCCATATAGATTTCTTCATGCAAGTCCCCATGCAAGAAGGCAGATTTAACATCCATCTGATGGACTTCCCATTTGAAAGAGGCAGCAAGGGAAAGAACAAGGCGGATAGATTTCATTTTGGCAACAGGGGAGAAGGTTTCAGTGTAGTCAATGCCTTCAACTTGTGAAAAACCCTTAGTAACAAGACGAGCTTTATGTTTATCAACTTTCCCATCTGGTCCATACTTGGTTCTGTAAACCCATTTGCATCTAACAAGTTCTCATCCCTTTGGTAGAGGAACAAGATCCCATGTATCATTTGCCAATAATGAATGATATTCTTCATTCATAGCTGCTTCCCAATCTGGATGGCCTGAAGCTTCTACAAAGGTGTCAGGATCATAATTAACTGAAGCTTGAGCCAGTAAAGAAGAGGCTCTATCAAACTGAGAATGTGTACGTCGCTGATCTGTAGGATCTCCAGCAAGATCACCTGCTGCATCCCGAGTAGCATGGACCCATTTTGGAAGCTGAGGAGCTGAATGAGGATCCTGAGAAGGTGGGGGAGGATTTTCGTCCTCACTTTCATCATCTGAAGAAGAAATATTTTCAAAAGTAGAAGAGATAGGGAGAGGTGGCACATCCGCCGAACTAGGCTCGTAGGCCGATATATTTTCATCAAACTTTACATCTCTTCTAATGATAACATTTTTGGACTTAAGTGGAATAAGTCTATATCCTTTGACATCTTCAGAATATCCAACAAAAATACATTTTTCACTCTTGGGTTCTAAAGCTTTATGTTTCTCATCTGGAATATGGGCCCATGCTTCACTTCCAAAAACACGAAAGTGACTTACATCTGGTTTAATTGAGCTCCATGCTTCTTCTGGAGTGATATTCTGCAAAACCTTAGTAGGAGTGCGATTTATTATGTAATTTGCACAGTTAATTGCTTCTGCCCAATAATTAAGACAAAGTCCTTTAGATTGAAGCATACAATTAGCCATTTCCTTTAAGGTGTGATTCTTCCTTTCAGCTACACCATTTTGTTGTGGAGTATATGGAACAATATGTTGCATTTGAATTCCATTCTCAATGCAAAAGTTGATGAATTTGTTGTTAACATATTCTCAGCCATTATCAGATCTTAGCTTAAGAATTTGATGTCCAAATTGTTTTTCAACAAAGGCCTTAAAGGCCAAGAACATGTTAAATACTTCACTCTTGAGTTTTAAGAAGTATACCCAAGTGGTCTAGAGAAATCATCAATGAAAGTTAAGAAATACTTGCAGCCAGATAATGAAACAACTGGAAGTGGACCACATAAATCACTATGCACGAGCTGTAAAGGGGCTGAGGCGTGCCAAGAGGCACGTTTTTCAAAACTGTCCCGATGATGTTTTCCGAGTACACATCCGGAACAAACACCATCTCTGCAAGATACCATTGGAAGACTAGTCACCATATTTTCTTTACATAGGCTCTGAAGAGAGCGATAGTTTAAGTGACCAAATCGCTCATGCCAAAGTTTGCTCACTTCATCATTATGAGCAACAAATACCGAGGGAAGATTTGATGACCCAAAGTTGTGAAACTTATACAACCTTGTAGAGTGATCAGTAATGCTAGTAGCTAAAATCTATCTAGGATCTCTTAGGTCCTTAATTACAACATCGTGAGGTGAAAATTCAACGATTTTACCTTCACCTGAATGAGTTATCTGATATACAGATAGAAGGTTGCAGGATAAGGTTGGAACACATAATACATCATTAAACTGACCATTGTCTATATGAACAGTTCCAGTCCCTACAACACTAAGAGATCTATTATCACCAACATATATATTTTTGGTGTTACAATCATTTAAAGAAGAAAACATGGCTTTGTTTTTGGCCATGTGATAAGAAGCTCCAGAATCAATGAGCCACTCATGAGAATGAGAAGAGGAAGATACATTTAGTGCATAGCCAGACCGAGATGCTTGACAACCACATGCGGAAAGTGCCATTCCTGAAGATGAAGTTGAAGTTGAAGAGTGCTCCAAATGGATATTATGCTTCTTCATTGCTGCTTCCAAGGCTTCCATCTTCTTAAAGCATTTGGATTCTAAGTGGCCATCTCGATTACAAAAGTTGCAATGTCTATCAGTCTTCTTCCCTTTGTTTTTATTTGTCTTATCATTTTGTTGAAATGATTTTTCATTTTGAGGTTGAAATTGCTTAGGACCCTTGTTTGGTTTAGGAGCATTCTTTTTAGGATATAACTTCTTAGGATTCTTTGGATTTGGTTTTTACTGGGCAGCTAACGCTTTCTTAGAAGAGTTTCCAAGATTAAGAAGACCAAGGTGTAAGAGTTTTTCTTGTTCTCTTATTAAAGAATCACAAAAAGAATCAAAGGAAGGGAACTTGTAGTCTTGTCCTTGAGAAATGAAGGCTTCTCTTGTAGAATGGAAGGTGGAAACAAACACGGAGTAGGCTGGTCCCAACTTAGTAAGAATGGAATAGATAAGGTTACTATTTTCTTTCTTAACCTTAACACCTTCCAAGAGAAGTCTAAGGGCCTTGAACT
Source organism: Pinus tabuliformis (assembly GCA_031772625.1). Lineage (NCBI taxonomy): Eukaryota > Viridiplantae > Streptophyta > Pinopsida > Pinales > Pinaceae > Pinus > Pinus tabuliformis. Next base: position 293,030,385 of record CM062820.1, read on the forward strand.
TGGACAAAAAATCTTCAATGCAAGAAAAATTATTGGGGTCCAATGTAAGCAACTCATTTTCAAGTTGATGGGCTCTAAGTTCATTTTTAATTCCAAAGACTTTAGTAATCTGTTTCATTGCTTCATCAGGAGCATCAAGTTCTGCAATATGGAACCTAAGATCTGGAGAAATAGACATCCCTATCAACCCACGTGCTTGATCTTGCCTATTTTCCCATTTAGCTACCTTATCTTCATCTTTCGGTTTGGTTTCTTGGCCTGTGGCTATTCTGTAGAGACCTTTACTTCTAAGTAAATCCACAATGTAGGACCACCATTGGAAGTAGTTGGTGCTGTCAAGAATAACTTGGCTTGGACTTTCCATTTTAACAGAAACTGAAGCTATAGATACTGAAATGAACTGTTCCAATGGAAAGATCTTGAAAATTTAGGCTGTTTAAAAAAAAACGGTTCTGAATTTAACGGTTTCTGGATGAAGAAGTTATGGCTTTTTGAAGAAAATTTGATGAAGTCGCCGACGAAGTGCGGGAATGTGCCGAAATGAAAAATCCGCCCCCACAAAAAGGAGATTTGAACTCAAGACCTCTACTCTCATAAATTAGGTTTGGACCAAGTAAGCTATACAAAAAGTTTGAGAGAGAGAGAGAGAAAGAGAGAAGGAGAGGGGGGGGTGGTTGAAGCTTTGGGTTGCGTGCTTGCTTTGAGAAAGCTCTTTCTCCCTACAAAACAAAAAACACAAAACCCAACACGGACATACAAAAAAAACGAACCTTGCGGCTTGAAGTTAGCTTTAGCCGGAAACTAAATATTTTCCTCAATGTTTCCGATTTTCCGAGATCACACTAAGGCACAGCGGAAAAGAGCATACGCATGAGAAAAATCCTTCCCTTCTGTTTCTGATTTTCCCAGATCGCACAGAGTCGGGGGGCAAAGAGCATACTCAGAAATGAAAGGTATAGATCCGGTAATAAAAAAGCTAGATAAACTAAAACCGAAATAAACAGAGAGAAAATAACTGTAAACTGCAAATAAACACTGTATACCTCCAGATCTTAAAAATGACGCAGCTAGGGCTACCGGAAACCTTTTCGTGTGAAACGAAAGGGGTTCCTCACTGGAACAGATGCTCCCAACACAACAGAGCAGTCCTCTCGGCCCGAAAGTAGTCAGAAACAGTAGATCTAGGAAACGGCAGTCAGATGCAGTTCTACCGGCTTCAGATTTGGATCACCAACGGACGCGGCCCTCAAATAGCTTTGATACCATGTAGGAATTTACAGGGTAAGTTCCTCAGACAGAACACCAAAGGACACCGCTCACAAACAGATCACAGATCAATACACCAATACTTTTGACGTGGTTAAAACCCTCAAAGAGGGAAACAGTCCACGGCTTGAGCCAACGCGACCACTTCAGGCAATTTATTAATAAAAGAATGAAAATTTACATAAGCTTCTCTCATGGATGGTTAACCTACAAATGACCCTCCATGCTCTTTAAATAGAGATCATGGACCAATCGGGTGTTAAGCCACGGATCAAGTGTCGGTAATACCGAGGAGAGAATGAATCGTCGGATCACTACATATCGTGACCGTCAGATTGTAAGTTACAAAATGTACATAGTAAAGAAACACACTTTACCTAACTCTATACTAGAGCAAGTTATACTTAACTATTTCGTATGTGTCGGAATATCCTAACAAAACAAGATCTTAACAAACTGATGCATTTCATTCCTAGAGAATCGAACTAGAATTTTTAAATGGTATGGTATTGAATACATATAAAAAAATTATAGTCATCAGCTACGCTTACTGATATAGGCACATAGTAAGAGTATACATCATTGTGTAGAGTGAAATATGGACGCATAAATGTAATTTTTGAAACATATTTATGATAGAACAATAATAGAGTCAGGTGAAAGAAAAAAAATCATTGAATCATATCTTTGCCCAGAAACCCAAGTTCATTCAGAACTTAAAACAAAAGGAACGAAATATGTCGGTCTTAATTAATTTCTCAACCAGAGTATTGGTAAATAACATAGATCAATAGAATAGATAAAAGTAATACATTATACTCAATAGAAGGAAATACAATCTGGTAGACAGAAGCTCCAAAATACCAGAATGAAATTGTATCAAAAGGAAGAAAAAGAATGCAGAGGCGAAAAGCTACACTATAGCTAAAAACTTTAATTAAATTATGAAAAATTGTAGAACTCAGAAATCAAATCTTTAATGGTTCAAATTAAGTCTCGACCTATTTTTGAAGGACTCCCATACACTAGCAGTGCATAATGAAAGCCTTGGACATAATTAGGGAACAAAACTCCAAGGAATGAAAGAACCGACCTGGAGAACACCAAGACCAAAGGAAAGTGAGAACCCTTATCCTTAGCTTCATTAAGAAACCAAATTTTGCCATGGACACAAGCATACTTGTAGAGTAAAGAGGAAATGAGTAAGAATAGTACACTATGAAAGAGGAAATGAGTAAGAATGGTACATTATTAAAGTAAACAATGAGGAAGTAGCAGTGTTAGAAGAGAGAAAATGGTTGCACACCTATTCTTTGACCACATATTGGTTCGCTCCCACCTATGCCAAAAGACAACTGAACCCATTAGAAGTATAACACAATTATCAACACTAGAAAATAAACTATTGAAAGAAACTCAAAGAAAATACTAGATAACCATGTAGGAGTGGTGGTAACAATTTAGGAAACCTCACAAAACCATCGTCCATACAGTTCGATGTGGATAGAACCTTGGTTAATACTTGAGCTCTCCTTGATAGAATTTGCATAGTGTGTGCATTATCCTTAGACATCTATAGAGCAACCAAATGAGAAATCCTCTTCTATGAAACAACCATGATGTCGATTCATCATCAAATTCGTAAGAGAAATAGAGTACTATCAAGCACCTAGGGTTAATCCTGGGCTGCCTCCCAAGCTACAAAGCTTCCAGGTGATGAAATTGATTTCCATCACTGTCCATTCCAGAACCTTGAAGAGAGGGAAACCACAAGAATTAAATTTAGAAAAACAAAACCCTCATTGAATAAGGTATACTTAAATTTCAGAGAGTGAAATGAAGTAATAAAAAGAAAAATAAACCAATTTGAAGGACAATTCCTATGGCTAAGGGTATAGCTAGTTTGAAGGAGAGAATTCCCCTTTTTGAGCCATGGCACAATCCCAACAATTTTGCTCGCATTAAATTATTCATAACCCTTACCCTTAACTGGAAAATGAGCGTCGTTCCACTGAAGTTCGAGTCCTGACTTGTGTTAGGTTTTTACCTAGATAACGAAAAGAGGAGGAAGATGAGGTTAGTACCCAATATAATGTAGCATAAAGAAAACAACAAAAATTAAAACAAAGAAACAATTGAAAAAGGATTAAATAGTAAAAAAAGAAAAAAAATCCCTAATATTACCTCAAATCTTGGCGATGAAACCTAGAGGCCAAAAAAAATCCCTAATATTACCTCAAATCTTGGCGATGAAACCTGGAGGCCAACCAAGTCTTCAAGATTGAAAATTCGACACCATTATTAGTAATCACAATAGAGGAAACAACTTTCACAATGAATTCTTGGAGAAGCCTAATTAAGACTTGTTTAACGATAGTAAAATTGAAGTATGCCTGTTAGATAATACATATAGAGAATTTGTAAATCTTTCTACAAGCATTCTTGGCCAAGAGACCATTTATTTTCTTCATAGGTGCTTTATTTATGTGTTAGATTACTCTATTAATGAGGGATTTGTTTCAACTAGGTTCATAAAATCAAAGTACATATCTCATATTAACTTGGAAATTTCACTAAAACAAGGAATTTCTTCATGGCTTCGTACATTATTTATGTTATTGTTTGTTGTGAACTCTTTAAAAGCCTACTTAGGTGGTGACGCTAAACTTTTTATGTGTATCTAGTGCAATTTTGGTATTGATCACTTTGAAAACACAATACCCAGTTTCACTTCTATCAAGAATAGCCCTTTTCCTTGCAAAATTTAAGAAATTGCAAGTAGTTATTCATGCAATAGACAATACTTTAAAGCTATAGTTTTTTTTAGAAGGAAAGGAAAAATTTCAAGTACAAGAATAATATTTATTTATTCCATTGTTTGGATATGAGGGGAACTTCTTAGTGCTTGCAATTTATGTTTGTGATAGAATTTTCTTGGAAAAAATATGTCGAAAATACACACATTTGGAAATTTTTTTAACAAAAAAATGAAAAAATAGTTCGTGCATTTACTATTGAATTTGATAGCTTTACTCTAAGAATATATCTCATATTGATTAGTAGGAATTGGAAGAAATTTAGGGTTTTGATGTTGAAGTTATTTTCTTATCGCATCTTACTTTTGTTGGATATTTTGCACTCTTTCAAGAAAAACATGTGGAAATAGGACGATGCAATCAAGTCCTTCATGATAACCCATAAGGTTTTCACGGAAATATAAGTGTCTTGATAGTACCAAAAAACAATATAAACAACATGGGGATTGTGCCACAAATGTCGGTTCTACATCACAACAATTGATCCAAATTAAATTATTATATTGTTGGTCATCCATCGCCATTCTTATAGGGTGTAAAAATTCATAGAAATCAACTTAAAAGAGTAGTTTTAGTGATAGGACCCAATTTGGAGAATTATGATCTGAAATCTTATCAAACTAGGTCCTAAATGACGTTTTATGGGGGTAAAACCTTTCCACCTTGGAAATGCACCTGCTAGAGAAATTATAGACACAAAGACATTTCTAATGGTGAAAAGGATATTTTAATTGGAGTTGAAGTGCAAAAGTTATGCTTCCTAGAAGATAGCATATCGTAATTGACCACCATAATTCAAAAGTATCCCACATCCACTCTCTTTACTTATGGAAAATATGCTATCCACATGGAAATTATGGAAAATAATTCAAAAGGGTCAAATTGTAACTCACATTGATGTTTGAATGACTCAAATTTAACCCCTAGTTGATTATTAGGTTGTATTATAACTAGGGCACTATGACGAGAAGGAGTTTCATTATATTTTATTGCATTTTGTTCCATATTAGACTAGAGAAGCTAAGTGTGGAGAGAGAGAGAGAGAGAAATAAAGGGTGTTTACTAGAATCCCATGTGCCACAAGTCTCATGAAACTCTATATAGAATGCCTTCTCCTTTGTATTTGCATCATTTCCATTCTATAAAAAGAATATTAGAGTAGCCTCACCTTTGGGCTAGGTTTTCTTCCAAAAGAATTTCCTAGAGAATATTTTAGTGTTTATTATGGTTTGTGAGTGTTTGTCTTTCACTATTATCTATTTTCTGCATTTATCTATTGCATGCACCAACGACAAAAATAAATAATAATAGATATAGAATCTAAATGAAACAACCCTTCATAATAGAGATATTAATTTATTTTAATAGACTATTGTGCCAAATCATCAAATCTATAGAATCTAAATGAAATAACCCTTCATAACAAAGATATTAGTTTATTTTAATAGATTGGTGTGCCAAATCATCAAATCGATTCTTATATGTGGTAATTAATAGATCAACAATTCCAAAAATATGTTTCTATGTCTCCTGCTAGAAGTCAATATTCAAGGAAATATGTTGAAAGTAGTGTTGGAGAATGTGGTGATGGAAATCCCCTAACATCAATTTGGAAAAGAAAAATACTATTGTAGTAATTTCAAATAGAGAAATAATAATTAAAAGAATACTAGAGGAATGCCTAAGTAACTAGATGTCTAGGTGATGGAAATGGATGACCACAATGATATTATCTAATTACTTTACTAAACTAGGCTGAAAAACAATTGCCTGGAATCTAGTCCAAGAAGACCCTATTTACTTCGATGATGAGTCAGTTAGATTGCATGATAGACCATTCAAATATTTAACTCGAGCTACTATAGTAAACAACATACCTTGTCTGTGTAGCTCTCCAATATTAATAGTAGTTTTCTCCAAAGTCAATCATTGTGACTTATGGAGTTTTAAACACCAAATAATTTGCAATGGTAGTTATTTTCTATTAACGCGTTTGGATGAAAAGTAATTAACAATGTGGAATGATGGAAAATGGGAATAATAAGAATGTAGGAAATTATAAATAGTTTATAGTTTCAAGAACCAAACACTTCGGGTAAGAAAACATTTTATTAAGGATGAAAATTCAAGTATTGTATTGTTGAATTACTGTAACACATGAATAATTTTTATGTGCCTACATTAAGAGGGAGAGTGTATGTTTTGGGGGTGATAAGGAGAGACAAGGGGAGATAGAGATATAGATGGAGGGGAGAGAGGCAAAGACAGGGAGGGAGGAAGAGATATAGATATGGAGAGAGAAATATTAGAGAGCGAGAGAAGGGGAAGAGAGCGAGAGGGAGGGGAAAGAGAGGGAGGTAGAGAGAGATAGATATATATGGAGAGAGAGTGTGTATGTTTAGGAGGTGAGATAGAGAGATAGAGAAGGAGAGATAATTGGAGATAAAGTTATAGATGGAGGAGGAAGATATGTGCTTACATTGGAATCAATGCACACTATTAATCTAGCTACTTTGAAATTAATGTACATCATACATCTAGTTGCATCAAATTAGATATCAAAATCTACGCTAAAATCAATGCATCTAGTGCAAACAATCAAATAGGATTAGAAATCAACATCTATACTGAAATCAATGCATTTAGTGCAAGCAATCAAATAGAATTAGAAATCAATATCTACACTGAAACCAATGCATCTAATGCAAGCAATCAAATATCAGTAGGAATCAACATCTACAATAAAATCAATGCATCTAGTGTAAGGTATTAAGTAGGATTAGAAATCAACATCTACACTGAAATGAATGCATCTAGTGCATGCGATCAAATAGGATTAGAAATCAATATCTACATTGAAACCAGTGCATCATGTGCAAGCAATCAAATAGGAGTAGAAATCAACATTGACATTGAAATCAATGCATATTGTGTAAGGTATTAAATAGGATTATAAATCGACATCTACACTAAAATCAATGCATATAGTGCATGTGATCAAATAGGATTAGAAGAGGGAGGGAGAGAGTGATAGATAGATATGGATAGAGAGTGTGTAGTTTTGGGGGGTGAGAAGGAGAGATAAGGGAAGATATACAAATAGATGGGATGGGGGATATGGTAGATATGGAGAGAGAGTGCGTATGTTTAGGGGGTGAGATATAGAGATAAAGAAGGAGAGACAATGGGAGATAGAGATATAGATGGAGGAGGAAAATATGTTCTTACACTGGAATCAATGCACACTATTAATCTAACTACTTTGAAATTAATGTACATCATACATCTAGTTTTATCAAATCAGAAATCGACATCTACCCTAAAATCAATGCATCTAGTGCAAACAATCAAATACGATTAGAAATAAACATCTATACTGAAATGAATGCATCTAGTGCAAGAAATAAAATACAATTAGAAATCAATATCTACACTAAAACCAATGCATCTAATGCAAGCAATCAAATATGAGTAGAAATCAACATCTACACTGAAATAAATGCATCTAGTGTAAGGTATTAAGTAGGATTAGAAATCAACATCTACACTAAAATCAATGCATCTAGTGCATGCAGTCAAATAGGATTAGAAATCAATATCTACATTAAAACCAATGCATCATGTGCAAGAAATCAAATAGGAGTAGAAATCAACATCGACACTGAAATCAATGCATCTAGTGTAAGGTATAAAATAGGGTTATAAATCATCATTTACACTGAAATCAATGCATATAGTGCATGTGATCAAATAGGTTTAGAAATCAACAACTACACTAAAATCAATGCATCTATTTTAGTGAAAATACAAAATATTCATGACTTTCTAGATCTAACTTCTATGTCTGTATTTGTCTTTGTGTGTCTCTTTCTTCTTCCATCTCTCTCCACCTTCCATTTTTTGTCTATCTCCCTCCCCCTCTCCTTCTCTCTCTTCCCCTCCCTCTCTCCCCTGTCTCTCTCTATCTGCCTCTCCCTCCCTTTCTCTATCTTTCTCTTCTTCCCTCTCTCCCCCTGCCATCTATATCTATACCTCCCTCTATCTCTCCTTATTTGTCTCTCTATCTCATCCCCCTAAACATGTCACACTCTCTCTCCCCTCCCCCATATCTATCTATTTATCTTTCTCTCTCTCTCTCTCTCTCTCTCTCTCTCTCTCTCTCTCTCTATATATATATATATATATATATCCCATCTATCTCTCTTCATCCCCCCCTCTCTTTGCCTCTCTCTTCTACCCTCTCCCCCACCCCATCTATATCCCTATCTCCCCTTGTCTCTCCTTCTCACCCCCAAAACATACACACTCTCTCTCCATATCTATCTATCTCTCTTTCCCCCTCCCTCTTCCACATCATCTCTCTCTCTTCTCCATCTCTCTCTCTCTCTCTTTCTCTCTCTCTCTCTCTGTCTAGCTCTTCTCTCTCCCTCACTGACTATCCATGTCTCCCTTGCCACTTCCTCTCCACCTTTCTCTCTCTATGTCTTTCTCCCCCTTCCAACTCCATATCTCTCTCCCCCTCTCTCTCAAGTACTCTCTCTTTTTCCTTCCTCTCTCTCCCCTTGTTATGGTCTAACCATTAACGCCTTTATTTATGTAATAGGGTTGAGTCATATTTATAGTTAGTTAAAGAGTCAATCAAGCCCGTATTAATAATTGTAAGTGGTTGACCCGCATTTACGAAAGGGACCACAGTTAGTTTCAAATGGGCCATGGTATTAGATAGATTGTATTGAGAGAACCATGGTACTGACCCATGGTATTATATGTATGAATCTTATATAAAGGATAGAAACTCCCCATTGAGGAGGGTCGTGTCTTATTTTGTAATCGAGCTTTGCTCTGGTGGAGGTTGCCCCCTCGAAGAGGCAAGTGAACATTGCTTTAATCTCTGAATAATAAAGTACTCGTTGTTTTTCTCATTTTGTTCTGTGTTCTGGGTTGTATTTCTTAACATATTTAGTATTCTGGAATCTTCTCGCAGGTTAAGATCATAACAGGTGGTATCAGAGCACTTTCCAAGGCCGGTGGTATCTCCTTTTTTGGCAGAATTTTTTTTAGGCTACAGACGTGTTACGACATCTTGAAACCATGAGATCTGTCGTTGAGCGTATAAACCTATGGATTTCGGGAGGCATGCACACACGAAATATAAGAGGTGGTCATTCTTGTTGGACTCCCTTGTAACCCTGTGGGTACCCCTTCGAGTAGTAGCGCATTAGACAGAACAATGCACGGACTTCCTTCCACGTACCCTATGAGTATATCGAAAGCTCCCTAAGCTCACCTAAAACCTTGCCTTACGTAAATGGTCGGCCATTTTGCTGCTACAATACATCGAGAACAACACTCAGGGAGATTACTCGTGTGTATGATAGGGTAGTCAGGTAATACGGCTAAGGGTACGGTTGATCCTCCTCAGTTAGTGCCTTCAAAGATTGAGTTGATTACTATTGTTGGACCCTTATGTATATTGCGATATGTAGCACCTGACACTTCTTTGAGACCATAGTTCCCTTGACTCTCTGAAGATCACCCATTATCTTATTTGCAAGATCAGATCTAGCAGTTGGGGTTCTGTCACCGCAACAATAATCAGATCCACTAGTTGAGGTTCTACCGCCACAGTACCATTCAGATCTAGCAGTTGGGGTTGTGTTGCCACTACAGTCCAACTCACATTTAGTAGTTATGGGTTTTGCAGGCATATCTAACCATTTGTGCAGTGAAGGTTGTGGCTCCTATACCTTGGGATGACGAGCTGGTCATAGTGGTACCATTCACTTGTCAGCTTCAATTTTCAGGTGGTCCCAATTTTTTTCAAAGTGACAACAAGTGACCAAGATCTTTGTATGGTAGAAACTAGAGCTCAAGCCATGGTCAACAAGAAGGTTGAGAGCCTTGAAAAATTGTTGGCTTCTTTGAAGGACATAGCAAACTAGATGTAGAAATTCATGGAAACTTTCAAAGTGAGCACATCAGGGTGGCATCCGAAGGCACATGGTCTTAATGAAGACCTTGAAGGAGAATCTAGCCATCATATTCACTTCCATGGAAATCACCAATATTCCCACCGTCGGCCACCCAAGCTAGACATGTATAAATGTAATTGCTCTAATCCGACAGTATGGGTAGCACAAATGGAACAATATTTCCTTCTGAATGATAGTCGAGATGATCTAATTAAACTACATGTGGGATCCCTTTAATTGGACCAAGAGAGATGGAAATGGTGTTAGTGGCATCAGAAATTCTATCCCGGGAAAATAACTTGGCAGGTGTTCTCAAAATCTATTTATGACTACTTTGATAGAGACTCTAATTTTTTGGGTCCTCTTACTAAGCTCCAATAGACAGGCACAATAAAAGAATACATTGCATCCTTTGAGACATTGGTCATCTATAGAGAAGGTCTGGGAGATGAATTCTACTTGGAATGTTTTACAAGTGGTCTCAAAGAATCTATCCAAGCACATGTCGAGATGCACCACCCACCTACATGGATAGACGCTTGCAACAAGGCTATCGAAGTGGAACGTGATTTAGCTACCTAGTCTCCTCATCCAAATTTCATAGCCAAGGGACGCCCCAGCCAAGTTCAGGGCCCTACCCAAACACTTAAGGTTCAAAAGGTGTTTCCAACAGAAATGGATGAAAGAAGAAAATAAGGATTGTGCTACTACTGTGATGACAAATACTCCCCCGAGAATAAATGCAAGGAACCCAAATTATATCAAATTGATGTTACTGATCACATCTCATCTGAGGAATCCCCACCCCTTGAGGGGCTAGAGGATGAAGTTGAGGAAACCCAGTAGGACAATGAACTCCCAGCTACGCCAGAGGAACCAGTTATCTCGCTACATGCTTTGGCGGGCATTTCTGCGCCCCAAACTCTCAAAATAAGAGGCTTTATTAAACATCGCCCTGTAGTAGTATTGATTGATAGTGGAAGCACTCATGACTTTATCCATCAATGAGTCGCCGAAGCTATTCATTATTTTGTCAGGGTAGTCTCTAATTTTCAAGTCCAGATTGCTGATGGGGGGACAATGAAATGTGAAGGGCGCTGTGAAAATATCAAACTTCAGATGGGAGACTACCACCTAAAAACCCACATGTTTGTGATTAACATGGGTGGTTGTGACATTGTCTTCAGGGCTGAATGGCTTCACACACTAGGCCCGATCACCATGGATTTCTACAAGATATATATGAGCTTTAATCAGAATGACCACATGCATACCCACCGTGGGCTCCAGGTAGGTTCTCCTTCTATCATCAACTCACATTGCATGGAAAAGCTGGTGAAAAAGAGCCATCATTGAGTTATCACCCAGTTTAATGCCATGTAGGCCATCGAGCCCACTACTCTTCATATTCGTCTTGACATGCAACAAGTCTTGAATCGACACTAGCAAGTATTTGACAAACCTAAAGAGCTTCCACCCTATAGAGAGGAACATGATCATAACATCATTTTGGTCCCAGGGGCACAACCACCAAATGTGCAGCCATATCGATATCCTTTCACCCAAAAGAATGAAATTGAAAAAATCATCTAGGAACTCCGTGAAGCCAGTGTCATTTGTCCTAGCATCAGTACTTATTCATCACCAGTGGTCATGGTGCTCAAGAAAGATGGGGAATGGTGCATCTGTCAAGACTTCAGGGCCCTCAACAAGCTCACAGTGAAAGACAAATTCCCTATCCTGGTTGTTGATGATTTTCTGGATGAAATACATGGTGCTCAATTCTTTACTAGGCTAGATCTTCCCTCTGGCTATCACCAAATATGCATGAAAGAAGTAGACATTCCTAAGGATACTTTTTCAACTCATGAAGGCCATTATGAATTCTTGGTCATGCCATTTGATCTCTATAATGCCCCATCCACTTTTCAAAGCCTCATGAATCACCTGCTGAAACCATATCTCCGAAAAATTTTCCTTGTTTTCTTTGAGAACATTCTCATCTACAACCTCACTTGGGAAAAACATCTTTACCATGTAGACCTGCTCTTGCAACTTCTCTGGAATCATAAAGTATTTGTCAAATTGTCCATGTCCTCTTTTGGCATAGAAGGAGTCAAGTATTTTGGCCACATTGTGGGTTGTGAAGGTGTCCAGGTGGATCCCAAAAAGATACAGGCAAAGCAAGATTGGCCCCAACCAAAAACCTTGATGAGTTTGAGGGGATTCTTGGGTCTCACTGGCTACTATCCCAAATTCATCCACAATTATGGTCGCATTGCTAGACCCCTCACTAACCTTCTTAAGAAAAATTCATTCCTCTAGAATGATGCAGCACAACAGGTATTTATGGCTCTCAAATAGGCCATGTGTTCCACTCCCGTATTGGCACTACCCGACTTCACCAAATCTTTTGTGATTGAATGTGATTCTTTAGGTTTGGTATTGGTGTTGTCTTAATGCAGGAAGGTCGACCCTTGACTTTCACCAGCCAAACACTGAGTGGGAAACATCTAGGACAATCTACCTATGAGAAGGAGATGATGGCCATCTTACATGCAGTAGATACCTAGAGACCATACTTATTGGGGCAGCATTTCCAAATCCGCACAGAACATTAAAGCCTTAAATATTTTTTGAAGCAATGTCTATCCTCGCCCCAACAAAATAAATGGTTGGCCAAAATGTTGGGATATGATTATGAGATAATTTACAAGACATGGCGTGACAATGTAGTAGAGGATGCTTTACCACACCTATTTGAGGATGAAAGCACCATACTATCAATCTCTCATTCCATACCAGATTGGATTGAAGAAGCTCGCAAGGAATGGTTTTCTCATCCCTCTCTCTCCCAACTCATTAATAACTTGAGAGGATATCCTAATTCCTCATTTGGCTACTCTTGGAAGGATGAGATTCTTCACTACAAGGATAGAGTAGTTATGTCTCCGATATCCGCCCTCAAAATGCGTATTTTGGCAGAGTTGCACTCATCTCCCACTGGAGGCCATGCAGGCTTTCAGAAGACTTATGCTCGCACTCGTCGTTCTTTCTTTTGGATAGGCATGAAAACTGAAATTCTTACTTTTGTAGCTGAATGTGATGTGTGTCAATGCCACAAAGGAGAAATAGCCAAGTCACCAGGCACCTTACAACCATTTCCCATCCCTACCTTAATCTCGATGCATGTTTCTATGGATTTCATTACTGGTCTTACGAAGTTAGGCAACAAGTTAGTATTCATGGTGGTTGTGGACAGACTTTCTAAATATGCTCATTTTTGCACTCTAGCCCACCCATTTACCCCCACTTTGGTGGCTCAAGCTTTCATGGGCCAGATCTTCAAACTACATGGAATGCCCACTTCCATTGTGTCTTATCGTGACCCGAATCTCACCAGTAACTTTTGGCAAGAACTTTTCAAGCTTCAAGGCACCCAACTCCAACTAAGTACTTCCTATCATCTCCAAACTGATGGTGAAACTGAAGCAGTGACCAAATGTTTGGAGACATACCTAAGGTGTTTCACTTCAGAAAAGAAACATCAATGGGTACAGTGGCTACCTCTAGCTGAATGGTGGTATAATACTAACTATCATGTAGCCACCAAGATGGCTCCATATGAAGAAGTGTATGGTAAAATCCCACCTTCACCTACTTCTTATATCCCTGGATGCTCTTAGGTGCAAGTAGTGGATCAACTCCTACAAAACCGTGCAACCATGCTAGCCTATCTCAAACATAATCTCCACCAAGCTCAAAATCGCATGAAGAAATAGGCAGACCAACATCGTTCAAAGTGCACATTTCAAGAAGGGGATTAGGTATTCCTGAGGCTATAACCATATAAGCAAACATCACTCAAAGACAACGGATGTCAAAAAATTAGCTCCAAAATTCTACGGACCTTATCAAATAATTCAACGCAATGGAGCAGTAGCCTACAAGATAGCCTTTCCACCAACTTCAAAAATCCATCCAGTCTTCCATGTATCATGCCTCAAGAAAATGGTGGGAAACAATTGCATAATTCAAACCAGTCTACTTGAATCGGATGAAGAAGGTTCACTTTGGCTCCAACCAGAACGGGTCCTCGATACGCGAGAACAACATCTGTGCTGTCGCACAATTAAGGAAGTCCTCGTCAAGTGGAAAGACACCTCTCCAGATGATGCGACCTGGGAACCAGTCACTATTCTTTAGTAGTTTCTGCAGTTTCTGTAGCTTCAGCCTTGAGGATAAGGCTGCTCTTTATGGGGGAGGGCATGTTAGGGTCCAACCCTAACCCCTTTATTTATGTAATAGGGTCGAGTCATAGGTATAGTTAGTTAAAGAGTCAATAAAGTCTGTATTAATAAGTGTAAGTGGTTGACCTGCATTTAAGAAAGGGACCACAGTTAGTTGCAAATAGGCCATGGTATTAGATAAATGGTATTGAGATAACCATGGTATTGACCTATAGTATTTTTTGTATGAATCCTATATAAAGGATAGAGACTCCCCATGGAGGAGGGTCATGTCTTATTTTGTAATCAAGCTCTGCTCTGCTGGACATTGCCCCCTCGAAGAGGCAAGTGAACACTACTTTCATTTCTGAATAATAAAATACTCGCTTCTTTTCTCATTATGTTCTGTGTTTTGGGTTGTATTTGTTCGCATATTTGGTATTCTGGAATCTTCTCACAGGTTAAGAGTATAACACCCGTTGTCTCCCACCTCCCTCCGCCAAGTGAGCACTACTTTCATTTCTGAATAATAAAATACTCGCTTCTTTTCTCATTATGTTCTGTGTTTTGGGTTGTATTTGTTCGCATATTTGGTATTCTGGAATCTTCTCACAGGTTAAGAGTATAACACCCGTTATCTCCCACCTCCCTCCGCCTCTTCCCCCATCATACACACTCTCTCTCTCTCCACCCTCCAACTCTGTCACTATCTCCCTCCCTCTCTCCTTCTCGTTGCCCCCTCTCTCACCTTTCCATATCTATGTCTCCCTGTCTCTCTCTTCCCCCTCTTTCCCTATCTTTATCCTCTCCTTTTCTCTCTCTTCCCACGTCTCTCCTCTCCCTCATTCCATCTTCATCTCTCCCTTGTCACTCCCTCTCTCTCTCCACCTCTATCTCTCAATGTCTTTGTTCTTCACCCCTCCAAATCAATCTCCCTCCCTCCCTCTCTCCCCCTCCTCTCTCTTCCTTTCTCTCTCTCCCTCTCTCTCCCACCTCTATGTCTCTCTCCCCAACTCTATTCCCCCTTCCATCCCGCTCCCTTTCTTAAATATTATCCCATTCAATTGTATTTAAGAAAGTATCTAAATTAAAAAAAAAAACATAAATTGTTGCCCAATATTAAACCTATATTTTGGATCAATCATTTTAAATAAAATACAGTAATAAAATATTTAAAAGAATCATGCATTATCTTTCCTCTATCATTGTTAATCACTTTGCTTTCTCGCTTCACTTGTATCCTTGGTTAAGATGCATCTAACGTGGTTGTTTATAATATTATTTATATTATATAAATTTCACATATGCATATATAAAAGTATTCTCATATTTTAATTTATTAAAACCTCCATTTAATATCTCTAGGAATATTGTTAGTAGACATGAGGATGGAGTGTTTAGATATACCTCAAAAGTAATTATAACATTTTTCTCTTACATTTAATTAAATAATGTTATAAAATAAAATTAAAATAAAGTATTTGTAAAATATTTTGATTTTGAAATAAGTTATAGTTTTTGGGCATGTGGTATTGATAAGTAGTGGTATTGGCCCATGGTATTGTAACAATATAATTAAAATCCTAGACCCATAATATAATAATCAAAAGTATAAATGGCCCATGGTATTGATAAACCTTGGTAGTAGCCCATGGTATTATAATTTTATTCCCTTCTCTTCCTCTCTATCATTCTCTTGTGGGTATGGCCCATGGTATTATAAAGAAACCTACTTAGAAGTTAATAATATCCATGGTAAATATTTATAATTAAAAACCTTGTCATAATGTAAATATTAAGTTTTTATCCACTTATTAATTAAATTTATAGATGGAACACATCTATATTAATTATTACAAATATATTGATTACAATTAGCCGACATTACAAATGTTTACTTACATTAGATTTCTTACATTACATCTACACATGTGCCCTATACGGCTGTAAAACGACTCTAGGCACAATAAGGTGAGGGGAAATAGGGTGGAGAAATATTAATTAAAATGCAATATTACTAAATTTTACCTAATATTTCAGGTCACACCCCATCCTAAATATTACATTCTACTTAATATTTTCCCAAACTCCTAGTAATTTTATAGTTGATTTTGTTTACTTTTAAATTACAAATATAAAGAATAATTACAATAAGAAGTGAACCCATTGAGGGGAAATATTGGGTAAAATGTAATATTATAGTATTATATTTTATCCAATATAATTTAGTAAAAAGTGGATGGATTAGATCAAATGTAATAATTACAGTTTTCCTAATATTTCCCCACCTTTGCAGACAAACGCCCAGTGCCAACATATCCATAGAAAAGTTTTACCTTTATAGGCTACATGGATTCAGTTCCATCATTTTTTACAACTAATTATGTATCTAAATATAACATCAAACTAACATGAATCTAGACTAGTTTAATCCCCCCTTAAATAGATTATATTCCAGAGGAATTCCATGAGTCAATATCATGGATTTTTAAAACCAATACCATGAGTCATTTTTTTTTTATTATTTAATTTTTATAGGTTTTTTTGTTATTTTAATTTTATTTTCACCAATTTACAATGTTTACATTACATTAAGTTAGACATCTATACCATATTTTAATTTTATTTTCACCTAGTCAAAATGTTAACATTATATTACTTTACCTTAAGTTACACATTTCTGGCATACTATAGACATTAGATCTCCGCTCAATGAAGAAATTACATTTATCCTTCATACTAAGAAGTATGTTTTTTTTAATTACTTTATCTCATTATATAAAGTTTGATGTAAAATAAAAGTGAAAATTCAAGTATTTAAAAATGGCTCACATTGATTTTTAAAGTAACATTATTAATTTTGATTTTTAAAGTAACATTATTAATTTTTTTTTAAAGTAAAGTTACACACAACATCTCTTGCATATACATATATTAAAGTAATGTTATGTGCAACATTTCTTGCATATATATGTATTAGCCGATACATATATATATTTTATTTTTTTATATTTTTTAATGTAACATTATGTGACAACATCTCCCTCATATACTAGATTGTAAAACTCTACACAATAATTTGTAAAACTCTACACAATAATTTTTTTTATATAATTGTGAAAGTGTGTAAAATAGCTACTACTTCAACTAACCTTTCCTAAAAAATAATTCCGTCTTTGAATATTTATAAAAAGATGTTGAGAACGATGGGATAAAGGATTTATATAATCATGAAAGTGTGTGAAGTAGCTACTACTTCAGCGAACTTGTCCATGAGAAATAATTCCTTCTTTGAATATTTGTAAAAGGATTTGGAGAACGATGGGATATTATATAAGGAAGCTTATTAGTGTTAGATATGAATGAATCCTAAAGAAAAGGAAAAAAATTACTATCTTGCTATATGGAAATAATTAACACACTCTTAGAGTTAAAGTCCATATGTGAAAACATCTCGATGATAAGTGACATTTTCTTAAGTTGATCGATACCAATATGGAATTGGTGGTTCTCAAATTAGTTATTGATGCAATGTTATTAGTTCGATAGAAAATGCAAGGGTATGTTGAGGTACAAAAGGTTATATGGGAAATGACTTAGCCACTTTTATATATATATTTGGATATTATAAATTTTTATTTAATCATTTTTATATTTTGGAAATATATTTGGATATTATAAATTTTTATTTAATCATTTTTATATTTTAGAAATGTTTTATAGAGAACTAGTAGGAGTCATAAAGGGTGTAATCAATGTATTTGTATTTTAAGCATAAGATTCCAAATATGTAAGTTTCTTTATGTTTTTAAATGTAATTATATTTATTTTTTTTGCAAATGTATTTGATTTAATTTCATTTATGCAATATATGAGTATTTACTTTTACTATATTAGAAGTTGATGTCAATATATATTTAGTTCTATCTATGATTTTGTGAATGTCATAGCATACCATTACAAGGACTTATTTCTAGAAATTCCTAGTCCTCTCTAATGAATTTCTTGTTTCTCTTCTATTTTTTTGTTCTTTATTAAAGAAGAGTGCCACCTCTATAAAAGAAGGGTGCAATTATTTCTCAAATGTTATCTTTCAGGTTTGACTATTCCCAATGATATAAAATTATTATAAACCATATTGTGGATCTCAACAAAAGGTTGGTTTTGTAGACAAAAAAAAATTAATGACTTGTCAAAATCTAGTTCAACCCCAACTACTAAATTGAATTGAAGACACAACATGTGTAAACATGTATAGTTCATAATGTTTTTCATGTGTCTTTACTTAAAAAAATATGTACATGATAATTCTTGATTGGAAAATGCTACATGTGGAACTCGAAGGAGAATTTCTAACAGAACCTCTCTGTATTCTAGACTGGAAAGGGATTTTCCTCCGAAATCAAGCCGTCGTTCGGGTTATATTGCAGTGGAAGCACTTTACTCCTAAAGAGGCTACATTGGAGTCAGAAGATGAAATGCAAAAAAAATATTCAACACTGTTTCAGAATGAAATAACTACAAAATAAACACCGAGGATAGTGTGAAAATAAAGGTGGGAGAATGTAATGTCCCTCTATTGTTGTAATGTTGTTTTTAGTTAGAGTGATTTATGTTAGTAGGAATGGTAGAAAATCCATAAGATACATTGGAATATTGATATATTAATGTAAATAAGTATTTTTATTAATAGGATTTAGATGATCGGTCGGGTGCTTGGAGGTCGGCGGGCGAATAGCTAGGGTTACAGGCTTTTGCAGAGGTTGTTCTCCATGGAAGGATGCAAAGGAGGGAGCTCCACTCCCTCCTACAAGCAGGTTGTGGCCAGCAAGGGTAAAAAACCAATAGAAAATGATAGAGGTCCTTCAGAAGGAAGGAAAAGGAACAGTGAAGAGGAGCAAGATGGTACCAAATCAAGGGAGAATAATAGCACTAAGGAAAATGAGGAAGAAGACAAGGAACAAGGAACAAAAGACAAAGCACAAAAGGGACCATGTAAACCCAGAGCTGCGATCACACCCAGAGTAGTTTTAAATGATCCTACTCTGCAGGTGCATAGGGACCACATGCAGACATATGCAATCATTTGTAAATTCATGGGTTTATGGCCCACTAAAAAAAAATTACAAACGTGGATTAAATACCACTAGAAACCAAAAGGAAGTATAGACCTACATCTTGGGTCAAAGGGATTCTTCACTATAGTCTTTGCAAATATTGAAGATAAGGACAGAGTGTTTGAAGGAGGGCCCTACTTTTATGCAGCAGCAGGCCTCTATATGCGACCATGGATTATGAATTTTGTCTCGGAGCGTGAGACTTTTACTTCGGTCTCAGTTTGGGTAAGACTCTATTCTCTACCTCTTGATTACTGGAAAACGGACTCCTTATCTGCCATAGGAAATAAGTTAGGACATTTTGTCAAAGCTTCTGAGGCCACTAGAAGGGGAAAATACACTTCCTTTGCAAGAATATGTGTGGAGATGGATCTCTCTGGAGCTCTACCGGATGAGGTAATCTTGGAAGTGTTTGATGAAGAATGGGTGCAAACAGTAGATTATGAACATATTCCATTCAGATGTCGCAAATGCCATGAGCATGGGCACCTATTCAGAGACTGCCCTCTCAGTAAAATAGAGAACAAGAGTAAAGCTAACACAATGAAAGATACTGAAAGCTTTCACAAAGTGGTACATAAAGGAAAAGGAGGAAAAAGGGGGCCAAAGCTACATCAAACAGAAGGGCAACAGGCCAGTCAGAACAGGTTCCAAGTACTCGAAGAAGAAGAAGTGATAACAAAAGCAGATCAGGCAAAGGGAGGAAGTCCAGGGGAGGAGGAGAAAGAAGAAGATGGTGAACAAACACAAGATACTAATAAACAGAAAGAAACTATGATGAGTGATGCAGAACTAGAGATGGACCAGGAAATGACCCAGAGTGAGATGGAAATGGAGGACCACGAACTACAGGAGATTCTTGATAAAGAAAACCTAGATCTGGAAGGATTCTTGAAACAAGGAACCAGGGAAGGGGTAGACTCGTTACCTCCAGAGGAGTTCAATAGGGTTCAATAGCTGTTCATATGGAAAACTCAGACCAAAGGGTGGGAGAGGCAAAGAAACAATGAAAGGCAGGGCAGCGAAGGTGTGAAAACTATGAAAACCACACCAGGATTAGCACCTAGAAACCCAGGAAAGAAAAGAGGCAGGAAAAAGCAGAACGAGCTATTGATGGAATGTGGAAAGCTAATGATAGATTCAGGTAAGATGAAAGACCTAACCAGCTACTCCTTTACAAATCTTTAATAATGAAGTTCACTTCTTGGAATATCAGGGGTCTAGGTAGCAAAAGAAAACAAAGATTACTTAGTAATAGAATGAAACAAGCAGCTCCGGATGTGATCTTCATCCAGGAAACTAAATGTTCCATTCAAAAAATAAAAGAAATTCATAGCAAATGGCTCAATCGATTTGAGTTTCTGGAAGTCAAAGCAGAGAATACAGCAGGAGGCATACTCACTCTTTGGAACCCCCAAAAAATTGGCATAATAGATGCTGAGGCATCTAGGGATTATTTATCAGTGGTCATTCAGCCTGTAGGAGATAAGGAAACCTACCTAGTCACAAATGTATATGGCCCCCAAAGAATGGATGATAAACTCAGGTTTCTAGATTCTCTGGAGGATCTCAGAGATAGACATGCAGGAATACCATGGATCTTGGGGGGTGATTTCAACATGATCAAATCACTTTCGGAGAAAAAAGGGGGAACCAGAATTCTAAGCAAGGACTCTTTAGCATTTCAAACCTTTATAGATAATTTGAAGCTAGTGGACATTGTAACGAGTAATGGTCTCTTTACTTGGAACAATAAAAGAGGAGGAGAGTCTCAGGTTGCCTCAAAATTAGACAGATTCATAATCTCAGAGGACCTTATGCTCATTGACAAGGAAATGATAGCAAGTGTTCTCCCCTTCAGAGGTTCAGATCACTAGCCAGTTCAACTGGAGGTTCAGGGCATTGGTACCCCCAGGAATAGACCTTTTAGATTTGAGAATATCTGGCTCTCCCACCCAGATTTCATCAGCAACATTGCCAACTGGTGGTCAGAAGATTTGAATATTCAGGGCTCAAGAATGTTCCTTCTTCAAAAAAGACTAAAACACATCAAGCTCAGGCTCAAAGATTGGAACAAGAATGAATATGGCAATATTTTTGAAGCAAAAAAAGTTGTTGAAGGTAAAATGCAGGAACTCAACCAAGCCCTTATCATGGATGGCTTTGATAAAGTCAGAAGTGATCAAGTTACCAAATATCATCAAGACTGGGAGAATTTATGTAAACAAGAGGAAATATTTTGGAAACAAAAATCTAGAGTTCAATGGCTAAAAGAAGGAGAGCGAAACACTAAATTTTTCCATAGATCCACTATGGCGAATAGAGCTCATAACAGGATTTCTTTGATCAAGGATGAGGGAGGTAATCTTCTCAATTCTCATGAAGAAATAGAAGTTGTGCTTGTTCAGCACTTTCGAGGTATAGCAAAGGAAACCATTTCAGATAGAGAACATTCCATCAGGGACTTAACAAGACATATACCTAGGTTGGTGTCTAGAGAGGACAATTTCAACCTTAATAGGCCAGTAACTGAAGATGAGGTTAGTGAGGTCCTCAAAGAAATGTAGAATGGTAAGGCACCAGGCCCTGATGGTTTCAATGTGGATTTCTTTAAAGCTTGCTGGAATATAGTCAAACAGGATATTCTGAATGTAGTAGAAGATTCCAGGATGAATAGAACTATTTTGAAGGCGCTTAATACCTCCTTTATCTCCCTAATCCCTAAACAGGACTTGGCTCAAACTCCTGACAGGTTTAGACCCATAGCTTTGTGCAATGTGGTTTACAAGATAATATCCAAGGTTGTGGCCAATAGACTCAAACCTCTTCTTCCTACACTAGTTTCTGTGGAACAATCTGGATATGTGGAAGGTAGACAAATTCTCAATAACATCATTCAAGTGCATGAGGTGGTGCACTCTCTGACTAGCAATAGGAAGGCTGGAATGATCATGCAATTGGACATAGCCAAAGCTTATGATAAGTTGAATTGGACCTATATCAGGAAAGTTCTTATTGCTTTTGGGTTTGATCACAACTGGGTTAGATGGGTCATGGCCCTGGTTACTTCTTCCAGCTTTTCAATTTTGGTTAATGGTTCTCCCTCGGAGACTTTTATTCCTTCAAGAGGACTCAGGTAGGGAGACCCACTCTCTCCCTTTCTCTTCATCCTCATGATGGAAGGACTGGGTCAGTCTATCAAGCATGCAAAAGAAGTTGGTAAGATTAAAGGTCTCCAACTTTCTGACAATGGACAGGCCTTGACTCATCAACAATTTGTTGATGATACCATGCTACAGGGAATCCCCACGGTCAAAGAAGCTCTTGCGTATAAACAAATCCTGAGTGACTTTTCCATGGCTTCAGGTATGGAAGTTAATCTCTAGAAATCTAAGATTTTTTTCTTTAATACTAATATTTCTATTTGTAGGAATATCTCCATAATTCTGGGCTTTCAAAGGGATATCCTCCCATCAAAATATTTGGGAGTTCCTCTAACTGCCAAACCTTTGCACAAGAGAGTTTGGGAGCCAGTGATTAATGTAGGATAAAATCGGGAAATGGACCATTAGATCTTTAAACTTGGCTGGTAGGTTGGTGCTCACAAAGGTTGTTCTTCAATCAATCCCAGTTTTCATGCTATCCTCTCTCCCAGCACCAAAAGGAGTCTTGTAACAATTCAGATCCATACAAAGAGACTTTCTTTGGGCTAAGGGGGAGGAAAGAAAGAAGTGGGCCTTGGTTGCCTGGATTAAAATCTGCAAACCTAAAAACCATGGGGGACTTGGATTGGATGATTTAGAGATTCTTAGCAAGGTTTTAGGGGAAAAATTATGGTGGCGCTGGGTCAAAGATCCAAAGGCTCAGTGGGCTAGTATCTGGAAAGAAAAATATGCTAGCACTTGGCAAAATAGTGATCACATAAGAATGTCTAGAAGTATAAAGGGCTCACACATCTGGAATAAGGCCTGGGAGAATAGAGGATTAGTACAAAAAAACAGCTTTTGGGAAATCAGAGAAGGAAATCTGGCTTTATTTTGGGAGGATAAATGGCAGCAAGAACCTATACTGTTAACAGAGGACTTTTTGGATCTCAAGAATGAGACAGAAACCAAAGGGCTATCTAAGGTAAAATATTTTTGGGATCAAACCAACAGTGCAGGAAAATGGAGAACCTGGAGGAACATTGATTACAAGGATGACAACCCCTTGAAAGAAAAAGCAAATGAGCTTATGAAATTGTTGGAACAAAGGAAGATATTAGTGACAGGAGGGCATGACCAACTTAGATGGGGCAACAATAATGAGGGTTCCTTTAATCTTAAGGAGGCAAAACGCTTACTCCTTGAGCTGGATTCCCATGTTCCGGATAAGATTTGGATGAACCTATGGAGGCATCAAGGCTGGATGAAGATCAAAATTTTCACGTGGCTGGTTTATCATAAGAAAATTTTGACTTGGGATAACATAAGGAAGAGGGGTGTTCTGGGGCCTTCCAGATGCCAGCTCTGTGAAGCCCAAGAGGAAACAATGGAGCACCTTCTCAATAATTGCAGTTTCACCTCCTGGTTGTGGGATACTTTTGCTTCTATTTTCCAACAGACCGATAGGGACCAAGTGAGTATTATCAATACCCTAACCAATTGGAGACGTAACTTTTCAGATTATGAATTTTTGGGCACTGCTTGGGCTCTTACGCCAGGCTTCATTATATGGAATGTCTGGAAAGAAAGGAACAAAAGAATCTTCAAGAATGAAAAAAGTCCCTCCCAACGCCTTTTTGAGCAGATCTTAAAACAACTTAAGGAGACGGTTGGCACCACAATGTGTAATCCCCCTAAGAATCCACCCTCAGAAGTTGAAATGAGAATTCTCAGTCAGCTGGGTATGCAGGGGCTTATTCCTCAAGGCCTAGATAGGAAAGTAGTGAAAATGGATACTAAGAAGGATTTCTGGCATCCTCCCCCTTAGGGTTTTTTGAAATACAACATTGATGGGGCTTCAAAAGGCAACCCGGGAACTGCTGGCTTTGGAGGGGTTTTAAGGGATGAAGAAGGAAGTATTCTCTTCATCTTTCATTGCCATTTAGGAAGAGCCACTAACAACATGGCGGAATTAATGGCTCTGGAGCAATGCTTAGATTTTCTGAAGCAGGATAACTGCCTAAATGTGATTATAGAAGCTGATTCTGAGTTAATCATTAACTCGGTCAAGAGAATTAGTTGTGGCATAGCGCCAGAAAAAGTCTCAAAACACTGGAGGCTGATCCAGGTTTTCCAAAGAATTCAGAGTCACCTCCAAGGCCTTCGCACAGTAAGTTTTAACCATGTGCACAGAACGGCCAATAAACTGGTGGATATTCTGGCCAATCAGGGAGTGAGTTGTACTGAATGCAGGGTTTCGATGGGTTGGCAAGAGTTGCCTCAGAGCAGACTAAAGGCACATTGTCACGACCAGGCGGATGAAGACAGGGAGGTGTTTCGAAACAGAGCCATGGAGGCCAGTTCTAAATGACTTGATTT
Source organism: Pinus tabuliformis (assembly GCA_031772625.1). Lineage (NCBI taxonomy): Eukaryota > Viridiplantae > Streptophyta > Pinopsida > Pinales > Pinaceae > Pinus > Pinus tabuliformis. Next base: position 293,055,307 of record CM062820.1, read on the forward strand.
CATCATGATTTGCTATTTTTTTCATAGTCTGGTCTTTGATTGGAAGCCGGCCTCAGCAGCCCTGGTAAATACAAACTCAGAAACCCATGGTGGATGCTGCTCAGATGTCTCAGTTTATTGGTTGGTCGACCAGAGGGAAGGAACAACACCTTCCATGGGTTCATGTACAGGCGTAGAGGAGATGGTGCAAGGGGCTGGAATCCTGGCTTTCCTGGCGACCGTAATACCCCTAATTTTCTTTTTCGGGAGGCAAAACCGCTCCCTTGGTGGTATTTGGTTTATCGCAAGCCTCTCAAGCGGGAAGCAGTTTTCACGAATTGGCAGCGATTCCACTCACCTACCTACACGTGGCATGGGGGTGGGACCGAATACCGCCCTCATCGTGCCCTAATGTTCGGGGCTTTAGGCCCGTGCGATATTATCCTCAGCCGTCGGATTTTGCTGGGCAGATCTATGGTCAGGAACGATCGTGCATGTTGGTGGGTCCTGGTCGTTAAGCAACGAGCGTCTTTGCATTGCGATATCTTCCTCTACCATTGGATCGAGCGAGGAGAATGGACAGTAGGGATTAAAGATGCAAGTCCGGTGGTTCAGATGCGTGGGAGGAATCATGGTTTTACGCATGTTCTTCTGACTGTACAACCCAAGCATTATCTGTCTTCTGAGGGTTTTGAGGTTATGTTTGTAAGGTTGGAGGTTCATGCCTTTGGCAGTTAGAGTTTAGATTTTCTATGGTCCACAGTGCCTTGTGGACGGCTGTACTTTATGTAAAATATTTCTTGTTTTATTGAAATAGAAGGAACAACTCTTGCTTCAGCGAAAAAAAAGTATTTTTATTAAAAAATAAATGTAATTTAAGTGCTTTGGAATAAGACACTTGGAAATGAGATTCTTACCAAAGAAAGAAAAAACAAAAACTCATTGTTAAATGAGATTAGAATAATTCTTTCATGATAAAAACTCTAGATAAGATTCTAGATACGTTTAATGGATAGGAGAAAAATATCCATTAAACTGCTTTGTTGGGAAAAGATATTAAGCTTGGATAAATGTAAAGCACCATGGGAGAGAAAAGAAGGCTTTTATGGAAAGCCTAGGCATGTGCATAAAAATACCACAAAAGCGAGATGTTAAAGGAAGTTAATCATGAAAGAAAAGTATTAAATACTTATTGTAAGGATCAATAAGAGTTGTTGATTCTATAAAGAGCAAGTCATAGTGGGTGTGAACTGGAGTTACTCAATTCAAGGTTGGGTGGAAAAGAGTGCAGAATTTCCAAGTGTATTTCCAACAAGTTCATGGTTAGATCTTCTGTTATGACAATTTCTAGTGAAAATGATTATATACAAATGGTAGGAACTGTAAGGGTGTCGGTTAAATTAACTTATATCCCAACGATTATATACCGATGGTAGGAATTGAACCACTGTTGGTTAATTATTTTATATATTTTATATGCAAGTGTTTATGCATAGATGATATGAAAAATACTTTTGTTTATTGTATTATAACATGCGGAAGAGGATATGCACATATGATGAAAAGAAAAAGAAATCATAGTGAGAAATCGTATTTGATTGTATAATATAGAGTAACCATATTTAATGTTTGACATGTTCGAGCATGCAGTATAAGGGTCAATGAAGTTTGTAGGAGTGATATTCCATTATAGAGTTAAATTCACCTTATACTATTGTGCACAACATTACTTGGGAATGTTAGTACGGTGTACAATGTTATAGTTTTTCTGCATGCATACACATTCAATTATTAAATTCATGAGACAAGACAGGAGGAACGAGAAAGGGAAAGGAAGGTGGGGAGATAAAAATAAAAGAAAATCTATATTGGATGATTTCTCAATTCTTAGCTATACACTGCAGATAAAGAAAATCAAATATATATGTTGTTATTGAATTAGAGCATAGTAATGCTAAAAGAAACAAGGCAAACAAGATATTAACAAACTGATGCATTTCATTCCTGGAGAATGGAAATAGAATTTTTAAATGGTATGGTATTGAATACATATAAAAAAATTTATAGCCATCGGCTACCCATACTGATATAGGCGCACAGTAAGAGTATACATCACTATGTAGAGTGAAATATGGACACATAAATGTAATTTTTGAAACATATTTATGATATAACAATAACAGATTCGGGTGAAAGAAAAAAATTCGGTGTATCATTATCTTTGCCCAGAAACCCAAGTTCATTCAGAACTTAAAACAAAAGGAACCAAATACGTCGGTCTTCAATTAATTTCTCAACCAGAGTATTGGGAAATAACATAGATCAACATAATAGATAAAAGTGATACATTATACTCAATAGAAGGAAATACAATCTGGTAGACAGAAGCTCCAAAATACCATAATGAAATTGTAAATGTAGAGGCATAAAGCTACACTACATCTAAAAACTTTAAGTAAAATATACAAGAGTGTAGAACTCGGAAATCAAATCTATAATGGTTCAAATTAACTCTCGGCCTATGGTTGAAGGACTCCCATACATCACTAGTGCGTAATGAAATCCTTGAATGGAATTACAGAAAAAAACTCCAAGGAATCGAAGAACGGACCTGGAGAACACCACGGCTAAAGGAAAGTGAGAACCCTTATCCTTAGCTTCATTAAGAAACCAAAAGTTTCCATGGACACAGGCGTACTTGTAGAGTAAAGAGGAAATGAGTAAGAATAGTACACTATGAAAGTAAACAACGAAGAAGTAGCAGTGTTAGAAGAGAGAAAATGGTTCCACACCTATTTTTTGACCACATATTGGTTCGTTCCCACTTATGCCAAAAGACAACTGAACCCATTAGAAGTATAACACTAGAAAATAAACTACTAAAAGAAACTCAAAGAAAACACTAGATAACCATGTAGGAGTGGTGGTAGCAGTTTAGGAAACCTCACAAAACCATGGTCCATACAGTTCGATGTGAATAGAACCTTGATTAATACTTGAGCTCTCCTTGATAGAATTTGCATAGTGTGTGCATTATCCCTAGACATCTATAGAGCAACCAGATGAGAAATCCTCTTCTACGAAACAACCACGACATTGATTCATCATCAAATTCGAAAGAGAAATAGAGTACTATGGAGCACCTTGGGTTACTCCTGGGCTGCCTCCCAAGCTACAAAGCTGCTAGGCGATGAAATTTATTTCCATCACTGTCCATCCCAAAATCTTGATGAGGGAAACCGCCAGAATCAAATTTAGAAAAACAAAACCCTCGTCTAATAAGGTATACTTAAATTTCGGAGAGTAAAATGAAGCAATAAAAAGAAAAATAAACCAATTTGAAGGACAATTAATATGGTTAAGGGGATAGCTGGTTTGAACGAGAGCATTCCCCTTTTTGAGCCGTGACACAATCCCAACAAATTTTCTCGCATTAAATTATTTATCACCCTTACCCTCAACTGGAAAATGAGGACCGTTCCACTGAAGTTCGTGTCCTGACTTGCGTTAGGTTTTTACCTAGATAAACGAAAAGAGGAGGAAGATGAGGTTAGTACCCAATATAATGTAGCACAAAGAAAACAACAAAAGTGAAAACAAAGAAACAATTGAAAAAGGATTAAGTAGTAAAAAAGGAAAAAAAAAATCCCTAATATTACCCCAGATCTTGGCAACGAAACCTGGAAAGGAGGAAAGGAACTAAATTCTCGATATAATGCTAAGAATATAAGCACTAATCCACAAATACCATGACTGTGTTAACTACCAGGCGAAATATGAGAACTGTGTCATTTAGTTACAGCCATGTAACCTCTAGAGAGGAAGGAGAAGTGACACTAGACTATGAGTAGGAATAAAACCTTTGTCTGTAGCACGCTGTGATGGATAAGTGGAGTAGGCATTGCTCTCATGGCTGGCGTGCATTCATAAAAGGCCAGAGGCAAAGTTTTGGAAGCCAACGTTGCCGAGGGGTTCCAAATGGAGAAGGCCATAAGGAAAAATGACCACAGTAACCAAACCTTTTCGAACCAAGACAAGGTTAGGGTTTCATATTCTGGTTGTGACGTTCAGATGTCATCATCTCATCATAACCGTCCAGACCTTTCCCTGATAATCACCTTCCAACCATGTGATTGATGCCAACGTGGCAGAATTCTATTGTTGGAACATTATACCAAGAACAACAAGAAAGGTGGCATCATAGTACACTATGCGTGTCGATCAAATTATGTTATACAACATGTAGGAGTAAATTAGTTCCATTCACATAGGTACACCATAAAAAACCTATGCAAATCAATACATAATGTTTAAGGGGCGCAAGTCACATGGTAGAAAATCATATCACAAACATCCAAGTTTTATAATATCTTGACCGTGTATAATGAAATAAAATATCAAATTATATAGGAGAGACGATGGAATTCACATAGAAACATTAGGTGACCTAGGTGACAAATGAAATAATAAATATATATATATATAGATTATAACATGTGTATATATATTGAAATTACTTGATATCTTGCATTTGGAGCATGAGTAACAAAGACACCATTTTCCATTTGAGGACTTATGAATAGAAAAAGTAGAGTTATTTATGGGAATTGTGCATATATATATATATATTATTTGCATGAAGAATTGTGACACGCTCTAGAATGGACGAGATGAAAGTCTAGATCAAAGATTTTTCCTTCCAACACACACATAGTCTCTTCCTAGTCCCGCATGTGTCGTTGTATTAGGTTCCTCAACACCCATTAACAATGCCTAGGATTTCTTATCTCGTTCACTTCCAGTTCTACATTCAATCTTCTAATGCGCCACAGAAGATCCTCATCAAACCATTTTTCTCCTAGAGCATTCCATGGAAGAGGAGGTTGATGGCCTTTGCCTCTCCCTCCTCTTCTAGGATCATGGAGCATGGTTGTTAGCTTGTGTTGTCATGATTTTCCGCTTCCAACATTATCATCCTCCTCTTCATGCTCAACAATATTAATGGAAGATTGAACAAACACCTGCTTGTAGAGACAATATTGCACATCTCAATTCAACATTAAATGCGAGAAGACTTTTATCCATCCAAAACATCTCATGCAGTGAATAAGATATGTGGTGATGGTAGGACGGGTTTGTTTCCATTATTCAACCATTAGTGCACTCGATCTAGCTATCATGAAGGCCTTCAGTACCTTTGGTCACCACTTCTACACTCGAATCTAGTGCTCTAAGATATCTATTTTCCATGTATGATCATTGGGAGGCCCAAGTCATAATTTGAGAGAAATTAAGGTTCAAGTCAAGACATCAAGCTTTCTCCTCTATCCCTTTATTGGCTAGAAATTCCACTAAATAAACTTCCTTTCAAATGACATGTGAGAAAATTATTGCCTCGTGGTGAGAAATATTTTGAGGTAGTTGTCCCATGCTTTGATCCAAATGCCACCTTAAGGAGCACTTTATGGGAGGAGATATTGAATGGATCTTCTTTGTTGCTTGAATAATTAGCTAAGAGTCACCTTCACTAATGATTGGGTGGGAACCTCTATTTTGGGCTAAAATAGGTCCTTGGATTAGGGCTTCCATCTAATATGCATTATTGTTTTCATGCCCTATGTAGCCTCAATATACACTAATGATCTCAGCCCCGCAATTTCTTATTGCTCCTCCTATTCCAACTTCCGCTAGTTTCCTTTTTAGGATCCATGAAAGTTCAGTTTGTAATGATGTGTTCGAGGATGTTTCTAAATAGTAGAGCTTCCATTTTTTTACCTTGGGTGCAAAATTCTTGTTGGGAGAGGAGATTGAATGAATATCCACCATGCCAGCATTTCTTTTCCATGAGGAGGGCCCTAGAAATGATTTTCTTCCTAGCTAGATAAAAACAAAGTTTCCTCAATGGGCTTATGGAAGAGGAGAAAAATACCTTCCATAGTTTTTTGTTTGTCTTTAAAGATGTGTTGATTTCATTCCTTCAAGGTTTCCCAAACAATAAGGCTTGTAGCCAATCCCTAGAGTTTGTTCAAAGCCTCTCTTCGGAAGGGGTTTTTCCTCATGTCTTGAGAGTTTGAACAATATCCCACAACCTTTATCAATTTTTTTTCAAGCCTATTACAAGTTTATCCCATAGTCCCTTCACAACTTCACCAGTCTCAAGCAAGTGGTCCATGGTTTTCTCCTATTTTTTGCACATATAGCACCATGTGAGTCCTTCAAATCCTCTTATGTTCCATTTCTCCCAGGTGAGGATTATACACTTTAATAGAATTCATATGAAAGTGGATACTTTTAGCCATAATATGGCAGACCATAACTCCTACCAATAAGGATTGAGATTGCCTTGTGATGTCAACCAAGATAACTATTAGGTCTCCTTGATAGTGAAAGCACCCACATTTTTGTAAGCCCATCGTAGAATGTTTGAACCTTATTTATTTTTGACAAGTCTGAGCCTAAACTCATTCCATAGATTCTAGGAGTCTTCCAAACTTCCATCTTCCTACCATAGCTCTATGCACTTCCAATTTTATATGGCTTTGTTGTCATCCACTAGCTAGTAATGGTAAACTTGAATTTGACTTGCTCTCTAAGCATTGTCTTGACTTAAGTGGAACTAGCATCTATTGACTAAAAGATGCATTTTCTTCCACGAGCCCTCCTAGAATCTTGTTGATTTTCCATCTCATATTTCCTAAAAACAATGTGTTTGGAATATGGATTTATTGAGGTTGGTCAGGTTCTAAATTAAAGAGCCTTTAGGAATTGACGATAGTAGTATGGAGTTTTTATTTTCCAACTCTTTTGAAATTTCATGTGCCATAAGTTTTCCTGGTGATATGAGGTGTATTTAATCCATATATACCATATTTAAGCACCTAAAACCCCTTTGATGATTTCAGGGTCTCTTAGGCTAAGACCTCCTTCAAATTTTGGTAGACAGAGGGTATCCCATTTGACCAATGACCATTTTTTATTGAGATTGTTACCTCCCCATATGATATGGATTTAAACAGGAACTCAATAAAATACAGAGATAACCATAAAGACATATATGCAGCGGAAATAATACTTCATTTCATTACTGTAAAATACTGAAATATGCTTACAAACAGAAATGGAAATAAACCAGCTAGGGCAATGGTAGCTTATCTCTGAGAAGAGATGTGGCGGCTACATGCCTCTGAACTGTCTTACAATGAGGCTCGAAGGCCTATTTATTGTTGAGAAACAATGGAAAACCCTAAACATCCAAAAACCTAACCCTAGAAGATGAAACACCAAACTGTGGGCCCCATTTGGGTAAATTGGTACAACAACTTCCCGGGGTTGTAACTTTGGCATACGATCTTCGTTTGACATGTACAATATCTCATTATAAAGATCTATGGACCCATGTTGCTCCTAGTTTTCCCAAAAAACGTCATTTAGGGCCTCAAAACGGCTCCGGAAGTTTGGGACCCGAAAAAGTGCCAAAAATAGTAAACTGTGCTACAATTAAGGAAACTAAAAAGCTAAAAGAGACGATCATGGGGGTCCAAATGGGATAGGTGGGTGGCCACCAACATCCACCTAGATCATTCCTGCCCCCTTAGGAAGTAATGGTCCCCATTGCATTGAGTTCCTCCATCTGCTGAACTTGGTCCCTGGTGAGCTGTTCTGTAATCTCGGATGTGTCCAGTAATGGTGGGAAGCATGGTCAAGGGCCGTACACATTGAACACTTGGTGCAGGCGAAGGAATGGAGGAATGATGTGCTCCAAAGCATTATTTCCCACAACCTTAGTAATGGTGTAAGGATCATGTCAGCGTGGTCAGAGCTTCTGATGGGCTCTTGTAAGGTGTTCTTTCTGCAGATGCAACTAGAATTTCTTGCCCACCTGAAGCTTGTGTGGTACCCCTGTGGGTGAGGAGAAGTTTTTCATGTGTTCTGTCATGACCGTATCCCTTTGTTGCTGCTGCTGCATGGAGGAATCGTTCACAGGGGTCATGGATGTGGTGACGATCTTCCCCTTACTTTGGGAGTGAACCAGACAGAAAATGAATTTTGTAGTCTAGGAGATGAGCTTGCTGCCTTTCTTGGTAGTGATCAAAGAGGTGGCAGTAGGTGGGGCTACCTCCGGTATCCTGTATAATGAATTACACAAAGAAATACTGATAGCGCGAGGCCTTGACTCATACACAACATGTCGCCTCCGCAAGTATGTCTGGCCTAATAGTACATCACAAACATCCAGAGGTGTAACATCACACAATACCACGTCTGTGAAGGGCTTGATGCTGTAGGGAAGGTGGCATTGCTGGCAAACTTTGAGATCTCGTCCTTCATGAAGCCACTCAATACTGTACCACTGTGGGTGTGGTGTAGTCGGTAGGCCTAACTGCTTCATGACCTCTACTGAAATGAGGTTCTTTTGGCTGCCACTGTCAACAATGAATTGTAGCGGCGAACCCTTCACCCACATATGTCAGTGGAAAAGACGTTCCCCCTCCTCTTGATCTTCAGGCTCATTCTTCTAGATCTTGGCGGTGGCAACAATGAGGTTGGGCTCCGCATTAATGATCTGCTTCCCTTTGCCATTCCCCTTGTCAGGTTCTGACTCAGGGTCGGAACATGCACCTAATTCTAAAGCCTTCAACTCGGCCACCAGTGACTGCTTGGTCCGACACTCACTTGTGTTATGAGTGGGACTCTTGTGGAACTTGCACCACTTTCCCGTGTCCTTCTTCAACTTCATGGTGTTGTTCTTTTCTTGTGGCTTCGATGGTTTGTCTTGGGTCACCTCGCCTTGGCTTTGTCATTTGGTCTTCGGATTTGCAGATCCAAAGTCTCTCTCATTCTTTTTGAACTTTTGCTTGATTTTGATAGCGTATCGGTACGCCGTGCTGAGCGAGGAGATGTTCAGGAACACCATCTCTTCCTAGATGTATCTATGTAGGCAGCCATGGTATTTGAGTACCAAATGCAGTTCAGAGTCCTTGATACCCAACTGTGTGCGAAGGGTATGAAAAATGTTTGTGAACTCTGGCACATCTTGGTCCCTTCCCCACTGCAGTGTGGTCCATTTGATGTATTTGTCTTCATAGCTTTTGACAGGGTAGTACTGTTCCTTGACGGCATCCCAAAATGAATCCCAAGTTGGTGCGGCTGAAAATAGTGAGCCCGTACTTTCATTCTTTTTCTCGTAGTATGTTTCCCACCAGTCCTTGACGTGGGGGGTTACTTTGAGAAGAGCGAAAACAATCTTTTCCCGACTCAAAATTCATGAATAGAAAAATAACCCTCTAGCAGATTTAACCATTTATCGACAGCATCTGCGTCTATCTGACCCTCAAATATGGGGATTTCAAAATTAACTTGTACCTTAAAGGGCGTGGTGTTTCCAGAGTAGCTGCTGGAAGCCGATGCGTCACCTCTGGGTAGCCGCTGAAGGATTTGCACAAAGTTATCCATCATCGCGTTCCTTTGTCGCTCGAGGGCTTCTTCGAGCAAGATTTTGATAGGATCTCCTGCCCCCTCGTCTTTCTTTTCATCCGCCATGGGAGGCTATCGGGATTTGCGAGGCTGATCTTGCAAAGGTTCAACCAGATCAAGCCCTGACTCCTTATATCCCGACCTCGTTGGGGACATGCAAAGAAAAACAGAGAAAAGGCAGACCGCTCTGATACCACTGATCTGGATTTAAACAGGAATGCGATAAAATATAGATATAACCATAAAGACAGATATGTAGCGGAAATAATACTTCATTTCATTACTGTAAAATACTGAAATATGCTTACAAATAGAAATGGAAATAAACCAGCTAGGGCGATGGTAGCTTATCTCTGAGAAGAGATGTGGGGGAAACATGCCTCTGAACTATCTTACAATGACGCTCGAAGGCCTATTTATTGTTGAGAAACAATGGAAAACCCTAAACATCCAAAAACCTAACCCTAGAAGATGAAACGCCAAACTGTGGGCCCCGTTTGGGTAAATTGGTACATCAAATTCCCAGGGTCGTGACTTTGGCATACGATCTCCATTTGACATGTACAATATCTCGTTAGAAAGATCTATCTGAGAACTACAACCTTGGGAAAAGCAACTTTGGTCCATGGACCCAGGTTGCTCCCAGGTTTCCCAAAAAACATCATTTAGGGCCTCAAAACAGCTCTGGAAGTTTAGGACCCGAAAAACTGATAAAAATAGTAAACTGTGCTACAATTAAGGAAACTGAAGAGCTGAAAGAGATGGTCATGGGGGTCCAAATGGGATAGGTGGGTGGGCACCAACATCCACCTAGATCACCATACGAAGGTCCCTTGCAATTTTTTATGCTTTTGAGAACCCATTTGGGCACAACTAAGACTAAGAAAAGGTAAATCGACAAGGAATGGAACATGGAATTTAGGAGGAAAAGATGACCAACAATGTTCAAAGAGCATAAAGTCCATCTTTCCTGTCTACTATTGACTTTATCAAGAAGTTCCCTCCAAGAGGAATTAATTTATCTTTCTCTAAAGTTTATATAAAATTAAGTTACTTCACATAGACATTGAAATATTTTATTTATGGCATAGAAAAAGAGTGAAACATTTGACCTCATCTATTTCACACTAAATTGTAATATCAATAACTAATCGAAACTGAAATATTTTAATATCTCCTTCATACTAAGTTATAATGTTTTTAATGAAAACTATCTAAACATGTATACTCATTTTGTTTTTAATTATAACCGATATTGTTTTTTATTTAGATATACAACCCAATATGAGGGAGATGTTGTCACATAATGTTGCATTAAAAAAAAATAAAACACTATTTACATTAATAATATTGCTGAAAAAATAATGTTAGTCGATTTGCATCTTCACATTACCTTCATTATTTTAGTTTTAGTGTAATGAAATATATAAAAGCTTCACTACTTAATATGGAGTTAACATATAGCACATAAAAATAATATTGTTGATATTACAAGTAATATTTAAAACACACACACATATATATTCTTTATATATATATATATATATATATATATATATATATATATATATATATAGATATAGATAGATAGATATATAACAAAAACATATTTTACTATTAGCCATAAATCAAATAATAAAATACATATTATATAACATATATTTATATGAATTTTAAACAAAAAAAAAAAAAAAAATTCTAAAAAATTATTAGAAAATATGTGTGGATATGTATTAACATTTTAAATTATAGAATGTAAATCATAAATAAAATATTTAATTTCAATTATGTATATATTATATAAAACAAGTGAAAATGAAAAAAACAGGGTTAAAATATTTTATTCCTATTTTATTTAAAATAAAAATAGTATCATCTAAAATCTACAAGGAGCTTAGAGAAATAAAATTTTTAAGATGTAAACATTTCCTTAAGATTTGATTTAGAGTGGGATTTGAAGTTTAGATGGATCTATGTTGGTTTTAAAATAGACATATATCAAGTCCACATTGAGCATGTACAAAATCAATCATTGATATTAAACTGAGTTGTACAATAAATTTATAATAAATTTAGAGACAGAAAGTAATTAAAATATATATATATATATAAATATTATATATTTTTTTAGTGTTTTGAGTGGTAAACATATATAATTCTTATATTTTTTTAATATTTTAATACAAAACTCGCATATATAATTTGAATATCAATTTCAGATTATATATATATATATATATGATCCATGTGAATGTTGGTGGCCACACTCCTATTCCACATGGACCCCCACCACTCTGTCTTTCAGTTTTTCAGTTTCAATCGTTGTTGCACAATTTACTATTTTTGGCAATTTTTCAGGTTGTGAACTTCCCGAGTCATTTTGAGGCCGTAAATGACGTTTTTTGGAAAACATGGGAAAACATGACGCTTCAACCAATGTTGGCCGATCGAAATATGTAGTCCTCAGATAGATATTTCTAACGAGGTATTCTGCACATCAAACAAAGATCGTATGCCAAAGTTTCGTCGCCGGGAAGTTGATGTACCAATTTACCCAAACGGGGCCTATAGTTTTGGTGTTTCATCTCCTAGGGTTAGGTTTTTGGATGTTTAGGGTTTTCCATTGTTTCTCAATAATAAATAGGCATTTGAGCTTCTTTGTAACACACATCGGAGGAATGTAGTCGCCTCATCTATTCTCAGAGATAGGTTACCACCGCCTGAGCTAGTTTATTTCCATTATGTATGCAAGCATATTTTAGCTCCTTGATATTAATGAAATGAAGTTTTATTTCTGTTTCATCTCTGTGTTCATGTTTATATATGTCTTTTTTCGCATTCATGCATAAGTCCGAAATAGTGATATTAGAGCGATCTCCTCTTTTTCTATTTTTCTTTGCATGTCCCAAACGAGGTTCAGTTATAATGAGTTAGAGCTCGAACTGGTTGAACCTTTGTAAGATCAACCTCTCAAAACCCAACTACCTCCCATTGCAGAAGAAAAGAAAGACGAGGGAGTAGGAGATCCCTTCGAAATATTGCTTGAAGAAGCTCGAGCGACAGAGGAACACGATGATGGACAACTTTGACCAGATCCTTCGGCAGATGCCCACAGGCCATGCATCTTCATCCGATATCCACTCTGGAGGCACCACTTCCTTAAAGGTACAAGGAAACTTTGATATTCCCATATTTGAAGGCCAGATAGATGCAGACGTCATAGATAGATGGTTAAATCTATTGGAAGGGTATTTTTTGGTTCATGATTTTTCCAATAGGGAAAATATTACTTTTTCACTCCTCAAAGCCACCCCCCACATCAAGGACTTGTGGGAAACATACTGTGAGTAGAAGGACGGGAGGGAACCCTCACTGTTTTCAGCCGCACCCACATGGAACTCTTTCCAAGATGCCATCATGGAGCAGTGTTACCTTGTCGGGAGTTATGAAGATAAGTAGATAAAGTGGACCACACTATGTGAGGGAAGGGACCAAGATGTGTCATAGTTCACAAATATTTTTCATATCCTTCACACCAAGTTGGGTATCAACGATTCTTAGTGGAATTTTGTACTATAGTTCCGCAATTGTATGTACAAATACATCCAGGACAAGATGGAGTTCCTGGACATCAACTTGCTTGACACCGCCTACCAATACATTGTCAAGATCGAGCAGAAGTTGAAATGGAAGAAGTGATACTTTGGATGTGTGAATCTGAAGCAAGGGAAAGGCACCCCCAAAAAAATAACAACGGACAAAGCCAAGGAGCAGTGACCCAGGACAACCCATCGAAGCCGCAAGAAAAGAGCAACTCCACGAAGTCAAAGAAGGACATAGTAAAGTGCTATGAGTTCCATAAGAGCCCCACTCACAACACAAGTGAGTGTCGGGCCAAATATTTGTTGGTGGCCGAGCTAAAGGCTTCAAAATCAGATGCATGTTCTGACTCCGAGTCAGAACCCAACAAGGGGAATGACAAAGGGAAGCAGATTATTGATACGGAGCCCAACGCCAGTGTTGCCACGACAAAGATCGAGAATAATGAGCCCAAAGACGAAGAGGAGGGGGAACGTCTCTTCCACTCACAGATGTGGGTTAATGGTTCGCCACTGCAATTCATTGTCGAAAGTGGGAGCCAAAAGAGCCTCATTTCAAAATAGGTCATGAAGCGGTTGGGCATATCGACTACGACACATCCACAACCATACACCATCAGGTGGCTTCACCAAGGACGAGAAGTCTGCATCATCCAATAGTGTCGCCTTCCCTATAGTACCAAACTCTTCACGGATTAGGTACTGTGTGATGTTGCTCCTCTTGAACTTTGTGATGTATTATTAGGGAAGCCATAGTTGTGGAAGCGACATGATGTATATGAGTCTAGACCCTGCCCTGTTAGTATTTCTTTGGGTAATAAGTTATACAGGATACCAGAGGTAGGCCCACCTATCGCCATCTCTTTGATCTCTACTAAGAAATCTAGTAAGGTCATCTCTTAGACTGGGAATTTTGCTTTCTTTCTAATTCACTCTCAAAGTAAGGGGAAGATTGTAGCGACAACCATGGGCCCCTAGAAGGGTTCCTCCACGCAGCAGAAGCAGGTGGATAAGGTCGTGGAAGAATACAGTGGCATATTCTCCTCACCCAAAAGGGGTACCCTTGCACTGTCAGGTGAAGCATTCGATCGATTTGACTCCTGGAGCACCTCTACGCAATCGGCCTATATATCATCACTCCATTATGGAAAATGAAGATATCCAGTAGCAAATCCAAGATTTGCTATAAAAAGGGCACATCTGACCGATTTCCTCGCCTTCAAGGAGCCCAGTTGTACTTGTACAAAGGAAGGATGGGACCTAGAGGATTTTCATTGATTATCGGGGACTAAAGAAAATCACTGTCAAGAACAAGTATCCAATCCCACAGATTGATGACCTTCTGGACTAACTCAAGGGAGCCAAGTATTTCAAAAAGATCGATCTCAAGTCTAGCTATCGCTAAGTTCTGATAGAGCCCATAGATGTATGGAAGACCGCCTTCAAATCCAAGGAAGGCATTTTTGAATGGTTGGTTATGTGCTTTGGGTTGAGAAATGCCCCTGCTACTTTTATGAAGCTAATGGATTACATCTTGTGGCCCTTCAGCAACTCATGTGTGGTTGTTTATCTAGACAACATCCTAATCTTTAGCAAGAGTTGGGAAGAACACTTGCAACACATTCGGCAGGTCCTTCAAACCCTTCGGCAACCCAAACTATGTGCCAACTTTGAGAAATGCACCTTTGGCATGAGCCAGGTCCAATATCTGGGTTACATCATAGATGAGCATGGCATGCATGTGGATCCGACTAAGATCCAAGTCATTCGAGATTGGCTAGCTTTGACCACTCTAACAGAGCTTCACAACTTTTTGGGCCTCGCAAATTTTTATCAGAGGTTTGTCTTGGCATTCTCCCATATCACTTGGCCTTTGAGTCAGATTACTAAAGGCAGGGTGAAAGAAAAGTTCTCCTAGTCTGAGTCCCAATAGAAGGTGTTCGTTGAGTTGAAGCACCACCTCTACTCTCCACCTATACTCACATAGCCAGACTTGCAGCAGCCATTTGAAATTGAGACAGACACATTAGACTATGCTATTGGTGCAGTACTCACCTAACATAGACATTCATTAGCCTATCATAGTGAGAAATTCTCTGATACAATTCAGAAGTACCCCACCTATGATAAAGAGATGTATTCCATTGTGTAGGCTTGTCGACAATGGAAGCACCACATTATGGGGAAGGAGACTGTCATCCACACTGATCACCGACCTCTTCAGTTTATAAAGATACAAGGGAACTTGCAGAATGATCGCCATTAGAAGTGGTCTACATATTTTCAACAATTCCACTTGAACATTAAATACAAAGAGGGAAGCACCAATCATATTACAGACTGCCTCAATCGACCTGCAGTTGCAGCAGTGACCACTATTCTCAACTCTTGTTGTCTCGAGACCTCTCGATGACTACAACTATACAAAAATGATCCATAGTTTGCCTCTACATACCATATGCTAGTAGATGGAAAACAAGTTCCTGATTTCCACCTCCAAGAACATTATTATGCTACCTGGGCCACCTTTGTGTTCCTTCAAGTGAGCGTGCCAAGCTAATTTGGGAGGCGCACTATAGTTGGGTCGCAAGACACTTTGGTTGGGAGAAAACTATGGTTGTACTACAAAAGTACTTTTATTGGCCCAAACTCCGACTAGATGTTGGGAAATATATCAGATCCTGCGCTACTTGCACCATCGCCAAACCAACGATCAAGAAGCAAGGCCTATACACTCCTCTGCCTACTCCCAACCAGCTGAGGATATTTATATCCGTGGACTATATGGACTATATGTCTGGCCTCCATTCTACCAAGCATGGGAATGACTGTGTATTTGTGGTCGTGGACAAAATTTTTCTAAGATGGCTAGATTGGTGGCCTCTAAGAAGAGTATCACAGCAAAGGACACTGCCAAACTCTTCTTTCAACGAGTATGGGTACATTTTGGAATCCTGCAGACCATTATATCAAATCGGGATCACAGATTCCTGAGCACATTCTGGTCAAGCCTCTCGACATTGTTGGACATGAAGCTCACTAAGTCGACTGCCTTCCATCAATTATTTTGTATGATAAAAATGACAAAAATAATAGTAAAAAAACATGTGTAAATCATTTAAATTTTGAATATAGAATTAATATTATTTAATTAATGCTTGTGTGATCCAAATCAAGTTTTTGAGACATGTTTTCGGCGATAATCACATCAAAATTCATTTGTCGACACATTTTGAACCAACAAGTGTGGTTCATTGTCAGGACAAGATGAAGAATCAGATCATGGTAACAAGTTAAATAGAGAGACTGACCATTCAAACGACTAAAAAAGAAATGACTACTTTTGACTAGAAGAAACGACTACATTTGACTGGGCTTCAGCTACAATTAACTAGACCAAACGTTAAAGAAATTTTTATTAATTAATTAATTATTTAATCTTTATTTATTTATTTATTTATTTTAATATATATATATATATATATATATATATATATATATATATAAATATAAGTAAGTACCCTTTGGATGTGATTAACCAAAAGCACTATATATACATTATATATATTTAATTAGTTATTTTTTTTAGATTTATTAATTTATTAATTTAAATAGATAAAAGATATTTTAACTATGAAAAGTTATAATTAAATAAAATTCATTAAAATGTTAAAAATATATATTAGTTAAATTATATCTATATATATATATATATATATATATGCATTTTTATAATTAAAAATGTAATTTAACTATGTTTATAAGTAAATTTACTTATTATAAATATCATATTTAATTAAATACATAAAAACTTAAAAATATATTAAATTTTATATATAAATATATATTAGTTAGATTTTATTTATATTATAACTATATATATAACTAAATGTGTATGCTTATAAATCACTAAAATGTCGTGTTTAATTAAATAAAAACTAATTTAAAATATATATATTAGTTAAATAGTTTATGTACTTAAATAGGAAGTCAAACTTAATACATAATTATTCAGGGAATAAAATCAAAATTGGAAAAGAAAACAACAAAAATAAAGGGAGAAAATGGGGTTCTAAGACGAAAGGGCAGGGATCCAATAACTCATGATTTTCCATCCGTCATCCTTATTAAGATTATTCGGCGTCCTTTCAATTTCAATGGCCTCCCTAAACTTCTGATGGTGAAAAGGAGCAATTCTAACAATGACCCAGGCCTCCTCAATGCATATATGACGCTTAGCCTTCTCTGTCTGTTCTGCCAAAGCTGAAGACCGAGCCCTTCCATGCTTGATGTTGGCTGTGTGTTCATGAATCCTCTAATTAATGGAGCGCTCAGTTTCACCAACATAGGGGGTTCGACAAGAACATGGAATAACATAAACACCTTTCAAATCGTTAGGGTCAACAGGGTCTTTAACATACCTTAAGGAGCTACGAATGGTGTTGAGGGCTCTAAAAGTTGAGCGAACATTATTCTTCCTTAGGATTCTTGAAATCTTGTCACTGGTCCCCTGGATGAAAGGGAGATGCACCCCTGAGAGTACATTTTTATTAACAAGAGATATACATTTATAGTACATGGTTTGACCATTGGGTTTCACATCCAAAGCTATCTTGGACTTCTTTTTGTCTATTCGGCTTCCACACTAACCCATTGGGGATTAGGTGTCCAACATTCCCCCCCCTTAATCCGAAGGGTTATGTATGAGTCCAAGAAGAGAGCTGTAATACAAAATGTGCAAAAATGCATGGCAGCACTAGGTTGAATGTGCTCTCTGAAATGTTGGTATAAAGGGCGGTGGTTTAAGGATGACCACCAACACTAGAATGCTTAGTGAAATTCCCGGAACTCTTCCAAAACTGGAAAGAAGCTGAAGTCTTCTACTAGATGAAGTGCTCCTATTGTTTTGAAGAGGGGAACCTTCAACCATGAAAGGGAGGTCTCACCCCGCATAAAAGGGAGAAATTCAACTTGAAAAGGGAAGTCTCAACCTGTGATGGTTTAAGGATGACCAACAACTCTGGAATGCTTAATGCAATTCCCAGAACTCTTCCAAAACTGGCAAGAAGCTGGAGTCTTTTGCTAGAGGAAGTGTCCCCAATTCTATTCCTGGAATTCTTCCGAAGCTGGCAAGAAGCTGAAGTCTTCTACTAGAGGAAGTGTCCCAGATTACCAACTGAAGGCATGCTCAGGGGCATCTTTGTCTCTGGCTACAACTCTGAATTTGGAATGGTAGGTTGTGGCTCAGGCTTGCTTGATGTGACTTTGAAGCTTGTAGATGACCATCATTTCACCCCTGTCAGATACAAGGTGAGATGATGGAGAAAACTCAACTGCAAGACTGTTCAATATTCTGGAACAAGTTCTGACATGTGATTGGAATATCTTCTTGGCTATTGATTCCCATTGCCAAGAAGCGATCCATCCAAGATGAATCTTTGTTCTTGCAGGACGTTTGTTTCTGAAGCATCTGTGTGAAGAATGGGTGGTTTTATGACAGTGCTTACATGGATGAAGATCAAAACAGTGATCTTCCAAATGGCCAACTCAGCCACAGTGTTGGCATTTCACAATCTGTTGTTGTTGTGGAAGAGGAGCAGAATCTGGAACAGCTGGATGTGAACTATTATGAATGAATCTGGCACTCTGAAATTGAATGGGCTTTGAGTAGTCTGGAATATGAAAGGACAAGTCCTTCTCATATCCAAGACCAGTTATGTGCTTGTTGTGGACAAGCTGTTCCCAAGAATTGATGATGGGCTTGGGAAGTGAAGATTGAGTTTCTGCATCTGCATGTACAACTGCTACTTTATTGGGTACTAAATTTGAACCAATTGTAACATTATTGACTTGCTTCTGATGGGTTGTAGTCTCAATTTTCTGAACAGAAACATGTTCAGAATGACTCCTCTATTTTAATTCTTCTTGTTGTAGCTGAGATTCGAGCTGCAAAAATTCAATTTTCTCTTGTGCATTTTGTAGACAGACCTGAATGTCTGTGAGAGAAACTTTGCTGACTTTTAATGTATCATGAGTAGTAGACAATATGAGAGTTTTGAGGAACTCTAATACTTCATTGATTCTGGCCATTTTTTCTTTAATGTCAGAATTACACCTTAAAAACTGATCACAACTACTACTTCAATGCAGAAAAGTAATACCCATTCTCAGTACACAACAATATCCTTTATAAATGTGCAACAAATGATCAGTGTGCAACCAGCAAGCACCAATTACAATCCATATAAAAATAAGAGTTTACTCATGACCAGCACTATGTTCTGACAATACAACTGACTAAACTTTTCTCCACAAAAGACTACTTTTATTTGTCAAAACAATCATTGCCTTTATACAACCCACCAAACTCTTATGCAGCAGTCAAATCAAGGAATCAATGCATATATATGTAGACAAAAAATGAGTTTTAAATACAATGTCACACTGGGGCAGCAGCAACTGCAAACTTGCTTGGATCCTTCAAATACTCCTTCACTTTCAAAGCAGAAATGATGGCTATCAAAACTTCAACAACTATAGCACCATGTCATGGATAGTACTTGAATGCTCATATATAAATGCTTTGACTAGGGTACGAACAAATATTCTCTGATCTGGCCACTTTCTTCAAAGAAAACAATAGTCCACTATAAGAAACCCAACCAGAATAACTAAGAGAAAACCACAAAGAGTCCTAAGTTTGTATGGTTTGGTCCACTGTAGTATTTTAACAAACAGTTTGTGTATCAAATGTTGTAGGTGCATTCCTTGTTGCTGGCTCATGTAAATACATAATATGTTGGGACAAATACTTGTGGAAGAACTTCAAAATATTAATTTGATATCAACTTTAGACCCAACAAGCATAAATAATACTAATAACAAGTGTAGCAACCACAAACTTCTTCACTCTTCACTGAAATACACGTTCAGAATTTACACAATGATGTTGTAGATGCTAGCAACGATTAGATACCACAAGCAAGAACTACAAATGCTCAAATAAACACAAGGTTTGAATTTACAAATCACCAAGACAACGAATAAGGGAAACATTCCAATGGACCATCTGGCATAGCTCTTGAAGAATGTGAACACATTCTACACATTTTTTTTATTAAATATGATCAAATATCTCATTAACTCACAAACATAATTTACAATACACAGAGATAGAGGAACCTGGGATTATCTTCAGCAAGGAGGCTCTGATATATCATCCATACAAATAAGATATTCCAGCAAGGCACTCTTCAAAAGCATAGGCTCCAAATATTTGCGTACTCATCTTCCTTTTTCCATAGTGAATGTACAGTGTTTTCTTGACAAGTAGCTACAGCAGTGAGTCTCAAATCTGATACATATAGGCTTAGTAAATGCCATAGTTCATACAGCGATCAGCTACAACCCAAATACTCAGCAACATGTCCCCCAAGACTCACTGAATGTGAAGGAAGATTATAAGGAATACTCATCCCACGTACAAGGGTGTAAATCTGTTTGGGGAGAAGTCCACAGCCCACTAAAATCTTCTGAACTCGACCCACATAAATTGATCCTCCATTTGATAATAAAGACCCCGTCCTCTAACACCAAACTAATCCTCCAAGAGCAACAGAACTTCAGTTAATGTGCAGGCCTCTCTGACAGTGGAAAACGCGACCCTTTGGTAAGCAAAACTCAGACCATAAAAATGACGGGACCAATGGAAGAGAGGGCGACCTTCCTGGACTGGAAAACTTGGGCCAATAAATTACATGAATACTCCGCCTCTTTGGTGAAGGAAAAATCGGCTTCTTCCTTGGCACAGTAATTTCTGAAGATGCTCACACAATTCGGCCTTCAAAAACATCTTTTCCATGTTTCGACCAAACTCAACGTCGTGGAAGTTTTAACGCACAGTCTTTCACACCGGTTTTCAACCACGCAAGCATACACCATATCACAGTCAAGCCATTCCAACATAGCGACAATCATCGATTCCAACATAGCAATGCAGAAAGCTAAATTTGGGAGCATCGATAACGCAGGAATTGTGGAGGCATTTTGGCCTGAGTGATTGTACTGACACCGGAAAATAACATATACAGATTTTTTTTTTTTGCAGAGAAATATTTCAGTTACTCCTAAAGGGACAGACGTAGAAGTCAGATATGTCAGGCTGCAGAAATGCAGAATATGGATAGAAAATCGTGACTACAATATAGCTGACAGGATTCACTGTGAGGTAAATGTAACATTTCTGTAGGAAGGATAGTGCAAAAGGCAGAGAGGACAACTAAAATAGTGCACAATGGCAGAGCACCCAGTTTGAAGAAGACCACCCAACTAATGGTGGGAGAAGGCCACACATCATGGCTCTGATACCATGTTAAACACACACATGGCAGCAAGAAATAGGAAAGATAAAACATGAGAGTACATTTTTATTAACAAGAGATATACATTTATAGTACATGGTTTGACCGTTGGGTTTCACATCCCAAGGTCTCTTGGACTTCTTTTTGTCTATTCGGCTTCCACACTAACCCATTGAGGATTAGGTGTCCAACAATATATATATATATATATATATATATATATATATATATATATATATATATATATATATATATATATATATATATATATATATATATATATATATATATATATATATATATATCTATATATATATATATTCTTATAATTAAAAATGTAATTTAACTATGTTTATAAGTAAATTTATTTATTATAAATATCAAATTTAATTAAATAAATAAAAACTTTAAAATATATTAAATTTTATATATAAATATATATTAGTTAGATTTTATTTATATTATAACTATATATATAACTAAATATGTATGCTTATAAATCACTAAAAATGTCGTGTTTAATTAAATAAAAACTAATTTAAAATATATATATATATATATATATATATATATATATATATATATATATTAATTAGTTAAATAGTTTATGTACTTAAATGAGGAAGTCAAACTTAATACATAATTATTCAAGGAATAAAATCAAAATTGGAAAAGAAAACAACAAAAATAAAGGGAGAAAATGGGGTTCTAAGAGGAAAGGGCAAGGGTCCAATAACTCATGATTTTCCATCCATCATCCTTATTAAGATTATTCGGCATCCTTTCGATTTCAATGACCTCCCTAAACTTCCGATGGTGAAAAGGAGCAATTTTAACAATGACCCAGGCCTCCTCAATACATATATGATGCTTAGCCTTCTCTCCCTATTTTGCCAAAGCTGAAGACCGAGTCCTTCCATGCTTGATGTTGGTTGTGTGTTCATGAATCCTCTGATTATTGGAGCGCTCAGTTTCACCAACATAGGGGTCCGATAAGAACATGGAATAACATAACACCTTTCAAATCCTTGGGGTCAACAGGGTCTTTAACATACCTTAAGGAGCTATGAATGGTGTTGAGGGGTCTAAAAGTTGAGCGAACATTATTCTTCCTTAGGATTCTTGCAATCTTGTCACTGGTCCCCTGGATGAAAGGGAGATGCGCCCCTGAGATTCAATCTTTAGGGTCTTTTCTAATCTTGGAACCTATGTTAGCTTTGAGGAAAGCTTTAAGACCTTGGTGCCTACTATATCCATTTTTGACAAAAACATTAAGGAGATGGGATTTCTCTTTATAAAGGTGGTTTTCATTAGAGATTCTCATGGCATGAGTAGCTAGCGTGTTGAGAACACCAAACTTCTGAGCCAGGAAATAATGAGACTTGGCATGAAGATACTTCTTAGTGTGAGTTTTCTTCTGAAACACATGGTGGCAGAAAGAACCATCATCCTTCTTTGAATGAGAACATCAAGAAAAGGCAAGCACCCTTTAGCTTCTTGCTCCATAGTGAACTTTATGGAGGTAGATTGATTGCTGAAATGTTGGAAAAATTGATCTAACTTTTCTTGTCCATGAGGCCAGATGACACAAGTGTCGTCTACAAACCTTTTCCAAAGATTGGGCTAGAGACGAGCTGAGACCAAAACCTTGGATTCAAAATCTTCCATAAAAAGATTAGCAAGAACCAGGGACAAGGGGGAGCTCATGGCAACCCCACAAGTCTTCTCATGGAATTCCCCTTCAAAGCAGAAAAAAGTAGAAGTAAGACAAATCTCTACTAATTTAGTGGTATCAGGGTCAGTGAAATGATTGATGACCTCAATGGCGTCCTTAATAATTTTGATGTGATTATCCTCGAAAACATGTCTCAAAAATAAAATTAATATGTTGCATTTCACATATTGATAAAAATTAAAATTAAAATTAATACACGTAATAAATCAAAAAAATAAATATAGAGGATTAAATAATATTAATATATATTTAAAAATATATTAATAAATATATATATATATATATATATATATATATATATAGATAGATAGATATATATATGGCAATGTAATATAAAACCAAACTATATTGTTCCCTTTACATTTATGTCAGATTCTATAGTCGAACACATTATTATATATAAATTACAACGTAATGGCTTGTCTTTGGCCCAACATGATTACACAATATCATATTAATTTAATTTGGAGATTTTGTGATTATTCCAACATATCATATCCTGAGATTGATCGGAGTCATTTATTTCCATCGATGACTCATTTGCGATATTTATCACTCCAACAATCATGCTTACCTGCGGTGTTAATGCTATAGTTGTGGCATTAGGCCAAGGTGTGGTGTATTTACTACTGTTGCGTGTTATCCTACATTACTTCCTTGCTGTCATTTGGGGGGAGCTCCTCATCGATAGTGCCCGGCCTTCGATATGACCGAACGGCGGAGAGGAGCTTCAGATATCTATGCCTCTAGTGTTGGATGTCGCTCCTCCATTTCCGTCTTTCTGGTGAGGGTTTCATTAGCTCAGAGGAGGGTTTCGTTCCGAGCTATGGTAGGTCAGCATTCTTGAATATTTTTGTGGAATGGTTTGTTGTTATACACGAGACTCCATACAAGTCTTCACTCGGCTCTGGTTCCTTCCCCTAGTAGGTGCAAATTTTTTTTCCCGTGCCCATGTTCTGAAGGGAGGAGGGTTTCTACCCACAATTCCATTTCTAGGTAAGGATAGTTAATTAGAGTCTCTATTTTTCCTCATTTCAATTTTCAATTGCTTTCATGCACATGTTTCTAACTTTATTGTTTCCTTTCAGGTGGAAAGGTTGTTTTAATGGAGCCCAATATTTGGGAGGAGTGTCGAATCTAGTCTCAGATCCTCTTTCTAGGCACAGAATTATTATATGGACAAATCCATCAGGTATTTGTGCTTACTTAGCTTGATTCTTAAAGGGATGTGATAGCTAGAGAGGTTAGGTTCTAGTAGGGTTATGCTGCTTCATACTTTTTGACTGTCTCTGTTATTTTGTTTTCAAAGGGAATCATCGGACTCTTAAGGTGAAGTCTGTATATTGTTTAAGGGCACAGGGGTTATCTCCCCGACCCATCTCTGAACTTATTTTCCTTTGCATTCTCAGTTATTAGACTATGATTGGATATGTCTTACATCGTAGAATTATCTAAGTTACATTTTCAGTTTCCTTTATAACTTTCTGATTTTTTTAAATATATCTATGAGTTTTATTGGCAAGGAGGGTTTCATATGCTAATAGCGATTGTTGTATCGTTCATTCTAAGCCTGAGTAGGTAGTTTTTGCAGAATGCCTGTGTGTAGTCAGGTCAGGGTTCCATAACCCGTCAACTGTGACCCATAATTCCTTATTTACAAATTATAAATGTATATCTTGTTGTCTTTAAATCTTGCGAGAAAATAGATAGAAGTTCTTGGTAAATAGAGTTCTGCTGACTCTTATTTATTCTTCCTCCAATTAGCATAAATGGTTTGCTAGTTATTTATTTGGTTGATAAAGAAAGTGTCGCTATAATATTCAAAGTTCGAATTCTTTTATTCATTTCTCTCTATTGCACAGTATGGCAAATATCTCTCTTTGTTTATTTAATAATTGTTATATTGAACATCAGAATTCAAATTCCCACTTACCCTACTTATGATAGGTTTATGGTCTTACTTATAAACTTGGTTAAATAGAGGTTTGGTAGTTATAGTTATGAGTAGTAATACTTGCATGCTTATATTTACTGTATACTTGGCATAGGTTTCTAAACATTTATTTGCTTATTTCATATATAATCTTGGCAAAAGGCTTACTTGCCTAAACTCTGTCAAACTTAATTATTTCCGTTATTCCACTGAACATACCATGAGGGTTGGAGTATATAACTACTTCAACTAGATACTGAAAGTGGTTTTTAAAGCTATTAATTAAGGTGTCTGAGTTCAGCATTTCTCTGCTACTTATCATTTACCATACATGAAGTTATATAACTTTCAACACGCATAGGTCATTAATTAACATTTACCAAACATGCTTTTATTTAACTATCATTATGCATGGTTAACTAGAAACTGCAGATCAAATTTCCTACTTAATTACTGTAAGGGTCTTTTACTTATCTGGAATTCACTATTTGCCAGATTTGGTCCAACACTAGACCCTGCTATCTAATGTTTTTCCTCCCAACCTTAAGACTATTGTCATAGTCAATCTCCCCGAAAGTTGTTCCCAATTTAGGAACCTTCGTCCTTTGAATATCATATTCTCAGCTATCTAGTCCAAACCAGACGTAGCCACTGGAAGGTCTCTCTGACCTATCAGCAAAGATCTTCTTCCTTTCTCTCTTTTCCAATTCCTGATCTCAGATACCCTTATCCTCTTGATCTTCTTGAATAAATCCTCAAGAAATCAGTTAGGGACAGGTAACTGTCTTTGTAACTAATTAGCAAGTAAAATAATATTTACTGATAATTGTTGTTTCATTTTTGACAAAAGAATTAAATTCCAAAATAGTTTTTATAACTCAGAGAATAAATATTCTGTTGGGTTTGCAATAATTTAAATATTTACAAAGTTTGGGGATATCACATCTTCCCCCCCTAAGATGCAACATTGTCCCAATGTTTTCTCTCTGAAAATAAATCCGGGAAGGTCTCTTTCATAAACTTCTCATCTTCCTAGGTGGCCTCTTCCGGCCCATAGTGTTTCCATTTCACTTTAACCTAGGTGATGCTCATTTATACAAAATTACTTCTCTCTAATCTAGTATAACTAGAGGTTCGACCAAGAACTCGCCTTCCAGTTCGACCTATACATAGCAACAAAATAGGTTAAGTTATCAACCAACTTGTTTAATAATCTATATTTAAAAGAGAAACTTATTGAATAATTTACTTGAATGTCTTTCCAATTGATTACATGTTTAGCATCATAAATATATTTCTTAAGTAGAGAAACATGAAAAACATTGTGCACATGAATGTGGCTAGGTAAGGCAAGCTGGTAAGCCACTGGTCTGATTCAAGCTAAAATTTGGAAAGGCCCACAAAATTGGGGTGCTAATTTAGCACATCTGGTCCATTGCAAGGTGCTTTTCTTGGCTCACACTCGAATGTAAACATGATCCCCTACTTGAAATTCCCGGAAGATTCTTTTCCGATCAACAAAGTTATTTTGCTGGTCCTGAGCGGCTTTCAAATTGGCTCGTACCTTTTTCACCATGTCCTCCATTTCCTCTAACATATCTGGTCCTAACATCAACTTGTCCTCTGAACCACTCCAACTGAAGGGTGTCCGGAACTTATGTCCATCTAACACTTCGATGGGACTCATCTGTAAAGAGATATGGTATCCATTGTTATAGGAAAATTCTACCAAGTGTAGGTAGTCCTCCCATTTCGATGGTTGTTGCATCACATAAGTCCACAACATGTCTTCAACTACTTGATTTAATTGCTTCGTCTGTCCATCCGTTTGAGGATGATATGCGGTGCTAAAGTGTAGTTGCATTCCCAATCCTTCAAAAAGGGCCTTCCAGAAGGTTGATGTCAATTTCACATCACGACCGGAAATGATCATTTTGGGTATTCCATGTAATTTAAAAATGTTTTGCATAAAGATATTAGCAATTTGTACCACTTTATAAGTTGACTGGACTGGTATGAAATGGGCAGATTTGCTCAATTTGTCCACTACCACCATAATGGAGTCATTTTTCTTTTTTGACTTAGGCAGTCCAGTAATGAAATCAATGGATATGGTTTCCCATTTCCATTCAGGAATAGGGAGGGGGTGGAGTAATCCTGTTGGGTGTTGATGCTCAGCTTTTATTTGCTGGCACTCCAGACATTTGGCTAAATATTCTGCTACCTCCTTCTTCATACCAGGCCAGAAAAATTCCTTTCTCAGGGTAGAAATCATTTTTTGGTATCCGTGGTGGCTTGCATAAGGAATCTTGTGATATTCATCTAAAATTAAGTTGTTAAGATGTTGTTGGTTAGGCACATATAACCTTTTCCTATAAATCAACAATTCTTTTGAATTTACCTCATATCCCAATTGCTATTTGTGTTTTTTCAAAATCTTTGCTTGCTGCCATAAATGTTTATATATTGAATCTTGCATGGCTATTTCATGAATCTGCTCATAAAACTTTGTTTATGATTTGCTGAAAGAAATTTCATATAAACAATTCACCTTTCGACTTAAGGCATCCACAACCTGGTTTTCCTTTCCCTTCAAATGTTTGATTTCAAAATCGAATTCACTTAGGAAATTTGCCCAACGAGCTTGCCTAACATTTAAAGTGGGTTGTCTAAAGTAGTTTGTTAGACTATGATGATCAGTCATTAACAAAAATTTCTTACCCATCAAGTAATGTTGCCACATCTTTAAGGCATGAATCACCACTGTCAGTTCTAAGTCATATGCCGAATACTTTTGTTCATACTCTTTAATCTTTCTTGACTCATAGGCAACAACCCTGCCTTCTTGCATTAATACACCACCTACACCTTCCTTGCTAGCATCCGTGCAAACCACGTATTCTTTATTGGGATCAACAATGCTCAAAATGGGTGTGGTGGTAAGGAGATGCTTGAGCTGATCAAATCTCCTTTGATAGTCAGGTGTCCACCTAAAGGCCTTTCCTTTCTTTTGCAGAGAGGTAACAGGATATGCCACCCTAGAAAAACCATCCACAAATCACCTATAATATCCAACTCGGCCCATGAATAATCTTATGTTAGCTACATCTTTCAGTATCGGCCACCTCATGATAGTTCTTATTTTCTCTGGATCTACTGCGATTCCATTCTTGGTGATGATATGTCCCAAGTACTGGATTTATTCCTTAAAGAAGTCACATTTACTATATTTGGCATACAACTGGTGTTCTCTTAGGACCTGTAGAACAATACAGAGGTGCTCCTTATCTTCTTCTATGCTCTGAGAATAGGTTAGTATGTCATCAATAAAGATTAACACAAATTTTTCTAAGTATTGTTGAAATACACTGTTGATGAGACACATGAAGGTTGTTGGGGAATTAGTCAGCCCAAAAGGTAGCACTACGAACTCATAATGTCCATAACGAGTTTTGAATGTTGTTTTTTCTGTATCCTCCTTTATCTGGATCTGATGATAACCGAAGCGGAGATCAATGTTTGAAAATACAGTGGCACCCTTTACCTGATCAAATAACTCATCTATACAGGGTAGGGGGTATTTATTCATAATGGTCAGCTTGTTTAACTAACAATAATCCATGCACATTCACAACGTTCCATATTTTTTCTTAACAAACAGTATTGGGGCTCCCCAAGGGGACACACTGGGGCAGATATATTTGTTATCAAGCAGATCTTGTAGCTACATTTTCAATTATGTTAGCTCTAGTATGATCATACTGTAAGGGACTCATGAAACTGGGGCAACTCCCAGAATTAGCTCAATGGTGAAATCTATGTCTCTTTTTGGGGGTAGGCTCGGGATTTCCTCAGGGAATACATCCGAAAAACTTTGTACCACTGGTATATTTTCTAATGAAATAGATTTATCCTTAGAGTCAGCATAACCTACTTGTATTGCATAAACCTGGTAGCCTTTTCTGATGCATTTTTCTAATTGAGAGGTTATTATAGGTATTATTTGCAGAGGTTTTTGAATACCTTGAATTTCCTGCCTTTCTCCTTTCTCATCCCGGTAATTAATGGTTTTGGTCTTACAGTTAATAAGGGACCAATGTTTTCCAACCAGTCCATACCTATAAGGATGTTGTATGACCCTAGGGGTAACACATTCAGATCTGTCGTGATGGGCTGGTTAGCTAATATTAGAGGGAAATTACTAACTTTAGCCAAAACTCTTATTTTTTCTCCTGTGGCTAGTTGTACTAACCAAGGATTATGGGCCTCTAAATTCGACATAAATTAAGGCCTGTCCCTCTAATTTAAAACATAAATTAAGGCCTATGACCATCCTTCAGTACATTAAACTTCTCTTTTTGCATTAAATAAATTATTTTTAACTTTAATATATTCATTAGGAAGGTTTATGAATAATTGAATATTTGTGCCTAATATTATTTATTTTTGTGGAATATTATGAGAGTATTGGGAAGATTATGAAGTGTTGGAGGATGAGATAATTTAGGGACTTGTTCCCTACAATGGGAGGATCAATAATAAATAATAAGTCAACAAGATATTATGGAATTATGGCACAAATTGTGGAACTCCATTGATTGAGAAAATCTAAGAATGTGTTCCACTAATCAAGGGAGCAGATCCACCAATCAAGGGAGAAGATCCACAAATCAAGGGATTTCGGTGGGGAAAGCTTCCTCCATCCATGGGGAATGATTCTTAATAATTTTGTATAAGTACCAAGTTGAATTTTCCTCTAGGGAATGATTGAGAAAATATAGGAATGTGTTCCCCGCCATTTAATGCAAATTCATAGTATTGGGGACTAGATCTACTAATCAAGGGATTTTGGTGGGGAAGATTCCTCCATTCATGGGGAATGATTCATAATCATTTTGTATAAGTACCAAATCTAATTTTCCTCTAGGGAGATTTTCATTAGTGTTATTTTGGAGAGAGCTTATATTCTTGCAGCTCCATTGTATTTTCTTGCATGGATGTAATTCTATTGATGAAAATAATGAAGATTGGTGTCATGTTTAGCTTCTAAATCTTGTTCTCCTTCATAGGTCTCTGATCTTGCCTGGGCTTGGCCATCCCAAGAACCTCAGAGTCCTTTTGTATCATCTTCTTTCCTTCTTTTCATTGCTTATTCACGTGCATCTCTAGTTTTTTTTCTTTCTATTTCTGCATTTAGTGTTAATGATTTCTTGTTGTAGGATTGAGTAAATGGTTGATCTAAGTTCTTTTGAAGGATCACAAGAATTATTTAATCCTTGGAAAAGCTTTCGAATTTCATAGTAATAATTGATATTCTTGGATTAGTCTTCTTATTCCCAAATCTAGATTGTTGGACCTCCTTTTTAGCAAATAACAATAAATTTCTGCTATTTTTTAGAGCATGCTAACAAGCTTCAATCGAATTGATTCCACTTGCATTATATCAAAAAAATATTCTAGTTCATAAAAAAAATTACCCCATTGAATTTTCGCTTGATTTGGTTAGGCATTTTTTAGACTTACTAGCTCACTAGTTCTCGAATTTCTAGATTTTCAACTAGTAATGTTTTTTTAATTTTTTTTGCATGGGTTAACAGAGGTATTTTTGACTGACTCCACTTGGAATAGGGACCTAAGAAATCCTATTTAATAAAAAAAATTATCCCATCCAATTTGGACTTGATTTTCTTGGTCATTAAACCCTCACCAATTTCATCATTTCACAAGGAAACTTCTCCAAGCTTTTTGAGCAAATCCATTCATTTCCCAACTTTGGTTTTGAGTTCTGAGTGATTCTAGGCATTTTCTCACTCCATTCCACCCATCTACCACCTTCCCTAATCCTTCCATAACCTCCAACACCTCACATTTTTCTCTTGGTTGTATCCTGTAGATTCACTGTAATTCCTACAGAATCATCCTGTAGGTTTCTAGTACATCTTGTAGGTTTTCCTGAAATGGCCTATTTTGATGCCAAATTAAGAGAAAACCTCTAAAAAATCCCCAGAATCCTCCCAAGGGTCTCCCACACCATCCAACCATCTCCTAACCCTTACATCCAACCTCCAACATCCTTAATTCACCTGCCACATCACCAAAGGAAATTAGTTTACATACTTGATTT
Organism: Pinus tabuliformis; assembly: GCA_031772625.1. NCBI lineage: Eukaryota > Viridiplantae > Streptophyta > Pinopsida > Pinales > Pinaceae > Pinus > Pinus tabuliformis. The sequence continues at coordinate 293,086,511 of CM062820.1, forward strand.
TGCATGAAAAGACAAAAAGACAAAATCAAATTTATTTCAGTATCTTTACTTGCACATTAGTGATGTTTGATGCTTCTTATTCCCATGCTTAGATATTAGCATTTTGTTGATGATTAACATTATTACAAAGCATAGTTTTTTGACAGTTAATTAGGAAATGGTGTGATTTAGCATTGAATTTTTCTCTCTTTCCTTGTACTTTCTTTCTTGCAATAGGTTAAGGTTCCATTTAGAACATTTCATTTTCTACAATTAGTTTAGTATTTGACTTCGGTACATACACTCCATTACATCATAACAACGAAGGAAGGACACATTGTATGCCGCACATATAGTGCCAACACCTCTTAGGTTTGTACGAACCCTGGGTTGATAATTAAAGTCGGTAGCCTTGGGAGTTTCAGCATTCTTGTTGCAATACCAAGGCTCATTACTTTTTAGCGCTGTTTCCAAGGAGGTGTCAAAATATGCATTTTTTTCTTCCCTAGTTGATTCATTTCTTTTTACTTTTTGCAAAAACAAAAAATAATTGCATTAGGCATATTTAATTTCAAAAGTAGAAAATTGCATTGCATTATAGTTTTCATTCAATCATAAAAACAAAAACAAAAAAAAACTCCAATACCAACCCACCACCCCCAATCTATCGCGTGGTGTAGTAAGAGACACATCACCATTCACTTTTGCAGGTAGAAGAAGATGATGACAAAGAATGTAGAATAAATGGATGGAGATGATGACAATGAGGAAGATCCTCTCAGATTCCCCATTCAAGATACTGATGGTAGTGTGCACATGAAGAACATCCCTCCCTCTTTTCTTTGAAAATTTCATGGTCTAAGGTCAGAGGATCCGGAAACCTTTTTTTTTGAATTTAAGATTGTTTATAGATCCTATGGTTACTTATTAAAAACTCAAAAAACTGAGATTGTTTCTGGCAACTTTGAAGGATAGAGCTCTTAAATGGTTCATGAGTTTGGGGACTAATTCAATAATATCATGGAATGATATGCAAAAGATATTTATAAAAAAATATAAAGATCATGATCTTAAAGAAGAAATCTTTAGAATGAATCAAAGAGAAGATAGGAGCCTTGAGGAGCTAATAGAGAGGTTCATGTACAATGTTAAGAGGGGAAAAGTACATCATTTAGGATCTGACACAGTAAAAACCATCTTACTTCAAACAATTAGGGATGAGTGGATTGATCTCCTTAATCTCATGAGTATAGGTGATGTATACCAACTATCATTTGAAGAAATGTGTGAAACATGCAAACACATATCTAGAGGAAAAGCAAGAGTAGGTAAATCAGCATCAATATCGGTAAGTCAAGCTAAACTTGGAAATTTGTTTGATGATTTTAAAACAAAAATTCTTAGCAATCTAACAAAACAAGTAAAAATCTTAATAATGCAAGATGAAGGAAAATAAAATGCTAATATTTGTTTTGCAGAACCACATGATGTTAAACATTATCCATGATTACCAAGGTTGAATGACGTTTACCAAGAGGACAATGGAGCAGGCCAATTGCCAATGTAACTATGTTATGTAGCTCCAAGAGGACCATGGAAGCCTATTCAACCTAATATGATGCAAGAGCCTAATTCACAATTTCAAGGTTATGAATATCCACCTCAAAGTAATTGGAACACACCCTTTCCTTGGCAACATTGGCCATCTCAACCCCAAAACCAATATTGGCAACAAGTTTGGCAAGGAACTCATGGGAGCCATCCACAATATCCTCAATATTTTCCTCAATATCCTCCATACCAAACTCCATGTCATCCTTACCATTCACCTCCACCACAACCACAACCCCAACCATATCCATCTCAAATATCCACTCCCACTCAACTACCTGTATCACAGTTTCCAAACCCACACATTGAAGTAGCTCAGCCCACTTACAATGCTGAGGTACAACACTTCCAAACATCTCCTCTTGAGATCAATGATATTCACCATAGCTGAGGTAGAGTATAGCAAAAAAGAGATTCTCTTGACATCATTGAAGAACCACATCCAGAAGAAGAAGATTCAAATAAGAAGACCACAGAACCATGGGTTGCGATTGATGAAAAGTAGACATCAAAATCAGAGATCGAGAGAACTCCCTCATGGTTACCATAAAATCCTCCATGTATTCAAGAGAAAAATTAGTAAAAAGAGGAAGATTTGAAGTTCATGGTAGAAGAAGACATGAAGAATGATATAGATCAGCAAAAGGACCAAGGACATCACAACTATATTGAAAAATGGTTCCAGACAATCACTAAGTTGCAACATCACTCTCTTCCTCAACTATGCTTGATCCTTTCAAAGTCAAATTATTTGGTCTCGGAAATCCAGGTACATGTCAAAGTATACATTTCAAGCCTCCACATGATTTTGTTTGTCATCTTGATGTGTACATGTCTCCATTGGAAGTATTCTTATACTTGAAATTTATTTTTTTTTTCAAGTAGGGTAGGGTAAAAAAAAAGGGAGGAAAAAATAAAAATATAAGGTGAAAACCTCCTTGAGAGGTGCCTAAGATTGGCTCATTGATTGAAAACCTCCATGAGGTGATCAATGGGTTGGGAAAAAAGAAAAAAAAAGGAAAAAAAGAGAAAAAAAGAGATCCTAGGTGAAAACCTCCATTGAGGTGCCTAGGCATACCTACTAGTTGAAAACCTCATTGAGGCGGCTAGTAGAAAAAAATAGAGAAAAAAATAAAGAATCCGTGCTCCATGCATGCATGTACTATCCAACATTTGCGAGAAACAAGAACAAAGTTGGTACCAAAAGGAAAATTGGTCAAGCATAGTCAAAAGAAGTAAAATTTTGACTTTCTCCTATTTCGCCCAAATTCTCCAACAAGGCCATGGCCATGTCAATCCATCACCCTCATCTATTTTCACCATCCACCCATCATTCTCAAGCTTCTACCACTCATTTTCCTTGTTGTCCTAAAAAACTATAGGATGCTCTGTTTTACTACAGAATACAAAAATACATAGAGCAAAAATTTGTTTTTCCCATAACTTGAAAACCATGCATCCATTTGCCAAGTTGTGTCAGGGGGAGATGCATATGGATGATGGTAACATGCTCAAAAAATTTCAGCAAATTCCAGTGCACAGTTTCCAAGAAATTAGTCTCCATCACCTTCAGTCATTTTTGCATTTTCTCAATATCCGTGCATCCATTTAAAAACATGTTTCATAACGAGATGCATATGGATGATGGTAACATGCCCAAGCAATTTCTGCAAATTCTAGTGCATGGTTTCCAAGAAATTGGCCTCCATCACCTTCATCCATTTTTAGTTTTTCTCGAGATTAGCGCATCCATTGACCAAAAGTTTTCTATGGGGAGTGTTATGACTCCAGGAAATTCTCCTTGGTTACAAATCGGAGATGCCTGGTAACATATAATCTTCAATATTTTTCTTTGAACTATTGGAATGAATGATGGTTTGCATCAAGCCAGATAACCATTTCAACTATGTTTTTACTCAAGACATGCATGAACACCCTCAGCTTACAAGGCTTTAGACCACTAATGCCCAATAGTTTGTAGATTCAATGAATGGATGGAGAATACTGACCATACTGGCAGATGCATATATAAAAACATATGAATGGCTAGCTACAGGCAGCAAATAAAAATACTAACTATACTGACAGATGCATATATAACCACATATGAATGGCTAGCTACAGGCAGTAAAGAAGCTTTCAAATCTAATTTATCAATGCAGAGATAAGATGACAGTTATCTGGCATTAGACATAAAAGAAACATGAACAACCTATTCAAGTGCAAGCTTAGAGTAGAAGAGAAAATGCACATTGAACATATAACAGCGAAGGAAGCTTGTATTTCTAATGAATGAAGATGAGAAGCTTGAGTAGCAAAGTCTCATTAGTCTCCAGAAGTTGAACCCTTGTTACATTTAGTTTTCAGCCTTTTATAGGCCTTTCACAACGCTCCTAAGCTCTCAAAGGCTCAGAATCTTAATCTATCCTCCCTGTCCGTTAATTGTTTGATTCCTTGAATAGGCAAGCATGGCTCAGTGGTGTTCTCCTTCTGATAGGAATAACCACCTTCAGGTAGTTTGATGCACTTTCTGGGAGCTCTCTTGTGCCAGATATGCCCCATAATGTTTGTTTTGATGAGATGCGTTGTGGCCTTTAATATTTCTGTTTGCTTTGGACAGCAACGCGTTGTCAGCCTCTTTGTTGGTGTGGGATGAGCTGCGTGTGTTGTGGCCCTTTCAAATGTTTAACAATGCACGCTTTCTATTTTCATAGAGCAACACTGCCATATTGTGGACTTCTGCCGAAAATAATGATTGTTTATGTTTTAAACAGAAAACACAACAAAATTGAGAAATCCCGCCCCTCTCTATCCTTTCCGGACTTCAAAAGTCTTCAAAAATGGTTTATTCTTCTATTGGGTCCACCCTTTGTGTCGTTGTCACCTGTCGCAGACGGTTAGGTCCCTTTGTTCCTTTGTATTTTGAAATATTCTTGAAAAAACTGAAAACACGGGGAAATTGGCCTTTGGCAAACTTTAAACATTATAGATTTCATTCCCGAACCCTTTCGAGTCTGGGACTCATCGCTATCGGCGCTGCCCTATTCCCCTTTGTATTTCATTATATAACTAAAATACATTGAGAATGCATTAAAATTGGCCTTTGTGCGGATCTCAAATAATATATATTTCACCTCCCGGATCCTTTCGGGTGTGGGCTTCATCGCTATCGGCGTTGCCATGTGCATAGGCCCCGCCCCTTAGTGCTACTCCACTGTGATACAGTGATGCGATCTCATCGCAATTGCTTATCGCTCACGCCCAGGGCCTTCACTTTAATCGCCGATACCCCGCCGATATGACCCACCGATCCGATCATCGGAGATCGCTGATTGGTGGGGTCTTGCGGCAATCCTTAAGTCATCCTCTCTGCCACACCGAATGCGATTAGCCGCTTAAATCTGGGTCGTTGATCGGCTAGATCTAACAGCCGCTGTTCTTTCAATTTTTAAGCCTACAATTTTGGTTTTTTCATGGTTTTCAAGTGTTTTTTGCCTCCCGATAGTGTATTTCCGCCGTTCCAAAGGCTCTCCTCTTGCGTTGATTTTGACCTTTGGATGATCTTAAGAAAATTTGGAGACTTTAAGAGCATATATGGATCTATTTTTGGGCCTTTTGCCTGCGAGGCTAACACTGGCTCCTTCTGGGGATGAAATCCTCCCTGTGAGGTTTCAAGGATCACTGGTCAATGCCTTTCCTGTAAAAACAAAATTAAATCTTCCTCCTAGTGTTCCATTGGGCATGAAGTCTATTTTGTAATGAAAATAAAAACATGAAAAAACATATTTACAATACCAATGATTGAAAGCCTTAACTGAAATAAAGTTTGAAGAACAACCCATTGACTGGGCCATCAAAAACATCTCCTCCTTCCTTTAATGCATCCCTTTTGAGAAAACAGTCACCAAACTGAAAATTGACCCTTTTTACCTTCCTATCGAAGGTTTCTTTCTCTTGGTCAATGTGCATATCAACAAAATCATCAAAGACATGCAAAAGCCTATTAATTTGATCATCTACTTGAAAAAATTTCCAGCATTTGACATTATCAGGCAAAGATGGTCTATATTTCACCTCATCTCTGTACGCTTTCAGCCTTGGATGTTTTGCTTGGAAGGTTTTGTACACCTGCTGAATGATAAGGTCTGCTTCATACTCTGCTGTGTCATTTGTGACATGAAAAGTTAATATAAAACATGAATCAATGTATTCCTCTGTGATCTGGCAAACTGGTTTCTTAAGCTGAGTAGAGGCCAACTGAGATTCTTCAATCTGAAGAAAACAAGCCCCAAAATCATTGTCAACACCATAGATGTGATGATTGGTGGGATTCCGTGCATCACTGATTATATAAGCCAACCGAGCTTCTCTGTATAACTTCCTGCTTTCAACTCCAAAAACTGGTACAATAGCATAAGATAGATCATTTTTCAATGTTCCACCTAATCTCTTGATCCAACCTCTGGAAAGTAACATGCCAAATTTGGGGGGTACATCTGCTACCACAATATCCATCATCATGCTTTTCATGGGTAGCTGAGACAAAGTGAAGGCTAGATCCTTGATTAGTCCCAGGCATTCCACTTTTCTAGAGTCAAAAGAAAACAGGTCATGGTAAGGCTTGGTAATGTCAAGACCCAATTTATCCATGACAACCTTGGGCATTAGATTATGGTTGGCTCCAGTGTCCAGAAGGAAATTGTGAAGGATTTTATCATGAATAGACAAAGAAACATAGAATGATGGGGAGTTGTCTTCACAATTTTCAATCATTGGGCTGAGGATAACAGCTGGTTGGTCATCTTGCAAATTTACATAGTTAGTGGAGGCTTGGATGGCTTTAGGCTCAAGAGCCTCAATGATAGATTTCTTGAAGGACTCATTCTTCACTAGTTCAATCAGAGGCATAAGTATTCTTAGCTTCTGAATTTCTGATTGAAAACTGAAAGAAGAAGGGGACTTGTTAAGGCCTCTCACTTCTATGGCTGGAGCTTTGAGGATGATAGGATCAACTGTTGGTTGCTTCTGCTTATTAGCTTACTGTTCTGGAGGGACAAAAACGTTATGAACAAGAGTTTCCTTGACATTATTCATCTTCTACCTCAGATTATATCTTTGTTGATCTTCAGTTTGTAGGACAGCTTCACCGTCCCACTCTTGGCTGATCTGGTCATCGAATAATGACTTCTCATAGGAAGCTTTGGTTAAAAAAGGGGCGTTGCCTTTGTCTTCCATACAATGGATCTCATCCTCTACTTCAAACTGCTCTTCTTCCATGACTGCATTCTGAAAAGGGGCCTTCACCCTTTGGTCTTCATTGGCATCTTTGCTTCTTTGCAAAATCTGCAACTACTCATTTGCTCTTCTATATGGATTTGGATTTGGAGGAGAAAAGGTGTTAGGAACTCTTCCTTTCCCAGAGTGCTGCTCAACCTTTAATTTGGAGATCTCAGAGGCTAATGATTCTATCATCTTGGTCATTTTATCTATCTTAGGATCAGAGGATGATGAAGACTCGCCCCTTTGTCTCCTTCTATCAGCATTTCCCTTAAGCTTCTCAGTAGCCATGATGTTTGATTCTACTTCCAAGGTTGCATCCTGCATATCAACCAAAGAAGCACATCGCCTCTCTCTCAACAGTAAACATAAGTCATAATCAAAGGAATTGGCATAGATGAGCCTAGCAGAGGTAGAGGTGGGTTTTACTTCAGCTGGTAACTTGTTGTACATGCGGTTAAATATCTTATTAAAATCAGACAGAAGCTCACCATTTTCCCTCCTTAAGTTCTCAAACTCAGTGTGGTAGTAAAGGAGATCATTCTTATCCCCCCAATTCTTTAGAAATGCATCATCTAAAGCCTGAATATCTACTATAGATCTTGGAGTCAGTTCTTTGAACCATTTTCTAGCCTCTCCATCTAGGCTTTAGACAAAGACTCTCATCCAGACATCATCTTCAATAATGTCCAGGTTATTAGCATAGCTATAGAATGACTCAAGGTGTTCTTTAGCTAAAACACCTTTAGTCCCAGTGAACTTAGGTATATACTTCTGATATTCTCCAGTAGGCATGGCATTGAAAGGAGTGGGAAGTATTAGAGGTCCATACCTAGCAGCTATGATTCTTTCCATTTTGGTAGGTGCTTGTGGACCTGCAATGGATGTGGTGGCTAAAATAGTACTCGCAGTCTGAATGATAGAGGAATGAGGAGAGACTGATAAGACTAAAGGAGTATGATGGATAGGAGGTGAGGTTTCCTTTGGGCTTTCAACAAAAGGAGAACCTAAAGAATAAGGAGCTTTCTGAATCTCTGAGAGTTTTTCTTCACTGCTAGTATTAGATGCTATACTGTCAACATGTATTTGTTATATTACAAGCCTTTCTTGAAGAGATATAGAATATTGTTTAGGTTTACCTGAACCTGATGCTCCTTGCTGCAATACCTTCCTTTCTCTGATGATCTTTTCAGGATCAGGTACTGGGTCAGCTTGTGACTTCTGAGGATTTCTCCGAGTATGCCTCACAAACTGAGCCAAAACTATGAAGTGGAGTCGCCAAGAGGTTCAGCCTTCAGTAGAGTCTCCAGATAGATTATTACAACCAAAAAGTGCCTAGACTTTGTCTATTATCAAAGCTGGATATGTGTCGTCTCCCATGGAAGCTGAAATTCAGTTTCCTCTCCCCGACAACGACGCCAATTATGATATCACTCCAGGAAACTCTCCTAGGTTGCAGATCAGAGATGCCTGATAAGATATAATCTTCAATATTGTTCTCTGAACTATTGGAATGAATGATGGTTTGGATCAAGCCAGATAACCATTTCAGCTATGTTTTTACTCAAGACATGCATGAACACCCTCGGCTTACAAGGCTTTAGACCACTAATGCTCAATAGTTTGTAGATTCAATGAATGGATGGAGAACACTAACCATACCGGCAGATGCATATATAAACACATATGAATGGCTAGCTACAGGAAGCAAATGAAAATACTGACTGTACCGACAGATGCGTATATAACCACATATGAATGGCTAGCTATAGGTAGTAAAGAAGCTTGCAAATATAATTTATCAACGCAGAGATAAGATGACAGTTATCTAGCATTAGACACAAAAGAAACATGAACAACCTATTCAAGTGCAAGCTTAGAGCAGAAGAGAACATGGACATTGAACATATAACAACAAAAGAAGCTTGTATTGCTAATGAATGAAGATGAGAAGCTTGAGTAGCAAAGTCTCATTAGTCTCCAGAAGTTGAACCCTTGCTACATTTAGTTTTCAGCCTTTTATAGGCATTTTACAACGCTCCTGAGCTCTCAAAGGCTCAGAGTCTTAATCCATCCTCCCTGTCCCTTAACTATTTGATTCCTTGAATAGGCAGGCATGGCTCGGAGGTTTTCTCCTTCTAACAAAGGAATAACCACCTTCAGGTAGTTTGATCCGCTGTCTGGGAGTTCTCTCGTGTTAGAAATGCCCCATGATGTTTGTTTTGATGAGCTGCGCTGTGGCCTTTGATATTTCTATTTGTTTTGGACAACAGTGTGTGTTGTGTTGCGTTGTGCTGCTTCTCGGCCTCTTTGTCGGTTTGGGATGAGCTGCGTGTGTTGTGGCCCTTTCAAATGTTTAACAATGCATGCTTTCTGTTTTCACAGAGCAATGCTGCCATATTGTGGACTTCTACCAAAAATAATGATTATTTCTATTTTAAACAGAAAATACAGCAACATTGAGAAATCCCGCCCCTCTCTGTCCTTTTCGGACTTCTAAAGACTTCAAAAATGGTTTATTCTTCTATTGGGTCCACCCTTTGGGTCGTTGTCGCCTATCGCAAACGGCCGGGTCCCTTTGTTCCTTTGTATTTTGAAATATGCTTGAAAAACACTGAAAACACGGGAAAATTGGCCTTTGGCGGACTTCAAACATTATAGATTCATTCCCGAACCCTTTCAGGTCCGGGACTCATCACTATCGACGTTGCCCTGTTCCCCTTTGTATTTCGTTATATAACAAAAATACATTGAGAATGCATTAAAATCGGCCTTTGTGTGGATCTCAAATAATATATATTTCACTTCCCGGATCCTTTCGGGTCCGGGCTTCATCGCTATCGGCGCTGCCATGTGCATAGGCCCCGCACCTTGGTGTTTCTCTACTCGATATAGAGATGCGATCTGATTGCAATCACTTATCGCTCATGCCCAGGGCCTTTACATTAATCGTCGATGCCCCACCGATGTGACCCACCGATCCGATCATCAGAGATCGCTGATCGGTGGGGTCTTGCGCCCATCCTTAAGTCATCCTCTCTCCCATGCCGATTGCGATTAGCTACCTAGATCTGGGCTGTTGATCTGCCAGATCTAACGGCTACTGTTCTTTCAATGTTTAAGCTTGCAATTTGGGTTTTTTCATGGTTTTCAAGCATTTTCTTGCCTCCCGATACTGTATTTCTGCCCTTCCAAGGGCTCTCATATTGCGCTGGTTTTGACCTTTGGATGATCTTAAGGAAATTTGGAGACTTTAAGAGCATATATGGATCCATTTTTGGGCCTTTTGCCAGCGACGCTAATAGGGAGGTGCATAATGATGATGGCAACATGCTCAAAAAGTTTCAACTCAATCCAGTCTACCGTTTGGGAGATATGGACAAAACAAGTCGTTGTCCTGTAATCCTACAGGATACAGAACAACACCTACATGATTGACAGTGTGCAGTTTTAAAGGAGATTCAAAGGTAAAAGAAGCTCCTCCAAAGCTTAGCAGAAGCATCAGCATCATCGACATCACCATCCAACACATGTACATCAACATCAACTCAGCAGCAGCATGCATGTCCCTCCAACAATCATCACGTAGGTACAGGTATGCAATATTTTTGACCTCTTCTCTTGAGCATATTATAGTTAGAAATTTGTTGTCAATGCATGAGAGATGAGGTTTTATAAACTAAGGATTGGTCAGAAGTCTCAACAGCCTTCAATTACAACTCACTCCTTCGCTCATGCAATGTTGAAAAGTCAAATTATGAAGGGTGATGATTTCAAAGAATGAGGACAACAGTTAAAAGAAGAAATTTTTGCAAAGGCCAAAGTCATGACAGCACTCCAAGCCCTCTATCCACTTCATATTCACTATCTCATTCATCCATCCCATTTCATTCTTGAAAAAAAAAAGAGGGCATCCTCTCCATTTTCATGAAATTTCCATTTGCAGGTCAGCAAGAAGGACGGTCAAGGAGCAAAGGAGGATCACAAAGAGACCCCTGTCACTCACATTTTTATTTTACCACTCATTACCATTCATTCCTCCACCATTTCTGTCATTTTTTCCTCTCATTTTCTTCAGTTTACAAAGGGACTGTGTTTTCTACAGGATGATCGTGTAGGAATTACAGTGACCCAAAAATGCTACAAGAGGCAGTCCTAAGGCAAATAAATGACTTGCTAAACAAAAAAAAAAATATTCAAGAACTCATCTTGATAAGTGCAAGAAAGCAAGCTAATGGTCTCAATAAATAATGATTCATTTCTTTTTAATTTTTGCAAAAACAAAAAATATTTTCATTAGGCATATTTAATTTCAAAAGTAGAAAATTGCATTGCATTATAGTTTTCGTTCAATCATAAAAACAAAAACAAAAAATTATCCAACACCAACCCACCCCCCCATTCGATCACGTGGTGCAGTAAGAGCCACATCGCCATTCAATTTTGTAGGTAGAAGAAGAAGATGGCAAAGAATGTAGAAGAAATGGGCAGAGATGATGACAATGAGGAAGATCCTCTCGGATTTCCTATTCAAGATACTGATCGTAGTGTGCACATGAATAACATCCTTCCATTGTATTTTTTTGGCAGGGTTGTAATTCTATTGATGAAAATAATGAAGATTGGTGTCATATTCAGCTTCTAAATCTTGTTCTCCTCCATAGGTCTCTGAGTTTCCTTGGGCTTGACCATCCTAGGAGCCTCAAAGCCCTTTTGTATTATTTTCTTTCCCTCTTTTCATTGTTTATTCACATCCATATCTAGTTTTTATTTATTTCTACTTCTGCATTTAGTATTAATGATTTCTTGTTGTAGGATTGAGTTAAATGGTTGATGTAAGTTATTTTGCACGATCACAAGCATTATTTCATCTTTGGAAAATCTTTGGAAGTTCAGAATAATCATTGAGTTGCTTGGATCAGTTTTCTTATTCCCAAATCTAGATTGTTGGACCTCCTTTTTAGCAAAGAACAGTAAATTTCTCCTACTTTTTAGAGCATGCTAATGAGCTTAAATCGACTTGATTCCACTTGCATTAGATCACAAAATAATTCTAGTTCATAACAAAAATTACGCCATTGAATTTTCACTTGATTTGGTTAGGCATTTTTTAGATTTACTAACTTACTAGTTCTCGAATTTCTAGATTTTCGACTAGTAATGTTTTTAATTTTTATTTTTTTAGAATGGGTTAACAGATGTCTTTTTGAGTGATTCCACTTGGAATAGGGACCTAAGACATCCTAGTTAATAACAAAATTTGTCCCATTCAATTTGGATTTGATTTTCTTAGTCATTAAACCCTCACCAATTTCATCATTTCACAAGGAAACTTCTCCAAGGTTTTTGAGTGAATCCATCCATATCCCGACTTTGATTTTGAGTTCTGAGTGATCCTAAGAATTTTCCCACTTCATTCCACGCATCACACACCTCTCCTAAGCCTCCCATCACCTCCGACACCTCACATTTTTCTCTCGGATGTATCCTATAGGTTTCCTGTAATTCCTACAGGATGATCCATCTCCCGAATTTAATTTTGAGTTTTGAGTGATCCTAGGAATTTTCCCACTCCATTCCACCCATCACACACCTTTCCTAAGCCTCCCATCACCTCCAACACCTCACATTTTTCTCTCGGTTGTTTCCTGTAATTCCTGTCTCATCCCAGTAATTAATGGTTTTGGTCTTACAGTTAATAAGGGACCAATGTTTTCCCAACCAGTCCATGTTACAGGGAAAAGTGTCTATTTAGAACTGCTCTATCCCACTAAGGTGTGACATCTGCCTTAGAAACAAATAGAGAAAAGCTACCTTTGTTTTTCCTTTATGAATTATAGATAGAGAGGAACAGAAAGACCAACCTCTGTCTTGCGCTAATCCTTCGATTCGATCCCTCTCTTCTTTGATAGTCCTCAGCTACCTGCTCCCTTGCACGCCCAGCTTCACAAAGTACCTGTAAGATCACAAAAGCATAGCGCTATACAAAGACATGGATCTATAATCATAAACAATCTAGGATCAGATGTAAATTGACCATACAAATGTAACAAGCATCAATGATACAAAAGCATGGAGGAAAACTCAAATAGCTTTTATTGATAAACAAGAAAAGAGCCAGGAGGAGTTACAACCAGTTGTTCCGACCCAGCATCAACCTCCCAACAAAGAAGCCCCTCTTCACCTCAAACAAAGCTTAGATCACCCAACAATCTGATGTTTTTCTCTAGAAACCAACAACAATTCCTTACAATATGCAAAATTCCAGCCTCTGGATCTCTGGGATGAGGGATCCATATATAGATATCTGTAAGGGGGATGAGTCAGCTTGTGATTTGATTAGTGTCTTCTCTCTGATAGTTCTTGCTTTCACTTGGAGACTGAGGGCCTCTTACTCATCATTGGTCGAATTCAGTGAGGCAAGTGTCACAGGAGAAGATTTTGGAAGCTTCCATTGCCTCTCCACCTCGCGGAATGACACTGCCATTTGTCATTTCTCACCCATCGCACCCCATAGAAGGGACTTTTGAAATGCAACGCACCCTCACAGTGTATTTAGGTGAGATGCAACGCTCTTAGCCAGTGGAGCAGCTGCAATGATCCTGTTGTTAAACACACATGGACAACACAAGAGATGTGAAAGATAAATCAGTGAGTACATTTTTTTTATTAATAGGAGATGTACATTTATAATACAATGTTGTGACTCTTGGGTTTCAGATCCCAAGATCTCTTGGACTGCTTAGTCTTTTCGGCTTCCACACTAACCCTTTAGGATTAGGAGTCCAACATTCCCCCCCTTAATCCGAAGGGTTATGTATGAGTCCAAGAAGAGAGCTGTAATACAAAATGTGCAAAAATGCATGGCAGCACTAGGCTGAATGTGCTCTATGAAATGTTGGTAAAAAAAGGGCGGTGGTTTAAGGATGACCACCAACACTTGAACGCTTAGTGCAGTTCCCGAAACTCTTCCAAAACTGGCAAGAAACTGAAGTTTTCTGCTAGAGGAAGTGCTCCTATTGTTTTGAAGAGGGAAACCTTCAACCATGAAAGGGAGGTCTCAACCTGTGATGGTTTAAGGATAACCAACAACTTTGGAATGCTTAATGCAATTCCTGGAACTCTTCCAAAACTGGCAAGAAGCTGGAGGCTTCTGCTAGAGGAAGTGTTCTCAATCTGTGATGGTTTAAGGATGACCAACAACTCTGGAACTCTTCCAAAACTGGCAAGAAGCTGGAGTCTTCTGCTAGAGGAGGTGTTCTCAATCTGTTCACGGGAATCTTTGTCTCTGGCTACAACTCTGAAATTGGTGTGGCAGGTTGTGGCTCAGGCTCGCTTGATGTGACTTTGAAGCTTGTAGATGACCATCATTTCCCCCCCTGTCAGATACAAGGTGAGAAGATGGAGAAAACTCAACTGCAAGACTGTTCAATACTCTGGAACAAGTTCTGACATGTGTTTGGAATATCTTCTTGGCTGTTGATGCCCATTGCCAAGAAGCGATCCATCCAAGATGAATCTTTGTTCATGCAGGATGTTTGTTTTTGAAGCACCTGTGTGAAGAATGGCTGGTTTTATGATAGTGCTCACATGGATGAAGATCAAAACAGTGATCTTTCAAATGGCCAACTCGGTCACAGTGTTGGCATTTCACGATCTGTTGTTTTTGTTGTTGTTGTTGCTGTGGAAGAGGGGCAGAATCTGGAACAGCTGAAGCTGAACTGTCATGAGGAGCAGGTGAACTGTCATAAATGAATCCAGCACTCTGAAACTGAATGGGCTTGGCATAGTCTGAAATATGAAAGGACAAGTCCTTTTCATATCCAAGACCAGTTCTGTGCTTGTTGTGGACAAGCTATTCCCAAGGTCTGATGATGGGCTTGGGAAGTGCAGACTGAGTTTCTGCATCTGTATGTACAATTACTGTTTTATTGGGTACTGGATCTGAATGAACTTGAACAATATTGACTTGCTGTTTATGGGAGTCTGCTTCATTGTTCTGAACAGAAATAGGTTCAGAATGACTGCTTCGTTTTAATTCTTCTTGCTGTAGTTGTGTTTCAAGCTGCAAAAAATCAATTTTCTCTTGTGCATATTGTAGACATGTCTGAATTTCGAAGAGAGAGCCTTTGCTGATTTGGAATGTTTCATGATTAGAGGAATGTATCAGAGTTTTTAAGAACTCTAATATTTCAGTAATTTGAGGCATATTCTTCATTGTCAAAATTACACCCCTTTAAAAGACTGATTACAACTATGACCCAATGAGTAAAAGTAACACCCACTCACAGTACAAAGACACAGAAAAATCCTTTGTAAATGTGCAGCAAATGAATCAAGGAACAGAAACTATAATGAGTTTTAAATACAGTTCCACAACTGGGGCAGCAGCAACTGCAAACTTACTTGGATCCTTCAAATACTCCTTCCCTTTTGAATCAGAAATGATGGCTAACAAAACTTCAACAATTATAACACTGTCATGGACAGGACTTGAATGTTCATATGCCTTGACTGGGGTACGAATCAGTATCCTCTGATCTTGCCACTTTCTTCAAAGAAAACAATAGTCCACTTCAATATTTGAGATACCAGATTTGCATGATAACAAATGATTTTCTGCAAATAGCTGTTATGCAGGCTCAATATAAAAAGTCTTCTCTACTGTACTGTGCATGCTATGTTTAGCAGGAGCATTTGAATTCACTTTGTTTAACAAACAAACAGAGAATGTGTTGGGAGGAGCTTTAGTATGCTCGGGACATTAATCATCAATCATTGCAGATCTGTGTCTATAACGAGCAGAGGGCCAACATCCATTGAAGTCAACACCAAATATCCTTTTCCCCAGCTACATCGAATCACCTAACGTGCTATTGATGCTCTTCAATTCACTGTAATTGAACCTTTAAAGGCTAACTCTCGAAAAATCACAGGGATTGGTTTTCTTTCTCTTCAGACGACTGTAATAGAAATAAACAACGACCTATTGAGTACAAATATGCCCACCCCAAATGCTCAGAGCCGAAGGTGCAAGGCGCGAGAACAAAAAAAACTCTCTGACATGGTTTTCGTTCAATCTTTTCATTCCATAGACTATGGTCGTAGGTTGGTCGACTGTTAAATAGGTGCACTTGAAAACATTTAAAGCTCACTCCAAAGTTGTTGGAGGTCTTTCACCTCGAATCCCTCCGGCTCCGCGCCAGGACAACAATAGTTTCACTGGTTGGAGGTCTTTCACCTCGAACCAGGACGTTTGATTTATTTCGGCAAGAAAAACGACCAGGGTGGGAGTTACTTTGATTTGGCAAGAACCACAACCACAGCGGAAATCGAACCCAGGACCAGGGTTGGAGTCGAGCCCAGGACGCTTGATTTATTTCGGCAAGAAACACGAACAGGGTGGTAGTCGAAGCCGGGACAGTTTATTTTGATTCGGCGAGAAAACACATCCACGAGGTGTCAACACATGCTTTTGATAATGATTCAAATCGCCTACACAACACTCTCCATTGCAATAAGAACGTTTAGTATGTATGTTGTCTTTGATAACTCTTTAAACCTTGCAATCCTTCCACCATGAAC
Organism: Pinus tabuliformis; assembly: GCA_031772625.1. Classification (NCBI taxonomy): domain Eukaryota; kingdom Viridiplantae; phylum Streptophyta; class Pinopsida; order Pinales; family Pinaceae; genus Pinus; species Pinus tabuliformis. The sequence goes on from CM062820.1 coordinate 293,102,963, forward strand.
TGTAACCCCTGAAGAGTCAAAGGTAAAAACAGGCTCGGTAAATTTAATCAGAACTGCAATACTATGTTCCTTTGTCTTTCCCGGTGAATTTGTACTGAGATGTACTTCAGGTCTTACAGTATCATAAATAAATATTACTGGTGCTGGAGAAGAAATAGGTGTCCTTTTCTTCTTTTTCTGCTCTGTTATTGCTATTTGACAGTGTATAACAGTTAATAGTAAACCAAGAACGCTGCTCTTCTTGAAACAACAGGCACAGCTGGCACAGCTTCGAGAATTAGATGTTTCTTTATGCCCTGAGTTAGAAGAGAGGCCAGATGTTGAATGTCTGCAGTAACTGGTGGTGTTGAAGACCTTGCATGAAGTTGAAGAGCTTTTGGGAGTTGTCCCGATTCACAAGTCCGTCAGACCTGAAAGTGGAAGGTGCCGATAATCGTGAAGATGGTAGTCATCCTGAAGTAGTGATTCGTTGCTGGCCAATCACTTCAACATGATATGATGCTCTTCCTCAGCACAGAATGATTTGAATAGAAACGACGCACAAATGGAAATGAGCGTGAATGAATGAGCGTGGGAGGACGGCGTAACTCCACATTTGAACAAAGGAAAACTGAGATGAATCAAGGTGCTAAAGCCATCTCACGCTGCGCTCAATTGAATGAATTTTATTTGAAAACCAGCACTTGCACGTTAACTATTTCCTAACAGAACTGTTTATATATAAAAAAGCTTGGAGTTAATGGCACCACGACCGTTGAAGAGGTAGTGTTTTGCAAGGGCGCTCACCCAGAAATTCCAAAGAAGTTTGAAGTCTTCAAGCGTCCATCCATCTCAGAGCGGCTTCTCATAAATGTATTTGGAAAATAGCACCGCAAACAACCGGTGTTTACCGCTGGTCGCCTGGTCTTAAGTGCAGAAGCGGATGCCTTTAAATTTGGCCCAAAACGCCCAACCGTTCTCTGCTCATATACTCAACCATGGTGTCCTCAAATTTGGCGGAGAGCCCATACAGAACCTTCGGCACCTTCTCAAGAGCAGCGCTTGAATCGACCAAGAAAAACACTATTGAATTGCGTTTTGGGTATATCAATCGGTGTTTGGGCACAATCTGAGGTTTGGAGACAACGAGGAAAAAAAAACGTTTACCATGCAGATGCGCAGGGTATGATGAGGCCGACAGTAAATGACAGAAATTTTATGAGGCAGCAAAAAACTGATGCGCAGGGATTCAATGAGGTACAGAGAATCACGCAGAGGAGCGCTGGAATGATTTTTGGACAGAGCAGGTGTGGCAGATTTACATAGCCGTTTGAGGACAGAGCGCTGGCAGAATTTAAAGGACAGAGGGCGCAAGTAACGCAGAAGAGAGAGAGCGCAGATATGATTTCTTCGGTCAGACAGAGAGGCTTAAAATAGCCAGAGTCAGCAGATTTCTAAAAAAAATGAATTAATGGAGCTTTATAGGTAAGGTCTGCACAAATGAAATATACATAGAGACCACAAAACAAGTGGCTCAAATATGAGCAGGGCCAGAATTCGCTTGCTCTGATACCATGTTAAACACACATGGACAGCACAAGAGATGTGAAAGATAAATCAGTGAGTACATTTTTTTTATTAACAGGAGATGTACATTTATAATACAATGTTGTGACTCTTGGGTTTCAGATCCCAAGATCTCTTGGACTGCTTAGTCTTTTCGGCTTCCACACTAACCCTTTAGGATTAGGTGTCCAACATTTGACCAATTCTGAGCAGTTTCTCATGGAGAACTTCTGGGAGAAGCTGTAATCTGTTGACCTTGTTCCTTTAGGGGTTAGAACAACACTTTTAGGGAGTTAGGAGCCCTTGGTTTATGGACATTTCATGCTTGGGGTTGTAGGGCCCAAAAATATCTATAACAGTTGCCCTCTAAAGTATGAGGCCGTTAATCTTTTGGTGTCGGGTGAAATGCTTTATTATGAGGATCTGAAGTTCTTTCAATGTTGGGAGGAGACCTGTAATAAGATACAATACAATACATTATCTTCATACTATTTTCACAATCTAGCTGAGGCGGGCATTCCCATGCTCAGCTTTATAAATTCATTTTAATGTACATAGGACAGACAATCGTCTAAGTGTAGACAGATGATTCTGATAGAGCCATCATCCTTTTGAGTGGATGATTATCTGTGCAGCAATGATGTACATTTAATGTCTTTATTTCCCTAAATATACATCGCAACCTGGATGGATGAAACTAGATCCAGGGTCTTCAATCTCGTCCGATCTTCACTCAAAGTACAAGTCGATCCATGTGAGAAATGTTCTGAAGTCGAACATGGAAAGACATCACTTGATTACCAGTCAATGATGTAAACTGTTAACAAGCGCGAGAGGAATCACCAATAATGATAATGACCCTCAAGGTACTGCAGTACAATTCACGTGGTGCGAATAAAGGACTTGGCGTCGAACACCACGCAAAATCTTTCGATTGAAGGCCATTGATGTAAACCTGTCGCCGGAAGTGAGAAACTTGCCATTGAGGCATGCAAGCTTCAAAGTACTGAATGGGGTGTTCCTAGATCAACTTCTCGGATAATGAGCTGATGTCGACAAGAAGTGATCCGTCACAGGAGAGCCTTAATGAATCCCACATCAATGACACGGAACGGAGCAAATGATTTTGATGGAGGTGAAAATGATCTGGTGATATAAGGTTCAGGGCGGCGGTCATGAAAGAATGGAGTATAATGTATGGTAGTGGGTGAGACACAGGTGAATTCACTGAATGACTTCTCTTGAACATATCGGCGACACTGATGTGATGGATTGGTAGCATTAACCGTAAACGTGGATGGTATGGCGTGACCATGGTGATGTGACCGGTGAATGAAACAACCCAACCCAACTCGGACACGGAGCGGAAGTGTCATGTTCAAGAGCGACTTGCTACCAACAAAGTTTCTTTAAGTTTTCTTCCCAATTTTTCCCCAGTCATTGCTGACTAGTACCTCTTTATTTTTGTCAAGCTTGAGGAGGATAACATATGCTTGTTCTATAATTTTCCCTTCGGGCAAACCCATCGCTATGTTTTAACGAGCCTAGCGATAGTGAAACTCGTTCTCGTCTATAGACAAGTTTGTCGCTATTAATCTTTTTAACGAGTTTAACGACAAAGATAACTCGGTCCTTTTCAATTTTAGAGAGTCTGAAAAGGAACGTAAAGGTAACTCCAAAATTCCTTTTTCGTCATCTAATCCCTTAAGTCCGAAAAAGTATAAAACGATACAGAAGGGATGAATTTTCGATACTTTTAATGAGCTGAACAAAACAAGCGCTCGATTTTTTTCTGTAATAATCCCTCAGGTCCAAAAAGATTAAAATCTAGAGGAGGGATAGCACTTCCTGTCCCTTTAACGAGCTGGAGAGGCCAATGGCTCGGCAATCTTTTCATATTTTACGAGTCAGTTGAAAAGAGCTTAAAGGAGACTTGTTTTTTGAGGAATGAGTGATAAAACGGGTAGCAGCTGATTCCAAGTAAGGTTTGGAATTTTCCAATCATGGCAGTGTCACAAGGATGGCTAGTGAAATCACTCTTCACAGCTATTCCTCAAAATGGGTAAACAATCAAATGGAGATGAATGATCGGCCAATGAAAAAGTGGAGGTGACGGTGCAAACACGACCAAGGCTTTAATGGCTGAAGTACTACATTGACGATGGTTATTTACCGGAGAATAGTTCATTTTTTAACGAGCTTAAACGCAGGTGGAAACATTTGCTCATGTCTTATGTTTATTTTTTAACGAGCTTGAACTATGTGCTAAAACTGCTCGATTAATCCAGTCGTGTGATAAGAATGTCTCATATAAAACGGCAACTTTTAGAGTTTTGCCCCACATCCTTTCTTTATGCAAGTTAGGAAACTACCAATCCTACGAGTTTAAAGGGTTAGAGGTCCTATAAATTTAAAAAATAAATAGTCGCTCTTCGCTTGCACACCAAAAGGCTTGCATGCCCCCAGGTATAAAACAGAGTTTCAAGGTTACCTTCTATTCGAGCTGACAAAATATTTGTTTTATCAGGAAAGATATACTTCTTACAGGCTACCCAAAGATTGTTTTATTCACAGCGCAAACAAAACACTTCTTCGGCGATGTCTATCGAAATAAACAAAGGTGAGTGGCGATGCCCGCCAACTCACATAACTTTGACAAGAGAATCTTGTTCCAGTCCAACTCCCTCTTCCAATCATGGACGGGAGTACAGAGGTAATATTCTCTCACGGAAACCTACCCTATACCCGAAGTTTTCCTGCCGAAGCAGACCAGGGTGCATGCCCCCTGGGTTTCAGTCATGTCCCCCCGAATCACTCGCGCTCATTGGGTGGACGGACTGGAGATTGAGACATTTCTTGCGTGAAAAGACCATTTAGGGATGGTATATGACTATTTGCTATGCGTGATCCGGGAAATGAAAGCTGGTCTACGAGCTTGACCACTCTTCCTTCGTGCGGAAAATGCATCACTCTAAAGAGTGATGAGACAATGGCTCTCATGCAATAAATATAGTCTCGTCCAAGGAGTAGATTGTAATCCAGGGGTCCTTGAACTACCATAACGTTCATGTGAACGGTTTTCCCTCTCAATGTTATGGGCACATTGGGAAGGATCCCTAACGGTTGACTGGTTCCTTTATCAAAACCTATCAGATTTCTCATCTCAGGCAAAAGCGATGGCGAACCAAGCGCTTTCCAAGCAGTTGAGGAAAGGATACTCATAGAAGCCCCTTCATCTATGATGGTACCAGCCATAACCATTCTATATATTTGAACAATAATTCGGAATGCTACACTAGCTGGTAAACAGGGTCTGCCTAGTTGATTCTAGTCGAAGGAGACAACTAGGTTGCTTGGAGGTAGGACCGAATAGACAGCCGGGTACGACTCTGACGAACTTTCTTCCTACAGTAAAGGAACGAGTAAATTGCCCCCATGTTCGTTGGAGTCTGTGCTTATGAAAAGAATTTGGACGGTGTCATCCTTGTTCTCTTCAGTGACTGTATCATTTGAAGATGGAATCTCTGAAGGCAAGACCGGGTCAACTGCCGCCTCGACCTTTTGACTTTCGTCTGGTATGGGTTCAGATGGTTTATCTTCATTGATAGATGCTTCGGCCGACCACCTGAGTGGGCCAACCAGATTTTCAACTAGTGACGGACTCGGCAAGAGTTTTTTTATATCCAGGAGGAAGTCGTAACGGTGAAACCGGACGATCGTCCAAAACTCTTTTAGCTTCGTCTAAGAAGGGACAACGGTGGATGGCATGATCGCCTTTGCACAGTTTACAAGGAAATCTATATCTTCCTTTTTGTCCTGGGGCTTCACTTTCACTAGTCGACGGTGTGTTTTCAACATGATCATCAGAGGTTGACGACACCGGGTTGTGCATACGAGGAGACCAGTCCCTTAAGATCTGAGGGATGGAAGGACAATCTCTGTGATAGTGGTCTCCTTTGCAAATGACACATGGCGATTTAGGCCTGGTCGGTGCAGTGTGTGGATTTTCGCTAGACGACACTCGTTTTCCCCCAGTCGCTTTTGGCTCCTTCTTCTTCTTCTCTTTCTTCTTCTTTTCCTTCTTCTCCTTAGGTACTTGACTTTTGGCTTTACCAGCCCCATCAAGCGAAGAGGAAGGAGGAGAGGAAGAATTAGAGGAAGTAGAAGGTTGGTGGGTAACTCTGGACTCGTCTAGTCGCTGATTCGATTGTTCAGGAATTGTGGTGTTCTGAACGACAGAGGTTGAGAAGAGCCATACAGGCAAACCAATTGTCAGTCCTGGAAGCGACAATGTGGCCATATGGGGTGCACCAACATCTCCCCAAGAGTAGAAGGGACTAGGATTTCCTCCAAGGGGAATTCCTTGGTTGGTGGATTCCATTTTCTCAACCCAAGATCAACGTAGGAAAGGGGTAATGACAACTTGTTTTTTCAGTTTTTAAGAGTCGAGAAAAATCAAAGGATGACTCTAGTCTCCTTCGATTTTTAATGAGCCTGAAGTGACAAGTGCTTAGATGGACCTTTTCCGTTAAGGAGTCTGAAAAGGAACGAAAGGGACTGCTCTGGAAATCTAGGTAGAGGGATTACCAAACCAATCGCAAAACTGCATAATACTTTTTACGATACGGCAGTCAATCTTCCCGAATGATGTGTTCAGTGCATTGCGATCGATAGGGCGGCAGACACGGCTTCCTATGGATAAAGGATTTAAGCCTATTGGGGTCTCCCAAAATATACTCGACGGTACGTGGGAGCACAAGTCCGTACTGGCACTTATCGTCTCAAAGTGGAGGAATCACCCACCCATCAGTGAGAACAAAAGTTACCAGGCTTTACGATGCCGGAATACGTCTCTAGCCTAGACTTCTAAATGTTGTGCATTAAGTTCCAAAGCGTTGTTGGATTCATTGAATTTATTTTAAGTTGATCTTGTTTATGAAGTTTGCCTTTCGGGTTCACCACGAGATGTAGATGTAATTCCTAAAATGCAGTCTAAGATGATAAACAAACTTTTTATCTCTTTTATGCAATGAAAATCCTAGCTACTATGGAAAAGAAAGAGAGAATCTTTTCAGAAAGAGCAAAGAGCACACTCTAAATGCACTTTCCTAAATCAAGCCAATCAGACTGTCTATATGCAAATGCACATGCACGTATTTGTTTTTCGACTTTCTTAGTATATGGATGCTAAAAAGAAAGTTGATGCACAAATCTGAATTTCTTTTCAAGCGAAAAATATAAACAAGTTTCTTTTCGAAATAAAAAAAATGGAGACGATCACAACACCTTACGATTTTGAAATGAATACTCGTTCTTGACACTAAAAAATTACAAATTTAGACCAAAAGCAACAGTAACAGGATAATCGACCATCAATAGCGATCAAACTCTTTCCTACGATTGAAATCGACACTTGCAACAGTTTCAAATCAAAGGACGACAGTACGATTACGCTACTTTTGCAAAGGAGAACTGTAAATGACTCAACAAACACACAAAAACATCTACCGTTCTTTTGTACAAAGGAGGTGGAATAACAACAAGGAAAAGGGGTTTCAAACAGACATATACTGATCACAGGTAGCAAAATTCAGGAATAGAACTGGAAAGAATGATCCACAGAAGCCACAACTGCACAGAGCTAGTCTGATCAGCGCACCTGTAACACAGAGAATCTGAAATGCAACGCAAGTTGTCCACTCGGGAAGTGTGCTGAAATTCAGAATCTCTGAACAGTACCTGCGCTGGGCAAGAAACAAGACTCTGTTCGGGTTCCGGGTCACAGTTTGCAGTTCAGTTCTTGGGTTTTGGCCGAGCAAAAAGCAATCAGTAATGCAACTATCAGGGGTAGATCTAAGGAGGATCTAAGAGCTATCACAAGGGCAATCAGATAGTTTGTGAATCAATTGTTTAAATCATAAACAAATCCAGTAGATGGATTGAAGTAGCAGTTGTCTACTTTGCATTTGTTATGGCAAATGCAGTTCGAATGCTACTTGTAAGTTTATGAAATAAACAACAAAGAATGATAAACAAACAAACTAATTAGCTCCCCAGTGGAGTCGCCATTTTGTTACAGGGAAAAGTGTCTATTTAGAACTGCTCTATCCCACTAAGGTGTGACAGCTGCCTTAGAAACAAACAGAGAAAAGCTACCTTTGTTTTTCCTTTATGAATTATAGAGAGAGAGGAACAAAAAGACCAACCTTTGTCTTGTGCTAATCCTTCGATTTGATCCCTCTCTTCTTTGATAGTCCTCAGCTACCTGCTCCCTTGCACGTCCAGCTTCACAAAGTACCTGTAAGATCACAGAAGCATAGCACTATACAAAGACATGGATCTATAATCATAAACAATCTAGGATCAGATGTAAATTGACCATACAAATGTAACAAGCATCAATGATATAAAAGCATGGAAGAAAACTCAAATAGCTTTTATTGATAAACAAGAAAAGAGCCAGGAGGAGTTACAACCAGTTGTTCCGACCCAGCATCAACCTCCCAGCAAAGAATCCCCTCTTCACCTCAAACAAAGCTTAGATCACCCAACAATCTGATGTTTGTCTCTAGAAACCAACAGCAATTCCTTACAATATGCAAAATTCCAGCCTCTGGATCTCTGGGATGAGGGATCCATATATAGATATCTGTAAGGGGGATGAGTCAGCTTGTGATTTGATTAGTGTCTTCTCTCTGATAGTTCTTGCTTCCACTTGGACACTGAGGGCCTCTTACTCATCCTTGGTCGAATTCAGTGAGGCAAGTGTCACAGGAGAAAATTCTGGAAGCTTCCATTGCCTCTCCACCTCGCGGAATGACACTGCCATTTGTCATTTCTCGCCCATCGCACCCCACAGAAGGGACTTTTGAAATGTAACGCACCCTCACAGTGTATTTAGGTGAGATGCAACGCTCTTAGCTAGTGGAGCAGCTGCAATGATCCTGTTTTGACCAATTCAGAGCAGTTTCTCATGGAGAACTTCTGGGAGAAGCTGTAATATGTTGACCTTGTTCCTTTAGGGGTTAGAACAACACTTTTAGGGACTTAGGAGCCCTTGGTTTATGGACATTTCATGCTTGGGGTTGTAGGGCCCAAAAATGTCTATAACAGTCCATACCTATAAGGATGCCGTATCACCCCAAGGCAACACATTCAAATTTGCCATGATGGACTTGTTAGCTAATAGTAGAGGGAAATTACTAACTTTGGCCAAAACTCTTCTTTTTGCTCCTATGGCTAGTTGTACTAACCAGGGATTTTTAAACTTTAGAGCTTGCAATTTACATTGTTCCACTATCTTGGGGCTAATGTAACTCAAGGTAGCCCCAGGATCAATTAAAATAGATATAGGTCGGTCAAAAACTTTACCTTCAAATTCAACCATGGTTGGCTGAAATTATGCTTGATGATCTTCAAGGGCAACATTAATTTTAGGGAGGCTTCTTGCTACTTCTCCCACTGTAGATGCTTCTTGTATCTACGAAATTTGATCAGCTCCTTTGCGGGGTGGGTAGTTTTTGACATAATACAGGCCTCTGCATCGCCAACACTCTACAGGTGGTCTATTAATTAATTTTATTTCAGTTCTGCTAGCTTGATTATTCATCCTGGCACATGGTACTTTAAATCTAGGATGGTTCTTATTTATATTTCGGTTAGTTTGACCTTTATATAATCCCTTATTGTCTGTTCCCTTATTTCCCTTGTGGCTGGGAACAAATTTGCTTCCCTTTTTGTCAGTCCATATTTTTCTCAAGTACCTCTTTGGTTTGTTTTGCTGACAGTAGATCCGTGCATTACAAATAATTTCATCCATGGTTTTTGGGTTGTAAAACTCCAGTCGTTCTTTCATGAGACTAGTTCTTATTTATATTTCAGTTAGTTTGACCTTTATACAATCCCTTATTGTCTGTTCCCTTATTTCCCTTGTGGCTGAAAACAAATTTACTTCCCTTTTTGTCAGTCCATCTCTTTCTCAAGTACCTCTTTGGTTTGTTTTGCTGACAGCAAATCTGTGCATTACAAATAATTTCATCCATGGTTTTTGGGTCGTCAAACTCTAGTCGTTCTTTCATGAGACTGTTGATAAAATGTTGCACCTTTTTTTTTCTTTGCATATGTAAGGGACATACCAAAGTAATGACATAAACTTTGTTATGAGCTCATCCATGGACATTTGGCCCAGCCGGAGATCATGAAACTCGTTTGCTTTTTCTTCATAAAATCTATTTGTTAGATATTTTTCTTTAAAATATCTTTAAAATTTTTCCCAGGTTATACTTTGTTCATTTACTTCCGCTCACCACAGTGTGGCTTTTCCTTGTAGCTCGAAAATAGCCAAACGAGCCTTCAGATTATGGTCGTACTCGTACAACTAGAAATACTTGTTCATATTGATGAGCCATGCTTCCGTCGCCTCTTCCTGTTCACCATCAAAGAGAGGAGGCTTTATTTTTCAGAATTCCCCTTGAAGTTCTATTTTCTGCCTTTTTTGTGTCTTGTGATTTGACACATTATCTGATTCTTCTTCACGGTTCTCATCGCCACCTTCTATTTCCACATTCTTCATTCGAAACTCTCGTTCCCCTGTCATATTTCCGTGTTTAGGGCTAAGGATTAGTGGTCGATGATTCTGTCTGTCAGATAGACTCTTCATAATTTTCTCCTGTTCCCACATCAGTCTTTCATTCTCTACCTGTAGTCGGGCCATCTCATCCTTCAATCCTTGTACAATCACCATGATATTTGTTATGGTATTTCGCGGCTCATCGCTCAACTGCACCCAAACCTCAGGATTTCCTTCCTGAAATGATGTGTGTCCTGCCCCCATTACAGACCTGTGTGGTAAATTCCTAGTTCTTCTCATGCCTTCTCCTTGATTCCTACGTGCACATCACTGAGTTAATTATTTCTTTATTCCAGAGGTCTCATTTTGACAACCTGAGCACTCTGATACCATATTTCACACATCTACCCATTATATATATGTAAAAAAAAAATTGGCGATATTTACATCTGTAAATTTTAAAAGTTATTATTATTATATATATATATATATATACACGATAACAATGTGATATAAAACCAAACTATATTGTTACCTTTACATTTTTGTCAGTTGCTACAGTCGAACACATTACTATATATAAATTACAACATAATGGCTTGTCTTTAGCCCAACATGTTTACACAAGATCGTATTAATTTAATCTGGCGATTTTGATTTATCCGGCATATCATATCCCGAGACTTGACCGGAGTCATTTACTGCGACTGGCGACTCAGCTCCGATATTTATCACTCCAATAGTCATGCTTACCTGCAGTGTTAATGTTGTAGTTGTGGCATTCGGTCGAGGTGTGGTGTATTTACTCCTGTTGCGTGTTACCCTACGGTACTACCTTGTTGTCAGATTTGGAGGGAGCTCCTCATCGATTGTGCCCGGTCTTCGAGATGATGGAACGACGAAGAGGAGTTTCAGAGATCTATGCCTCTCGTGTTGGATGTCGCTTCTCCATTTCTGTCTTTTCGGCGAGGGTTTCATCAGCTCAGAGGAGGGCTTCGTTCTAAGCTATGGTAGGTCAACAGTCTTGAATCTTTTTGCGAAATGGTTTGTTGTTATGCACGAGACTCCATACAAGTCTTCACTCGGATTTGGTTCTTTCCCATGGCACGTGTAAAATATTTTTCCCGTGCCCGCGTTCTGAAGGGAGAAGGGTTACTACCCACAATTCCATTTCTAGGTAAGGATAGTTAATTAGAGTCTCTGTTTTTCCTCATTTCATTTGTAAATTGATTTCATGCACAAATTTTAGGTGGAAAGGTGGTTTTAATGGAGCCCAAGATTTGGGAGGAGCATCGAATCTAGTCTCATCTCCTCTTTCTAGGCGTGGAATTATTATATGGACAAATCCACCGGGTATTTGTGTTTACCTAGCTTGATTCTTAAAGTGCTCTGATAGTCGAAGAGGTTAGGATCCAGGAGGGTTATGCTGTTGCATACTTTGTCACTGTTTCTGGTATTTTGTTTTCAAAGGGAATCACCAGACTCTTAAGGCAAAGTCTGTATATTGTTTAAAGGCACCAGGGTTATCTCCCCGACCTATTTTTAAACTTATTTTTCCTTTGCATTCTCGGTTATTAGACTATGACTCGTTATGGCTTGCATCGCAGAATTATCTAAGTTACATTTTCAGCTTCCTCTGTAACTTTTTGATTGTTTAAATATATCTATGAGTTTTATTGGCAAGGAGGGTTTCATATGCTAATAGTGATTGTTGCATTGTTCATTCTAAGATTGAGTAGGTATTTTTTGCGGAATGCCTGTTTGTAGTAAGGTCGAGGTTCCATAACCTGTTGGTCCTGACCCAGAATTCCTTCTTTACAACTTATAAATGTATATCTTGTTGTCTTTAAATCTTGCGAACAAATAGATAGAAGTTCTTGGTAAACAAAGTTCTGGTCACTTTTATTTATTCTTCCTCCAGTTAGCATAAATGGTTTGCTGGTCATTGATTTGATTGATAAAGAATGTGTTGCTATAATATCTAGAGTTCGAATTCATTTATTCATTTCTCTCGATTGCACAGTATGGAAAATCTCTCTCTCTCTGTTTATTTAATAACTGCTATATTGAACATCAGAATTTAGATTCCCACTTACCCTACTTATGATAAGTTTACGGTCTTACTTATAAACCTGGTTAAACAGAGGTTTGGTAGTTACACTTATGAGTAGTAATACTTGCATGCTTATTTTTATTGTATACTTTGGCATATGTTTCTAAACAATTCTTTGCTTATTTAGTATATAATCTTGGCAAAAGGCTTACTTGCATAAACTCTATCAATTCAATTATTTCCGTTATTCCAGTGAACATACCATGAGGGTTGGAGTATATAACTACTTCAACTAGATATTGAAAGTGGTTTTTAAAGCTATTAATTAAGGTGCCCTGCAAATCAGATTTCCTACTTAATTAGTGTAAAGTTATTTTAGTTATCTAGAATTCGCTATTTTCCAGATTTGGTCCAACACTAGACCCTGCTATCTGTTGTTTTGTCTCTCAACTTTGAGACAACTATCACAGTCTGTCCCCCTGAGCTGTTCCTGATTTAGGAACCTTCGTCCGCTCAGCTATCTGGTCCAAAGCAGATGTAACCACTGGAAGGTTTCTCTGACCTACCAGCACAGATTTTCTTTTCTTCACAGATTTTGTTGTTCCTGATTTAGGAACCTTTGTCCGCTCAACTATCTAGTCCAAAGTAGATGTAACCACTGGAAGGTTTGTCTGACCTACCAACACAGATTTTCTTTTCTTCACAGATTTTCTTTTCTTCGTTCCTCTATTTTCCAATTCCTGATGTCAGATACCCTTATCCTTGATTTTTTTGAATAAATCCTCAAGAAATCAGTTAGGAACAGGGAACTATGTTCTTTCTAACTAATTAGCAACTAATTAGCAAGCCAAGTAAAACATTGATAACTCTTTATTTTTAATGAAAATATTGTTGGGAATTTCTGATAATTCCAGAACAAAAAATGAACAGAGAATAATGTTTTGTTTCTTAACACAAAAAAAAGGGTTTCACACACAAACAAACTTGTATTCATTAACAAAACTAACTTTTACAAAATTCTTCCTCTAACAGAGGGATTACACCAAGACTGCTTCAGAGGAAGTTCAAAAACTTCACTCTGACTCTCAAAAAAAAAATTAACACTGTTGTGTGTAATTTTTTTTCTTACTTTCACGCTGCTGCGTATTACATTACATCTCAACAAAAAAAATGGCGTTACATTTTACTTGTACTGTAAAAAAAAAAAAACTACTCCCGTGAATTAAAAACAATAAAATTAAAAACTTCACCTACATTTAACAACCGTAGTAAGTTTATATTAATTACATTCAACAACCGTAATAAATGTAGTAAATTTACATTAATTCCGTTTATCTGACACTCATTAATCGGACGGTTGTTGGCAATATCGCACAGCCTTTTTTTACCGAACTTTACATGCCGGGGAAAGGTTGTATTGACAAACCGCTCAGGGTACGTGTCAGCCGATGAGTGTGATCGCTGCCCCCCCGAGAATTACCACCATTCCGTAAAAGGCGGTGCGGGGAATCCCATGACGGTTTTGCAGTCGCTGTTTAATGGCGGATTCCGGCAAACGCTGCAGTTGAAAGTAATATTTCAACACTCCCCTTTAATTTCAACTGCTAGGTTATTAGTCATACCCAGACATTTCCTCAAAAACTCAAAACTTTTCTGCCCCAATGGTTTGGTCAGAATATCTGCAATCTGCTCTTGAGTTCTGCAGTGTTCTAAAACAATTTCTCCATTGTTTACCAATTCCCTGATGTAATGAAACTTTGTGTCAATGTGTTTCTTTCTCTTATGAAACACAGAATTCTTGGATAATGCAATCGCTGAGCTATTGTCACAAAAAATCACAGTTCCTTTTGATTGCTCTTGGCATAAACTCCTTAACATCCTTCTCATCCAAATTGCTTGACATGTTGCTGCTGTAGCTGCCACATATTCTGCCTCTGCTGTAGACAACCCTACAATAGGTTGTTTTTTAGAAGCTCGTAAAATGGCTCCTGAACCCATGTGAAAAACATAACTGGATGTGCTTTTTCGATCATCTACACTTCCAGCCCAATCACTATCAGTGTATCCAATTAAATCTGAACATTCTGAAGCAGTATATAAAATGCCAAACCTTTTAGTACCTTTAACATACCTCAGAATCCTTTTTGTTGCCTGCAAATGTGCTTCTTTTGGCCTCTCTATGAATCTGGAAATCAAACTAACAGCATGCATTATATCTGGCCTAGTTGCAGTCAAATACATGAGGCTACCAACTATGCTCTTGTACAAACTAGGATCAAAATCCTTGTTGTTGTCCTCTTTGCTAAGTTTTAATCCCATCACTGTGGGAGTGATTGCTGCTTTGCTCTCCTGCATATTAAATCTTTCCAACACTTCATTAACATATTTCGTTTGTGAGATAAAAATCACATTTCTATTTTGGTCTACTTCTATTCCTAAGAAGTATCTCAGCAAACCCATGTCAGTCATTTCAAATTCTTCTTTCATGACTATTTTGAAATTTTCAATAAGGTAATCATCATTACTTGTGAAAATAACATCATCAACATATAACACAACAATTAGTATTTTACCATCCTTTTCTTTGATGTAGAGGGTGGGTTCTCCCTCACACTTTTCAAATCCATTTTCCAGTAGATAGGAATCTATCCTACTATACCACGCTCTTGGTGCTTGCTTCAGCCCATAAAGAGCTTTCTTAAATCTGCACACTTTGTGCTCTTGGCCTTTCTTTTCATAGCCTAGAGGTTGTTCAATGTAAACCTCTTCCAATAACACTCCATTTAGGAATGCTAACTTCACGTCCGTTTGGTAAACTTTCCATTTGTTTTGTGCTGCTATGGACAACACTGCTCTCACAGTTTCCATTCTAGCAACCGGTGCGAATGTTTCCTCGTAGTCTCTCCCATGCTGCTGCTTATATCCTTTGACAACAAGTCTTGCCTTGTGTCTTTCTATTTTGCCTTCGGCATTACTCTTGGTCTTGTAGACCCATTTAACTCCAATGATTTCTTTTCCTTTTCGTAGTTCAACTAAATCCCATGTCTTGTTTCTTTTTATGGCATTGATCTCCTCATCCATAGCTTCTATCCATTTCCTATCCTTAATTGCTTCTTCGAAATGAACAGGGTCATCAACATGACAATATAAAGAAAAAAAAGAGTTCATACCTTCATTTGTTGCCTCTTGTTCATAAATGTCACTTAAATTTCTGAACTTCTTACCTCTTTCATTTGGTGTACAAGTGCTTGAAGAAACACTTAAATTTCCTCCTTGTGGTGTGCTTGGAGAAGCACTTTCATTTCTCCTCAAGGGTGTCTCTTGCTGCCTTTGTGTTGGGGCCGCTGTTTGGGGATGTATTTCAGCCATCTCCTCATCATCTTCATCATGAGACAAAGAGTTTTTAACATTCACTGTTTTCTCTATGCTTCCATCCCAAGCTTCCTCCTCAATGAAATGAACATCTCTACTCACAATAAGCTTCTTGGTGGATGGGTTATACAACCTATAAGCTTTGGATTCCTTATTGTATCCAATGAAAATACATTTCTCCCCTTTGCTATCCAACTTCTTCCTTAGTTGATCTAGAATGTGTGCATAAGCCACACATCCAAAAAATTTCATGTGGGTGACTCATTGCTTTGTCCCACTCCATGCTTCTTCCGACACTCTGTTCATGACTGCTTTTGTAGGGCATCTATTCAAAATGTACACTGCAAAGTGTACAGCTTCAGCCCAATAATCATTTAGCAAATGCTTTGCTTTTAACATACTCCTCGTCATATCCATGATTGTCCTATTCTTCCTTTCGGCAACTCCATTTTGCTGCGGAGTGTACTTAGTGGTAAACTGTTTATGAATTCCATTTTCTCTACAAAAACGTAGAAATTCTTTGGAAATATACTCACCGCCTCTATCAGTTCTTAGAACTTTGATATGCAGCCCACTTTGGTTTTCTACAAGTGCTTTGAAATTGCAAAATCTTTCGAACACTTCACTTTTTTTCTTCAGGAAATAAACCCAAGTTTTTCTAGTAAAATCATCAATAAATGTTAGCATATAGTGGCTGCTTGCAAGTGATGGAGTTTGCATCGGTCCACATAAATCTGAGTGGACAATCTCTAAGGGTGTTTTCGCCCTTATGTTTTTCCCAGATGGAAAACTTTCTCTATGTTGTTTCCCCAAGATACAACCTTCACAAAGGCTGTCTGGTTTTTCTATCAATGGTAATCCTCTTACCATTCCTTTTCTATTCAACAAGTTAATACCTCCAAAGTTGAGATGTCCAAATCTCAAGTGCCACAACCAATTTTCATCTTTTGGTTCGCTTTGGAAAGCCTCTTGTGTCACTGCTTCTATTTCTTCTCCATTTTTTAAATCTGCTTTCATTCTGAGAGGGAACATCCTGTTCCTTGTCATCTTCACTTCAGCAATATATTGTTTGTTGGGTGTTTTATCCATGATGGTGCATACATCATTCACAAAGAAAACATTGTACCCCTTTTGAATAAGTTGTCCAATACTTATGAGATCACATTTCATTCCACGAACATAATAAACATCTGCTATGGTTTTCTTTTCACCTTTCCTTGTTAAGACATTTACTTCTCCTTTTCCCATAACAGAAACTTTACTATCAGTCCCTAGTGTGACTTGTGACTTCACACTCTGATCTAACATAGAAAACAGGTCTATGTTTCTTGTCATATGGTTACTACAACCAGAGTCTAGGAACCATACATCTTCACTCTTTACTTCAGTCATATTATAAGCTAAAAACAAATTATCTTGGCTGATATTTTCTCTAGTGAAATTTGCACTAGTTCTATTACTCATATCATGCTGCTTCTTCCTACATTCATTTGCATAATGCCCATATTTTTTACAATAGTGACATTGGACATTGGATTTATCATACCTTTGTCCTTGAGCATAATGTTGTCCAGTTTGTTGGCTGTTGCCTTGGCCTTAGTTCTGATTTGGATTGCTGCCTCTTCCTTAAGCATTTGCTGGACTGTTTCTTCCACCTCTGTTTTGGCTTCTGCCTCTTCCTCTCTTTTTTCCTCTGCCTTGACCTCTTCCTCTTCCAAAGAACATCTGGGTTTTAAAGGCACGCTCTAGAGATGAGTTTTCATTTCTACTCAATCTCTGCTCATGTGTTATCAGTGATGCATGTAGTTCATCAACTGAGAAGTTTGTGAAATCCTTTGTCTCTTCTATGGTGGTGACAATCACATCGAACCTTGAGGGTAGGATCTTCAATAGTTTCTCCACAATCCTCTTTTCTTCAAGAATCTCTCCATGAGACCTTATCTGTGTGACCATTCCAATCACATGTGTGAAGAATGAGTCAATATTACCTGACTCCTTCATGCAAAGAGTCTCAAAATCTCTTCTCAGCAACTGTAGTTTTGCTGTCTTCACTTTCTCCATGCTTTGATAGACTATCTTGAAAGTTTGTCATGCTTTTTTGGATCTCTTGGCTGCTGCTATCCTTGGAAACACACTCTCATCCACTGCTTGATACAAAAAGTAGAGGGCTTTAGAATCCTTCTTCTTATTTCTCTTCAACAGATCTTTCTCTGCCTAAGTTAAATTATTAAGCTCATTTTCATCTGTTGGTTCTTTAAAACCATCCTCAACAAATTCTCATAAGTCTTGTGAAGCAAGCAAAGCTCTCATAGTTATTGCTCAATAGTCATAGTTTTTCCAATTAAATTGTGGGAGCTGAGTATTACAGATACCCATGCTAGTGCTAGCTCCAGCCATTCTTGCACTCTTAACTATGCTTCAAAATACTTAATTGTGTATTTAAAATAACTGACTGCCCTCAACAGTAACACAAAAAACTAATTTGAGAAATACCTTGAATTCTTTCTTGACTGAGTCTTCACTCTTCTGGAGAAGTTGCTGCAACAAGAAATCCTTCCTTCAGCGTCTTTGACACCTTCAAAGAGCCTGGACAAGCTCCGATACCATGTTGGGAAATTCTGATAATTCCAGAACAAAAAATGAACAAAGAATAATGTTATGTTTCTTAACACAAAAAAAAGAGTTTCACACACAAACAAACTTGTATTCATTAACAAAACTAACTTTTACAAAAGTCTTCCCCTAACAGAGGGATTACACCAAGACTGCTTCAGAGGCAGTTCAAAAACTTCACTCTGTCTCTCAAAAAAAAATTGACACTGCTGTATGTAAATTTTTTTTCTTACTTTCGCGCTGCTGCATATTACATTACATCTCAACAAAAAAAATGACATTACATTTTACTTCTAGCATAAAAAAAAAACTACTCTTGTGAATTAAAAACAATAAAATTAAAAACTTCATCTACATTCAACAACCGTAGTAAGTTTATATTAATTACATTCAACAACCGTAATAAATGTAATAAATTTACATTAATTCCGTTGATGTGGCCCTCATTAATCGGCAATATCGCACAACCTTTTTTTACCGAACTTTACACACCGGGGAAAGGTTGTATTGACAAACCGCTCAAGGTACGTGTCAACCGATGAGTGTGATCGCTGCCCCCCGAGAATTACGACCATTCCGTAAAAGGTGGTGTGGGGAATCCCGTGACGGTTTTGCAGTGGCTGTTTAATGGCGGATTCCGGCCAACGCTGCAGTTGAAAATAATATTTCAACAAAAATTAAATTCCAAAATAGTTTTTATAACTTAGAAAATATAATTTAAATATTTACAAAGTTTGGAGATATCACAGAAGTTAGGGGATATCACAGTGCCGTTAAGATACATATATTACTCCTATAACCATCGGAACTGCTTGTTTTATTGAAAATATTACTCCGCCTCCATACAGGGGTCTGGTTTTATTGAAATTCTTTGCTTTCTTTTATTTAAATAATTAATACTCAGAATTCTTCCTCTTATTCCATACTGTTGTTTTATTGAAAATATTAAGCCTTTGCCTCCTTACTGCCTGTTTTATTGATATTAATCCTTTGCTTTCTTTTATTCAAATAATTAATATTCAGAGCTCATTCTCTTAATCAAAAGAAAAACGAAACCCGTCCCCCCCTCCCCCCAATTCAATATTCAGATTTCTGAAAGTTTTTCCATTTAGAACATTGACCAGCTAATTATCAAAACAAAATGCTTTATTCAAAATTCAGAGATTTGGAACTCCTCCTGAATCAACCCGGTTAATTCAATAAAATCTGACATCGATCTACAACAATTACCTCATTTCTCGGGGAAGAGCAAGGTTCTACTCTTAATGTTTTACGGAAAATATTCATTATTCGGTTCAGTGCTCATACTCTAAAGAAAAGAGAAACCTCCCTTATTCAATATTCAGAAATATGGAAATCCTTTCGTCTAGATCAACCCAGTGAATGCAACATGATCAACCTAGTCAAATGCAACAAGATCTGGCACTGATCCGACCCAGATCCGACCCAATAGCAATTTAACCTAATGCCTAGGTGATGCCCTGAGAAATAGGTTCTACCTCTTCTCCTCTAATTCCCTTGTATTTTACTGAATATCTCTATTCATGCTCAAAACAATAAGAAAATGCCATCAATCTTCAAGTTACTGCCCTGTAAACACAGAACAAAGGACTTATTTAGGATACCACTATTCCACCAAAAAAATTATCACAATTCAATTATAACCAGCTTCTCATCACATAAATCCTTGTAAGCAAAAATTCGTCACAACTTCAATTAACCCTATTTTTATCACATAAATCATTGTAAGGAAAATTCCATATGGAGATGGGCAATATATTCGTCTGGATGGCCCAATGCAGGGATTCTTGTTTTGCACTTTTCGCACCTGACTCAACTGAAATATGACATGAGGCACGAGGTATGAAAGTAAGCCATGATGCAAAAGAGGCAAAGGCAAAACGTGGCAACCAACTCGAAAGATCGAGCCCCACCTGCATGAAGCTCCACTCAGTACTAGTCGAGAAACATCCACTAATAGTCAAGAACACATCCTTGATATCAAAGTCTCAGGTACAGCTCCCTCAGTGAAAATCGGGTCTTCAATTCTGAGAACAGTTCTGCTGCTGCTATTCTGGTTTCCTTCCTGCAATGAAGAATAATTCACTCTGGCAAATGCAAGGTCAGTAGGAACTTGGTAGATGTGAAATGGAACTTTGAAGTCTTGGATATGGAGTCCATCTCATCCGTGAACTGATCCGATGCAGAGTCCAAAAACTGCTTGTCAGTGACAAAAATGAGACTGCCCACGAATATCAAATCCCTCATAACGAAACCCACTGAGAACAGCTGTGAGAAGAATCAGACAGTTCTCCTCAATCTTTTTTTGAGGCATAAACAACTCGGCAGACATCATACTTGAGCTTCTTGGCTCCTAAACTCCTCCAAAATGCTTCTGCAGAGCAGCCATTTTGCTTGCTCAACACAGAACAGGCAGCATCTACACTTTCCCACTTCGCCAGTCCAATTATACGCTTACCGTCCATGGAATCATAGAATGTATAGGAATGCAAACCCTTGGTCTTTGTGAAGTAAGCCTTCAATAAAGCAAGACAACAGTAAGATAATTTGTCAGGATTTTTACCTCCCGAGTAGATCCTTCGCACACTAACAACGTCTCCTACACGCTTTTGCCTGAACGCAGGCAACCCCGAATTGGACTCTTCGCAGTTCATGTCAAACCACCCGGAGTCCACCATTCGAACAGCAGAGGAAAATCCCTTTGTGAATGCCGCAGCCTGCAACAAACAAATTATCAATCCCTGATATAAATAGAATTGAATCAGAAATAAATAGATGTAAATGAACTAAAATCTTATTCTGTTTGAAGATTTTCAGGTTACCTCTGGAAGATTTAACCAGGGATTTGCATCTTCCTCGCCCCTTTTCTCAGCAACAGCCGCAGCCTGCGATCAGGAAGTTTAACAAATCTCATCAAATATTGTTGTGTGTCTAGAGAAAGCAAATGTAGTCGAGGTAAAAAAAACAAAACATACCCAATTCTTGCTGATACTTCTGAGGATGTAAATGCTAATATCCGATCTGCTACTGCTACACTTCTCAATGGAGGCGGCCGCAGCCACCAGTTGAGCCACAACATCATCCATGTTGCAACCTTCCTGGGGTTTGAATATCGAAAATGAAACCCTTACGCTTTGTTCAGAATGCATGATGTTTGCTGCTGATATTGCCATTTTTTCAACGATTCAGTGATTGTTCAAAATTTGCCGTTGCTGTGTCTGGAACTCGGTAGTTATAGCCTGATAGATTGGGAGAAGCGTCATTAGATATTTGTATTGTGACTCCTAGATCTCTATTAATGAATTTGAAAGTCGGTTCTGACAGAATTCTCTCTCTCCCCGCTACATACGTGTCTCTTACTTCCATCATACATTACATGACACGATGTGCGTTTTCCGATTAAAAAATCAATAGGGGATCAAAATGGAGCCGGTCGCGAGGTTCCGTCTTGCTGTGTCATTGCTTTTCTACTCCCAAAATTTTGTGGGCGAACATGTGTCTCGACTCTCAGGAATTGTTTGCACCTTTTAGCATTATCGCAAGGGACAAGGAAAGATTCTTTCTTACAAACCAGTCAACATACGTCAAGTACGTTCGAGTGGTAGGTTTCAATTTTCGTGCCGAGGTTACTTTATTTTCATTTTCAATTCTTGGTTTTTTCCCAAATCCGAGAGTATAAAAATGATATTTTACCTTTGCAAAGTTATTAAATTCTATAGTGTTGCTATAGGGTTGTTACATTAATTTTAGACAATACATCTATTTTATAATTGCACTTATTTATATCAATGCAGGAACATTTCGTTCAACATCTTTAAAATAGACAAAATTTGACTTATGTATAGATTTAAGCAAAGTGAAGGGAATTTGTTTCTTCCTTAGTGTGCTGGAGTTAAGTCTACTGTCAATTAAAATTTTCAACATGGTTCTGAATTGGGATGCCAATTTGTTATCCAGGGACGCATCGAAATGGCAATCTCTAGTTGATTAACCAGGGTTCGGTGGGGTGCCCTATTGTTTGGTAAGCTAATTCATCCAATGTAAAATTGGTTGAAGCGTAAGACATGAAAATAGCTTATTTCCAATAACTTACTTCCAGGGTTCGGTGGGGTGCCCTATTGTTTGGTAAGCTAATTCATCTAATGTAAAATTTGCTGGAGCGTAAGATATGAAAATGACTTATTTCCAGGGGGATTCTAATTCTAATAATATACATTTGAATATTGACTAAAGTTTAGTCGGGGAAGTCCCATAAGGCAGGGACAATATAGAGATTCCTCATATACACCTGAATATACCTCTGAATATTGACTAGAGTTTAGCGGGGAAGTGCCATAAGGCAGGGACAATATAGAGATTCCTTGCAGAAAGCGATGTCATGTCTAAAGGCAATAAGTCACTGCAGTTTATCATGGTTATTTATTTTATTTTTTTTAAACTTATATTACAACTTTTATGTTTTTTTAAGCATGATGTAGATTGCAAGCCTTGATTTTAATATGAAACTTTCACAACAATTATTTATTTTCATGTATGTGGGTTGTGGGTTTTCTTTTTCACAAAATCATTTTATATCCACAGTATTCAAAATCCATGACCCTACATGATTCTTCTCCATATTATGTTTCTCCACATTACTCAAATCAACTTGAAAGCTCCCATACTCAGCCATTTTTTGTTGTTAACCGCCTCCTATACACTATCTTATATCTTTCACCCCACATCCCACATCAATTAAACTCCTATTTATTTTTCTATGCCATATTACAATGTCATAGCCGACACATATTTCACATTATCAAAATTCACTCCTAGATTGAATAGGGAATGGTCTTCACTAAGACTTAATTGTCCATTCATATTAAAGAAATGATTGTTATTTATGAACCACCTTCCATGACACTTATCAACATAATGGAGCAAGATAATAATACATGTAATACAATAATATCCTTGATTAATTGGATTTAGATCATTTTCATGTTGACTATCTGTAATAAGTATCAAAAGCAAAGATGGAAAGTATTATAAAAGAAGCCTATTTTGAAGACACTAAACACACCTAGGTGACAGGGTCGTGATTTCTAGTCGTTCCTTGCTTGTTGGTAGTATTTAGAAGTGAACCCAAAAGAAAAGAGTGACAATAACGCTGGGGATTATTGTACATGTTGGGTCAATTCCCAACGTCTTTGATTTTTTACTGTTGAATTATTTGTGTGTTAAAAAGTTTGATAGCTAAAAAGACATGTACGACTTGAAGAAGCTAGAAAAACTGCCATTCCTCTAATTCCCATTCTACTAAAAAATATGCTCTAACTTTTGGAGGCCAACCAAGTCTTCAAGATTGCAAAATCGACATTGTTATTAAGAATCACAATAGAGGAAACAACCTTCCCAAATAATTCCCAAAGAAGCCTAATTAAGACTTGTTTAACAATAGTAAAATTGAAGTATTCATGTTAGATAATACATATAGAGAATTTGCAAAGCTTTCTACAAGCATTCTTGGCCTAGAGTCCATTGATTTTGTTCATAGGTACTTTATTTATGTGTTACATTACTCTATTAATGAAGGAGTTGTTTTCAACTAAGTTTATAAAATTTAAGTAGAAATCTCATATTAACTTGGAAATTTCACTGAAACAAGGAATTTCTTCATGCCTTCATACGTTATCTACGTTATTGTTTGTTGAAACCTCTTTAAAAGCCTACCTAGGTGGTGACACTCAACCTTTGATGTGTATCTAGTACAATTTTGGTATTGATCACTTTGACAACACAAAACCCAGTTTCATTTTTATCAAGTGTAGACCTTGTCCTTGGAAAATGTAAGAAATTGCAAGTAGATTACTCATCTGATAGATGATACTTTACTGGTCTAGGTTTTTCAGAAGGAAAGGGAATTTTTCGAGTACATGAATGACATTCATTTATTTCATTGTTTGGATATGAGGAGAACTTCTTAGTGCTTCCGATTTATGTTTGTGATATACTTTTCATGGAAAAAGCATGTCGAAAATACACACATTGGGCACATTTTTTAACAAAAAAATGAGGAAATAGTTCATACAATTACTATTGAATTTGATAGATTTACTCCAAAAATATTTCTCATATTGATGAAAATATTGATTTTTTGGTGATATTTAAATGAAGGAATCGGAAGCAAATGAGGGTTTTGATGGTGAAGTTATTTTTCTTATATCATCTTACTTTTGTTGGATACAATGCGCTCTTTCAAGCAAAACATGTTGAATTAGGAGGAGACAATCAAGTATTTCCTAATACCTGATAGGGTTTTCATGGAAATATAAGTGTCTTGATA
The DNA here is from genome assembly GCA_031772625.1 of Pinus tabuliformis. Taxonomy (NCBI): domain Eukaryota; kingdom Viridiplantae; phylum Streptophyta; class Pinopsida; order Pinales; family Pinaceae; genus Pinus; species Pinus tabuliformis. The sequence continues at coordinate 293,127,461 of CM062820.1, forward strand.
GTACAATAAAACGATATAAAAAACATGGGAACTATGTCACAAATGTTGATTCTACATCACAAATGTAATTAATCCAAATTAAATTATTATATTGTTGGTCATCCATCACCATTCTTATAGGGTGGAAAAATTCGTAGAAATCAACTTAAAAGAGTAATTTTACTGGCAAGACCCAATTTGGAGTATTATGATCTAAAATCTTTTGAGACAAGGTCGTAAATGATGTTTTATGGGGGTAGAACTTATAAACCTCAGAAATGCACCTTGTAGAAATATCATATACATAGATACATTTCTAATGGTGAAAATGATAGTTTAATTGGAGTTCAGGTGCAAAAGTTATGATTCTTAGAAGATAACATATCGTAATTGACCACCATAATTCAAAAGGATTTCACAACAACTCCCATTACCCATGAAAAATGGGCTATCCACATGGTAATGATGGAAAATAATTTTAAAATGTCAAATTATAACTCATATTGAGGTTTGAATGAGTCAAACTTAACCCCTAGTTGGCTATTAGGTTGTGTTATAACTAGGGCACTAGGAGGAAAAGGAGTTCCACTCTATTTTCTTGCATTTTGTTCCATAGTAGAGTAGAGAAACTAAGTGTGGATAGAGAGAGAGAGAGAGAGAGAAATAAGAGTTGTTTTTGTTATGTAGAAACCCATGTACCATAAGTCTCATGAAACTCTTTATAGAGTGCCTTCCCCTTTGTATCTACATCATTTCCATTCTAGAAAATTATACTAGAGTAGTCTCATCTTTGGGCTTGGTTTTCATGCAAAATAATTTTCTAGAGAATTTCTTAGTGTTTATTATAGTTTGTGAGCTTTTGTATTTCGCTATTGTATATTTTCCACATTTATCTTTTGCATGTGTGAATGACAAAATTAAATAATAATAGATATAGAATCTAAATGAAATAACCCTCCATAATAAAGATATTACTTTATTTTAATAGACTATTGTGTCAAATCTTTAAATTGAATCATTTATGTGTTAGTTTATAGATCAACAATTCCAAAAATAGTCTTCTACATCTCATGCTAAAAGTCAATATTCAAAAAAATACATTGAAAGTGGTGTTGGAGAATGTGGTGATGGAAATCCCCTAAAATCAACTTGGAAAATACATATTCTATTGTAGTAAGTTAAAAGAAAAGAGAAATAATAATTAAAAGAATAATAAAGGAATGCAAAAGGAACTAGATGTCTATGTGATCGAAATTGATGACCACAATGATATTATTGAATTATTAAACTAAGTTGAAAAATAATTATCTGGAATCTAGTCTATTTCTAAGGAATCATTCCAAAAAGATCTTACTTAATTTGATGATGACTCAATTACATTTTATCATGAAACCTATAAAAAAATATTCTTAAGAATAAGTAAATTTGAAAAACAAATAGGTGGTTGACAAGATAAACTTAGAAATTAACCATAAAAGAATAAAACCATCCAAATTGTTTGAATCCCATACCAATTCAAATTTTGTCAAGGTAATACAAAGTATGCTACTAAAAAATATAATAAAGGAGCTAGTAATGGCTTTGTTACCGAAAGGGTTGTACGACGAACCATGTATACCATTAAAGAAAGCTAGATCTCTAATGATACGCTAGAAAGTAGTTTAAGGATTAGAGGGGATTCAATTTTATTAAATATGGAATACATAGTTGATAATATAAATAAAATTATTTATATAATTGTTGAAGCGTGTGAAGTAGCTACTACTTCAGCGAACTTGTCCATGGGAAATAATTCCTTCTTTGAATTTATGTGAAAGGATGTGGAGAATGATGAGATATTTTATAAGGAAGCTTTAAATATAGAATGAAGTAATTAAACACTTACAAGATGGAAAGAATTAACGCACTATTAAAGTCAACATGTGAGAACATCACGATGAGAAAAAGTGACTTTTCTTTAAGTTGATCGATATGAATAAGGAGTTGGTGGGTCCCAATTTAATTATGGATGCAATGTTATTAAGTTGATATAAAATGGAAGGGTGTGTTGATGTACAAAAGGTCACATGGGAAATGACTTATCTCCTTAAATACATTTTAGTTTCTTGATATTATAAACTCCTATTCAATTATTTCTATATTTTGGAAATGTTGCATAGAGAACTTGCAGAGTCATAGATGGTATAATCATTATATTTGTATTTTATGCTTATGATTGCAAATATGTAACTCCCCTCATGTTTTTAAGTGAAATTATATTTAAATTTCTTTGCAAATGTATTTGATTTAATTTCATCTATACAATATATTTCTTTATTTTTACTATGCTAGAAATTGATGTTAATATATATTTAGTTCTATCCATGATTTTGTGAAAGTTATAGCATACCATGTTGTAAAGACATATTTCTATAAAGTCCTAATCCTTTCTAAGGAAGGATTTTTTTGATTTTTTTTTTTAATTTTATGTTCTTTATTAAATAAGAGTGCTACCTCTATAAAAAGGGGAACTATTCCTCAAATGTTATCTTCTAGGTTTAACTAATCCCAATGATAGAAAATTATTCTAAACCGTATTGGGGATCTCAACAAAATGTTGGTTTTGTAGACAATAAAATTTTTATTACTTGTTAAAATCTAGTTCAACCCCAACTTTTTTTCCTCCGGGAAAAATTGTAATTTTCATTAATAAATTGATGAAAACTAAATGTTATATAGTTCATAGATATCAAAATCAAGATACACTATTGTGACAATGTCATTTACTGCAATACAAATATATATACATGTACATACAAAATTGTTATAATTCTTAAAGTCATCCAAAAACCTGCTAGAGTTTTGTGGACGGATAATCGCTAGTCCTTGATGAGGGAAAAAATTGCAGGTATTAGAATTCATTTATGTATGTGAACAGTCACTTGCTGATCATCGATGAAGTGTGTATGATAATATTGATAGTGCTCATAGCCATTCACCTATGATACTTTCCAAGTTCCAAATGCCTATTGTGTGCCTTCTTTGGATAACTAATCTGCCATGTGGTTCAGCTCCCTATAGCAGCACATAATATTTGGAGGATCGACTGGAGTTGGTTGATGTCGCTACATGTTCCATCAAAGAAGATCAGGAAATCATCAACGAACAAAAGGTGTGAGAGGATTGTAGTTTTTCCAATGCAAATGCCTTTGATAGTGCCATGAGAGATTGATCTGTGGATCAGTCTGCTCATTCCTTCAACAATCAACAAGAATAGTAGGGGAGACAACGGATATCCATGTCTGAGTCCTATTCCAGCATGAAATTAAGGTGACGCATCACCATTGATTAATACTACAAAAGAGACAGATGTGATACAACACATGATCCACTTGATAAAGGAGTTGTTAAATCCCAGGTGAGTGAGAATCAATTTGATATAGAGCTAGGTGACTCTTTCAAATTCTTTGGAGAGATCAATTTTCTTGATCATGCCCTTTAATATCATGGTTTTGATGTTGTGAAGCCCTTCTTGTACAATGGAATTGGATTCATGGATTTGTCGATATTCAAGGAAAGAAAATCTCTCTAGGAATATATGGCGGGAGAAAATAGGATGGAGCCAATTAGCAGTTATTTTGGCAATGATCTTATAGATGACGTTGCAAAGGGAGATCGACCGATAGTCATAGAAAGAGGATGGGGAATCATATTTTAGTATCAGCACTATGAAGGTAGCATTGAAATCATGGTACATCTGGCCCGAAGTGAGGTATTCGTCAACAACGATTAGAAGATCATGTCCAATAAGTTCATAAATGTTGTGTGTGGAGCATGATTGTTTAGAGGTCTTTGTTTCAGCCGGATGTATACCCCACGAAGTTTGTACACCCCTCCACGCGGGGGGGGTGCGGGGGGGACTTGTCCCACCTGTGGGGGTCTGGGGGGGCCGATTCCCCCCGGTTGAGGGGTCCGGGGGCCACCGGTCGCCCGGAAGGGGCTCGAAGGTAGCACCCCTGAAGCTAAAAATAGATGTAAAATTTCCTTGTAAAAGTATAGTAATTTCTAGTCAATCTGGGTCGTTTGTTAGGCGGATGATCTAACGGTAGAACTTATGTTTAGTTTAGGGTTTTTTACCCTAGAAGGCAATACCTCTCTTTGTATGAGGGCATTGTATTTGAGGCTGTGAAAAAGATGTGTATTCTATGGGCGAGAAACAAAGAGGTGAGACTGTGAGAGAAAATAGAGGATATTACAGCGGATCTGTTGTAGGTTGTGTCTCTTCATTTTGTTGGATAATAGAAAGGAAGGACTGGCTTCTTGGGGTGGACGTAGCCCAAACTAGGTGAATAACGTATATCTATGTCTCTCTTGTTTTATGTGTTTTATGTGTTTATATTTCTGCAATATTTAATGTGTTCTATTGCTCCGTAATATATAATTTTATAACAACTGGTATCAGAGCCGAAGGTCTATTTGGCTGATAAACTCATAGGAAAGAAGGGTTCCTCGTTCGAGTGGGAGCAATGGCGGAAGATGGTAAGTTTAGGGTCGAGAAATTTAAGGGCCAAAACTTCTCGCTATGGAAGATGTAGATGGAAGATTATCTATATCAGAAATATCTATACCTACCATCGGGCGGAAAAATAAAGATTCCGACGGGTATGATAGATGAAGAATGGAACCTTCTTGATAGAAAGGCACTTAGAACAATACGGTTGTGCCTTGCAGCGTTGGTTGGCTTCAACATTTCGAAGGAAACAACGACAGAGCGTTTGATTAAGGCATTGGAGAAACTATATGAAAACCCTCGGCCTCAAACAAGGTATTTCATATGAAACATTTATTTAATATGAATATGTCGGAAGGTGGATCTGTTGCAGACCATTTAAATGATTTTAATACTGTTACAAGCTAGTTATGTTATGTAGGGGTAAACTTTGATTATGAAGTTAGAGCTCTGTTATTCTTGTGCTCATTACCAGAAAGCTGGAATGGTTTAGTAATGGCCATCAGTAACTTTGTTTCTAGATCTAGTACTTTAAAGTTTGATGATGTTTTCGGTGCTATCCTTAGTGAGGAAATGTGACGGAAAAGCTCTGGTGAGACATCGGGTAATGCTTTGAGTGTAGAGTCTAGGGGAAGAAAAATGGAAAGAGGAAAGAGCTCAGGATATCGTAGTAAATCAAAGAAAGGCAGATCCAAGTCCAAATTGGGGATAGTGTGCTGGAAATGCGGAAAGAAAGGACACCTAAAGAAAGACTGTAGATTTCGGAAGGGAAAAGAAGGAGATGCACAACAAGAAAACCATCATGAAGCAAATGTGACAGGTGAGGTGTTACAAGATGCTTTGGTTCTTTCTTTAGAAAATATTACTGATTCCTGGGTGGTAGATTCAAGTGCCTCATTCCATGCCACACCTGATAAGAAATACTTTCATGACTATGTTCAAGGAGATTTTGGACAAGTTCGTTTGGGTGATGTTAAACCCTGTAAAATTGTTGGAATGGGTAAGGTTCTTGTCAAACAGCAGAATGGAAACCAATGGCTACTAAAGGAGGTAAGGCATGTTCCAGATCTAAAGAAAAAATTGATTTCAATAGGGCAGTTAGGCGGTGAAGGTTATGTGACAACTTTCACAGATAAAGCTTGGAAGGTCACCAAAGGAGCCTTGGTAATAGCAAAAGGTGAAAATGTTGGTACATTGTATTTATGCAATGGTATTTCCAACTCTGTTAATGCTTTAACTTCCAAAGGAGCAGATGCAACATTATGGCATCATAGGCTCGGACACATGAGTGAAAAGGGGATGAAAAGAAGAGCGAAAAATTAGAGTTTGTGCATACAGATGTATGGGGACCTGCTCAGGTATCATCTCTCGGTGGCTCTCGTTATTATGTCACTTTTATTGATGATGCAACTAGAAAAACTTGGATTTATTGTATTAAGAATAAATCTGATGTATTTGATACTTTCAAGAAATGGAAAGCTTTGGTTGAGATTGAGACAGGAAAGAAATTGAAGTGTCTTAGATCAGACAATGGAGGTGAATATTGCAGTAAAGAGTTTGATAGGTACTATTCAGAGCATGGAATTCGCAGAGAGAAGAAAGTTCCAAGAACACCACAAGAAAATGGTGTGTCAGAAAGGATGAACAGAACAATCATGGAGTGTGCAAGGTGCATGAGATTGCATGCAGGATTGCCTTTACAGTTTTGGGCAGATGTTGTAGATATTGCTGTTTATCTAATAAATAGAGGGCCTTCAAGTTCCTTGGATGGTCGTGTTCCAGAGGAAGCATGGACAGGTAAAAAGGTAAACTACTCCTTTTTAAAGCCTTTTGGTTGTGAGGCCTTTGTCCATATTGATAAAGAAAATAGAACAAAGCTTGAGGCAAAGTCAAAGAAATGTATCTTTATTGGATATGGTGTTAATGATTTTGGTTATCGCTTATATGATTACGAAAATCACAAAATCATTAGGAGTGGAGATGTAATATTCAATGAAAAGGTCTTGTATAAGAATCAGTTGCAAGAAAAGAAACAGGAAAAAGAAAACAAGGAATACGCAGTTCTTGATGAAATCACTGAAAAAGTAAAGGTGCTTGAAAATAATAATAATCAACAACCACAACAACAGCAACCACCACAACAGCAATAGGCACCCCAGACACCTGAAAGTGGTGTTAGAAGATCTACCAGGATAAGTAGACCCCCTGAACGATACTCTCCTTCATTATATTATTTATTGTTGACTGATTCTGGTGATCCCGAATGTTATGAAGAAGCAATGCAGGTTAAAAGCAGGAAGAAGTGGGAGGTAGCCATGGAAGAAGAGATGGACTCCTTAATGCATAACCAGACTTGGGACTTAGTTAGGTTTCCTGTAGGAAAAACTACATTGAAGAATAAATGGGTTTATAGGCGGAAGGAAGAAGATGGAGGAAAACAGAGGTACAAAGCTAGACTTGTGGTGAAGGGGTTTGCACAGAAGAAAGGTATTGATTTTATCAGATATTTTCTCGTGTTGTTAAAATGACTTCAATTAGAACTATTTTAAGTCTAGTAGTAGCCGAAGATTTGCATCTTGAGCAGTTAGATGCAAAGACAACCTTTCTCCATGGGGATTTGGAGGAAGAGATATATATGCAGCAGCCACAAGGATATGAGGTGAAAGGGAAGGAGAAACTAGTGTGCAGGTTGAAGAAGAGCTTGTATGGCTTAAAACAGGCTCCAAGGCAGTGGTATCTAAAATTTTACAAGTTTATACTAGATGTCACTTTGATCATTGTGTTTATTTGAAAAAGCAAAATGATGGCAGCTATATTATATTGTTATTGTATGTATATGACATGCTTGTTCCAGGGTTTAACATGTAGGAAATAAATGTGCTCAAAAGAAAATTGGCAAATTCATTTGCAATGAAGGATTTGGAAGCTGCAAAACAAGTCCTTGGTATGAGAATCACTAGAGACAGGAAAAATCGCAAATTAACATTGTCTCAGAATGAGTACATACAAAAGGTGTTGAAAAAATTTAATATGCACAATGCAAAACTAGTTAGTACGCCTTTTGCTAGCCATTTCAAACTTAGTAAGGAAATGTGCCGAAAGACTCAAGAAGACATGGATTATATGTCTAAAGTTCCATATGCATCAGCAGTTGGAAGCTTAATGTATGCAATGGTCTGCACAAGGCCTGATATTGCACATGCAATGGGAGTTGTAAGCAGGTACATGAACAATCCAGGAAAGGAACATTAGATGGCAGTGAAATCGATTCTCAGATATTTGAAAGGTACCACAAATCAAGCATTATGCTTTGGTGGTTCAAACATTTCTCTACAGGGATATGTTGATGTAGATATGGCAAGTGACAGAGATAACAGGAGGAGCACTACAGGATATGTATTTACTATTGGTGGAACAGTTGTTAGTTGGGTTTCAAAAATCCAAGGTGTTGTTGCACTTTCAACAACAGAAGCAAAGTATGTTGCTGCTACAGACGCTAGTAAAGAAATGATTTGGTTACAAAGGTTTATGAGTGAATTGGGTAAGGAGCATGATATGGGCACGTTATACAGTGATAACCAAAGTGCCATTCATCTTGCAAAGAGCTTAGCATTTCATTCCAGGACTAAACACATACAACTCAAGTACCATTTCATATGATCAGTGTTGGAAGATGGAGAGTTGAAGCTAGAAAAGATACACACTACCCAGAGTCTTGTAGATATGCTAACAAAAGATGTAACCAGGGAGAAACTGAGAATATGCTCAGTTTCAATTGGTCTTCAAGGATGATGATGAAGATGAGAAATAGCCAGGTCTAAAGAGGAGTCATTGTCCAGCAAATGAAGCAGCGATGGAGTTGCTACAACCATTCTCCAAGTGGGAGATTGTTGTGTGTGGAGCATGATTGTTCAGAGGTCTTTGTTTCAGCTGGATGTATACCCCAGGAAGTTTGTACACCCCTCCATGTGGTGGGGGGGGGGGTGTGAGGGGGACTTGTCCCCCCAGCGGGGGTCCGGGGGCCAGGGGTCCCCTGGTGGGGGCTCGGGGCAGCACCCCCGAAGCTAAAAATAGATGTAAAATTGCCTTGTAAAAGTATAGTAATTTCTAGTCAATCTGGGCCGTTCGTTAGGCGGATGATTTGACGGTAGAACTTATGTTTTGTTTAGGTTTTTTAACCCTAGAAGGCAATCCCTCTCTTTTTCTGAGGGCATTGTATTTAAGGCTGTGAAAAATATGTGTATTCTGTGAGCAAGAAGCAGAGAGGTGAGACTGTGAAAGAAAACAGAGGATATTACCGCAGATCTGCTGTAGGTTGTGTCTCTTCATTTTGCTGGATAATAGAAAGGAAGGACTGGTTGTTCGGGGTGGACGTAGCCCAAACTGGCTGAACCACGTATATATGTGTCTCTCTTGTTTTATGCCTTTTCTGTGTTTATATTTCTACAATATTTTATGTGTTCCATTGCTCCGTAATATATAATTTTATAACAATTAAAATTCAGAAAGAATTCAATAGTCCATCCATTAGGTCCCAAAACCTTATTCTTTTTAAACTAGTGTAGAACTGATTCCAATTCCGCAGATGTTACAGGAAGTTGAAGATCTTTATTGTCTTCTTCCTAGGCATAACTTGGGAAGGCTTACAATCTTTGCATGATTCCTCCTAAGGAGGCATGACGAGGAGCAGAAAACAAGGACTTGAAATGTTGTACACCTACTCTTTCTAAGTCCTTAAAATTTGAAGTAGAATTACCAACATCATCTTTGAGTGACTAGATGGTATTGTAAGCATGCCTAACCTTTGTGTATTAGTGAATTGTTTTGGTGTTATCATCCCTAGCCTGTAACCAGATAGCTCTACTCTTTAATCTCCATGTTTCTTCCCTAGCCTCCAATAGTTGTATCTTCTCTTTTTGAAGTTGGATCCAGTGGAGTTTAGATTCATGTATATGATATCCCTAGCCTCTTAGGTTGTTCCAACTTTTCAAGTTCATATTCAATCGATTTTAGGGCTTCCTAATCTCTCTGTTGTTTCCCTTTGAGCCATGTGAGGGTTATCCTTTTAATTTTTCACAGGTTCTCATTGAATTTTGAGGTTGTCGATATTTGTTCTATAATATCACATTTCCTCTAGTTGTCATTCACTATACTTCGAAATTCCTCCTCCTTGAGCCATGTTGAATTCAATTTGAATGGGGCTCTGGGCTTGTCGAATTGTCCAACCAACTAGAGGTTTTTGGGATGGTGGTCTGACTGTCCTCCCAAGCTGACCCATTGCTTGAATCATGAGATGTGTTCTAGGAGGGATTCCTTGATCACAAAACAATCTATTCTTCAAGCAATGACTTCCTCTCTAACACGTCGGTTTATCCATGTTGGAAGGGGGTTTTCCATGTCAATGTCGATGAGATTATGTGATTCAATAAGACATAGAAAAATGTGAAAGGGAGTCCTCCTGTGCATGATGGCCCCAACATTCCTCCCTGCCCATGGAGAAATTCAAATAAACTCCAATGATGAGGATGTTTGAGGTCATGAAGTTCTTATTCATCAGTGTATTCCAAAAGATAGAATGATTTTGACATGGCCCATATATGTTAATAATTCTAAGTGGAACCCCAAGTTCCTTAGAGAAAAGTCAGTCGCGCAATAGTTGGGATGACCCCACATATTGGATAATTTCACAGTCTTGGTGTTGAATCTGAGAGTGATACCGCGAGACTGGCTTTGCACACTAATAGCATGAAAGATCCAACCCTTAAATAATGCATACAATAGGTGTTCTACCTTTAGGAAGGATCCCAATGTGTCTTGTATAAAAATGATGTCAAGGCAATCTGATAAAATTAGTTGTTTTAGGGCTAGCTCTTTAACGAGGCTAGCTAACCCTTAGCAATTAGATAAGAACTTCATGGGGGAACCGTAGATGGGGCATGGGATGCTCTAAGGACCCGTTCAAGAGATAGTTAATGGTAATGGAAATTTCTAGACTAGCTTTCTTCATATCCTTTAAGATATGAGACTTTCATCCACACATGATTTTGAGCACTTTTGATGGGGATAGAGGGCCCAGTCCAATGTCGTGGATGGAGAGAGAAAATGGCCCGGTGGATGAACGAGTTGAGGATGGGATAAATTACTAATGTCTCATACTAGAAGTGGAGGAGGAATTGCCCCATGATATAAAGGTAGGGGAGGGAATCAGGGAACAGATAGGGAGGGATATCACCAGACAGGTTAAATTCATCATGTGTATTTCCAATCAGAGAGTGCCCAAATATGAGACAGAGGATACAATTGGAACAAAGGAATTTGAAATAAAGCATGAAGAACGAGGAGGGGGAAGGGATGAAATACCTCAAGGAGCTGGAGAAGTTGATTGATGAGGCCTCGATGCCACCCCCAATCTTTTCCTCCCATCCATGTTAAAGTGAGTGGCCTCCCTGGTTGCCGAGCCTACATGTGTAGCAAGGGTATGATGAGCCAGTATGTGAGGTTCTGATGCAGGGGCTGATGCAGGAGGTGGATAAATTGCTTCTTGCTACGTCTGAAGGAGTGAACAATCTTTGCATACATGTCCAACATGATCACACTGATGACATAAAAATGGAACTCCCTCATAATCTAGAATTGTTTTCTCAA